>CM037881.1:27901257-28348757 GCA_021292165.1 Shinisaurus crocodilurus
AAGTCCATCTTTTTTTTTCCCTTAACGGATTTTCTGCAGGAAGGAGTGGTGGGAAAATACAGGAGAGTGATGAGTGTTTTGTATATGAGAAACAGCAATACAGTACACACGTTGAGTCTTCAAACTCAACAGCCAGGGCCGGCGCTACCGTTAGGCCAACTAGGCTGTTGCCTAGGGCGCGTAGCGGAAGAGGGCGCAGAACGCTGCGCTCCTCTTCACTGCCGGCGCGCTCCTGCCTTGCCCGCCCGCCTCACCGAGAAAGCCAGGTCAGTGCAAGGGATTGCGCCCGGAGTAGTGGTGGGGCCGAGCCTGGGCGCTTCCCCCCCACCTTGCCTCACCTCCACGCCGCCTCCCCCCCCACCTCGCCTCGCCTCGCCTCTGCGCCGCCTCCCCCCCGCGCCACCTCCCCCCCACCTCGCCTCGCCTCCGCGCCGCCTCCCCCCCCCCGACACCTACCTTCTCCGCGCTGTTTCCGGAGCCCCGCCCGTGCTCTGTTTTGGCGGGAGGAACCAGGGCAACAGGGCTTAAACAGCCCTGTTGCTCTGGTTTCCCCCGGCCAAAAACAGAGCGCGGGGGTCCCTTTTCAGAGGAGGCGTGGGAAGGTAGGTGGGGGGCGGCAGCGGCAGCGGCAGCGTGCAGGGGGGGGTCCGGTGGCGGCGGCGGGAGGTTGCAGAGCAGGGCTGCTTTCCGGAGCCCCCCCCCACGGCACGAGAGGGGGGGTGCTAAATATAATTTAGCATAGGGCGCCAAACTGCCCTGCACCGGTCCTGTCAACAGCTATTTATTATAATTTGCAGAAACACAGAACAATCTTGTAACTGGTTCCATCATATCTAGGCCCAGCATTATCCTGGCCTCTCAGGAGATTACGTAGGCCGAACTGCATCTAGTGACTTTGGCCCAGAAGTGAAAGCATCCCTTTCACATGGCCTACTACCAACACTGAGGCCTTCTGGGCGTGCCTCTTAAATAGGCAGTACACAACATGCTCTGAAACCGTCATACAGGCCTGTGGCTCATGCTAGCTCAGCTTGTCTGAGTGTGGAAAGCTAAGCAGGGTCAGGCCTGGTTATTACGGGAGACCCTACCTCTAGTTTCCTGCATTGAGCAGGGGGTTGGGTGGACTCGATGGCCTTGTAGGCCCCTTCCAACTCTATAATCTATGAATCTATGATGTCATGCGGACCCCCTCGTAAATGTCCATGAATGAGGCAGAGCCGATGGTCTCATTAAGGCTCATCTGGAAACACCCATAGTCATCACTGCATGGACATCTGCAGGAATTTTGGGGAAGTGGGGGCAAAGTATATAAATAAATAATTAGCACCAGAGAACTGGTCTACCATTTCTGGGTGGCTTTAAAAGGGGATTGGACCAATTCATGGAAGATAAGGCTATCAGTGGCTACTAATCCTGATGGTTATATGCTACCCCCAGTATCAGAGGGAGTATGCATATGTACACCAGTTGCTAAGGAACATGGGCGGGAAGGTGCTGTTGCACTCATGTCCTGCTTGTGGGATCCTGTGGGCAGCTGGTTGGCCACTGATCTTGGTCTGATCCTCCGTGGCTCTTCTTATGTGCTGAATGATCTGGTGACAGAGCAGCAGCAAAGGCTGAGCACCAGTTCTACCAAACTGGTAGAGTGGCCTCTGAAAAAGTTGTACGCCAGGTCTACCTCTCTGTTTTTTCCTCAGTGGGAAGACCTGCCATCCATCAACAGGTGGACTTGGTGTCATCCAGATGACATTTTCCCCCTTGCAGCAGAAACCCTCAATCCTTTTCCTGGTTTCCTTCACCCACACCAGCCCTTAATTCATTGTGCTGCTGCTACAATTAGCTGCTGCTCCTGCATTTTCCTAAAAAAGAAAAAGAAAAAAAAGAACAATGCATGAGGAGACTGGATAACAACACTGGACTAAACTGCCAGGCTAAGAACATAAAGAAAGCCCTGCTGGATCAAACCAAAGCCCTATCTAGTCCAGCATTCTGTTCTCACAGTGGCCAATCAGATGCCCCAATGGGAAACACACAGCAGGACATGAGCACGATCATACCCTCCTACTTCTGTTCCCCAGCAACTGGTGTACATAGGCGTACTGCCTCTGATGCTGGAGGTAGCATAGAGCCATCATGACTATTAGCCATTGATAGCTTTATCCTCCATCCATTTGTCTAATCCCCCTTGAAAGCCATCCACATTGGCAGCCATCACTACATCTTATGGTAGCAAATTCCATAGTTTAACTACCGGTATGTGGTGTGTGAAGACAGACTTATTTTTATCTGTTCTGTATCTCCCACTATTCAGCTTCTTTGGATGACTAAGAGTTCTGGTATTTAGAGAGAGGGAGGAAAACATCTCACTGTCTACTTTCTCCACACCATGCATGTGTATACACCTTTGTCATGTCCCCCCTTTTTTCTAAGCTAGCCCCTTGATCATTTAGGTTGCACTTTTCTGTACCTTTTCCAGCTACATAATATCCTTTTTCAGCAGCAGTGAACAGAACAGAATTGTACACAATATTTCCAGTGTGGTCGCATCATACATTTGTAAAAAAAGTATTACAATACTGGCAGTTTTGTTTTAGATTCCTTTCCTAATCATCCCCAACAAGGACTACGTAGGCAAAGGCTGAGGTCCAAGAAAAACAAGAGAACTTAAGAACGCTTGGTGGAAAAAGAAAGCTGAAGAAATTCAACAACTTGCAGAATTCTCATGATGCACGGGGCTTTTTTAAGGCCACAAGGGCCATTATGGACCAAAAACTATGGTACAAACCCTTTACAATCAAAAGATGGAACAAACTCTTAAAAGACAAAGAGTCTATTGCACTGCGTTGGAAAGAGCATTATTATGACCTTTTAAATCGTAAGTTAAGGTGGATAATGATATTTTTCGCAAATCCGCAAAAAAACAAATTAAAGAGGAACTTGCAATACTCCCCACTTTGGATGAAGTAAAAAAAGCCATTAATCAAATGAAGAACAACAAAGCTAGTGGACCAGATGGGATTCCTGCTGAAATCTTAAGAAGGGGGGCCCAAACTTGTACAACATCTTCATAAACTCATCGAAAAAATCTGGATAAGAGAGAGATCCAGAAGACTTCAGGGATGCCATAATTATCACCCTCTTTAAGAAGGGTGATAGAACAGACTGTGGAAACTATCGGGGCATTTCTCTCTTAGCAACCGCAGGTAAAATATTTGCTAGGATTCTCGCAAACCGTCTTCTATCTATTTCAGAAGAGATCCTCCTGAAACTCAATATGGTTTCCGCCCCTCTAGAGGGACAGTAGACATGATTTTTACTGCACGTCAGCTCCAAGAAAAATGCCGGGAGCAAAATCAACCCCTTTATATGGCATTTATCGATTTGGCTAAGGCCTTTGATACTGTAGACCGTACAGCTCTCTGGACTATCCTTATGAAAATGGATGCCCCAATAAATTTGTGAATATCTTGCGACTTCTCCATGACAACATGACGGCAACGGTTTTGGACAACAACGGCTCTCATGGTGCTCCATTTAAAGTGGGATCAGGTGTTAAACAGGGATGTGTTATCGCCCCAACATTATTTGCCATTTTCATCGCCATGGTTTTACATCTTGTCGAGGGGAAACTTACCACCGGTGTGGGAATTATATATCGAACAGATGGAAAGCTTTTTAATCTCAGCAGGCTGAAAGCAAAAAGTAAGGTAATTACAACCTCCGTTGTGGAACTTCAGTATGCTGATGATAATGTGGTCTCCGCACATTCAGAGGATGATCTCCAAACTATCCTAAATGCTTTTGCAGAAGCATACGAAAAACTTGGTCTCTCACTTAACATCAAAAAAACCAAAGTGCTTCATCAACAAGTGCAAGCCAATCCTTTGGTGATGCCATCTATCCAGCTTGGCGGGACAATACTGGAAATGTCGATCATTTTCTCTATCTTGGCAGCTATCTTTCTGTTACAGCTAACATCGACAGTGAAATCCAGCATCGTCTGAGCTCCGCAAGTGCCGCATTTTCTCGAATGAAACATAGAGTGTTCGAGGATCGGGATATTTGTAAGAAGACCAAAACACTGGTTTATGAAGCCATTGTATTACCAACTTTATTGTATGCCTGCGAAACATGGACTATCTATAAACGTCACTTCCACCTCCTTGAAAGGTTTCATCAACGTTGCCTCCGGAAAATCCTGCAAATTACTTGGGAAGATAGGCGAACAAATGTCAGTGTACTGGAAGAAGCAAAGACTACTAGCATTGAAAAAATGATCCTTCAACGCCAACTTCAGTGGACCGGTCATGTTGTTCGAATGCCTGACTGCCGTCTCCCAAAGCAGTTACTTTACTCCCAACTCAAGGATGGAAAGCGGAATATCGGTGGTCAATATAAGAGGTTTAAGGATGTTCATAAGGCTAATCTAAAAAAATGCAATATAAACATCGAAAACTGGGAAGCTCTGGCCCATGAACGATCTAAATGGAGGTTGGCCTTTCACAAAGGTTCCATGGACTTTGAAGAAGCCCGAGTGCAAGGTGAAAGGGAGAAACGTGCTAAGCGAAAAGCACGTCAAATGAATCCTTTACAGGACCATCTTCTATCTGGTAACCTGTGTCCTCACTGTGGGAAGCTGTGTGGATCTAGAATTGGCCTCCACAGTCACTTACGGACCCATCGCTAGAGTCTACACAATCTTCTTTAGAATCTCCTCCTTTTATCCCGGAAGACAATCTTACTCGGTCACGAGTGATCGCCTGATGATGATGATGACACTTGCTTAAGGCAAATTCCATTTGCCATTTCAATGCCTATTCCCTAATTTGGAGAAATCCTTTTGGAGCTCTTTTGCAATCACTTTTCTTTTAACCACTCTGAGACAGCAATCCTGTGGTCCCTGGCTGGGCAAGCATCCCAGGGTCCATAGGATAGCCCAGAAAACCCCTTCTGAGGTCAGAGACACCGCTCCAACCTCAGAAGGGGGAGTCGGGAGATCCACTCCCACCCGCTCGCAGCTAGCGTGTAGAGAACCACAATGGCTGCCTCTCTGAGGTCAGAAAATCAACCTTGGAGAGGGGGGAGGGGCATTCTGGTGGGCAGGAGGGAGGGGAGGAGACTGGAGAGGCCAGGGTACAAGTTATCCTGAGCCTCCTCCAGCCTCTTTTCCTCCCCCTCCAAAACATTCTTGCTAGACATTCTGAAAAGCCCATCTAGTGAAAATAAAGGGGATTGGAGGACGGAGAGGCAAAGATCACCTTGGCCGCTCCTCCCGCCCTGCCGGCTTCAGCTGGTAGGGCATAGGCTGGCTCAGCTTGTCTGAGCGTGGAAAAGCTAAGCAGGGTCAGGCCTGGTTATTATTTGGATGGGAGACCCCTCCTCTAGTTTCCTGCACTAAGCAGGGGGTTGGACTCGATAGCCTTGTAGGCTCCTTCCAACTCTATGATCTATGAAATCTATGAGAGACTCTGAGTTCAGAGGGGCTTCCAAGCGGCACAGACATAGTCATCCATAGGATTGTGCCCTAAATAATTTGGTGTTGTCAGCAAACCTGGCTATTTCACTGCTCACCATTAACTCCTACTCTAGAGTAAAAATGAAAGGGGGGGGGAGAGACATAGCTGCTAGTTACGATTTAAAATTAATGTCTGGTTTGGCCCAGTTAGGAGCAGGGCATAGAAGAGGCACCACTCTGTTAGATATGCAAGGCTTTAGCGGTCCAAACTAGTCCTTTCAGTTATGGCTAATAGGGGGCCAGCACAGGCAGAAATGGCAGAATTGCAACTATTCAACACTCTTCTCAGCCAAACGGCTCAATGTTCTCCTGTTTACTTAAGGTGATGCTGATTTTCCTTACCTCAAGAAAACAACTGGCAGAACCTGCCCAAGGGCAGATAAGACCCCCAACACAGGGGGAACACATTGCTTGGGAGTACTCATTCTATCTTGTATCCAGCTTGGAGGAGAGTAGGTAGGGTGCCCTGGTGTCTTACTGACTGTACAGAGGACAGTCCTCTGTTTTGGAGAGCTGGCAAAGGACAACCCTCTATTTGAAGAGGTGTCCAGTCCAACACTGGTTCAAAGTCAAAGAACTCTAAAAAGGGAGAACAGGGAGGGGCCTTGAAGCTGCCCATCAACACTTAGCACCTGGACAACAGACTAAGTAGACACATAGGTCACCTGGTCACAGTCTTCCCCACTATGGGGAGATATATTGCTGCGATGTCTGCCAATCTTGGTAAGTCTTGGCCTTGGGAATGTTCCACCACAGCGGGCCCTTTGATTACCTGTTTCTTTGTACAGTATGCTCTTGCAAAGTGGCTTGCTTTATGCCATGTCTTCCCTAATGCTGAACATCCCTCTTGCATTACAGGAGTTTGTGTGTTAACTGTCCATCTCTTTTTCTGTGCTCTCTCAGTGTGTCAGGGCTGAGCTGTAGGAAGCAGCCACAGGGGACAAGACAAGAGTTCTACTGAGCAATCAGAGCCGGGCCAAGCTAGGAGTCAGAGCATGGGATACATGGGTACACAGATACATGAGATGTAATGGGGGGGGGGGGAAGAGCCATATCTTTTCAGGAGAAATCCTCCTGCGTTTTAGGCGATATGCAATATTCAGGTCTTAATCAGTGCAAGCCTGCCACTCATTTGCCTATGCATGCCTCTAGGCTTCACTCACTCTTATATTCAAACCTTCAGTCATGACCTTTTGCCTTCTGCCCTGCTGAGGAGGTGGGCAGGCTGCTTCTTTCTCTCTTGAACCCTTGCTTACCCAACGCTTCTTATGAGGGCTGTGGACTTCCTTTTGGAGGTGTAGCCATAACCAAATGATCAGAACTGGAGGGCCTCACATTCCCCAGCCCTGTGCTATGACAACACACTAACAAGAACAACAACTATTTAGCTGACATTTATTCCCTGGCTTTTCCAGGCCATAAAGATATAAGTCTGGCTGAGCGGGAACCTTATTATATCCTAATCATTGGCCGAAGCAAGCTCCCATCTTGGGTCCCTTACCCAAATGCTGGTAATGACCATACTAGTGAAGGTACCAGAAGGCTGGCAATTCAGTGTTCCCTACTGATCCTAGACCTGGGTTCAACGTAGTATGCCTTATTGCATGGGTCTCCAAATTTTTGGGTCACTGGGCACAGTTGGAATTTTGACAGAGTGTCATGGGTGCTGTCACAAAATGGTTGCCACGGGGGCAGGGGTTTGCTCATTCATAAAATAGCTGCCATGGTGGGCATGGCCAGTCACAAAACACTCATTCCCCAGAAGGCAAACTGATGGGACTAAAAGAAAAGCAACTTGCTCACAGGGCCAGTGCAAGGCAGCTTGGTGCAGTTTGGTGCCCTAGGCAAGATCAGATATTTAGCACCCCCCCTTCCCACTTGAGCCCTCTTTCTCTATTTCTGGCACCCCCTTTAGCCCTGTGCCCCCTTTAGCCCTGTGCCCTAGGCAGCTGCTTAGTTGGCCTAATGGTAGTACCGGCCCTGCTTGCTCAAGAAATTATTTACAAGGCAGAGGTGGAGTCTGAGCTCTAAAAGACAGAACAACTCTTTTGAACCCAAATAAAAATGGTGCTCGAGGGCAGCACTTTGCTTTGCAGCATGCCATCCTCCCAGTTAAAAACAAAATGAATTTTTAAAGGTTGCAAGAAATAAAATAAAGTCGGGAGGAACAGGCAGCATGGCAGGCACGAAGAGAGGCATTTGTGGGCACATTGTGGCCCACAGGCACCGCGCTGGAGAGACCCCAGCCTTATTGACTGACTGGTTCTGCTGCACAAGTATGAGATAGGTTCCCCAGCATGTACTGGTTATAGGGCAGGCGAGCAGGGTGTGGGGAGTATTTGCAGAGGAATAACCAAACTGAGTATCATTAATGGATCTGCATCCTCAGGCACCTCATAGGACAGGGCCCTTCCCTGAGCTTGTGCTGAGGAAGTTTGCACATGGCTGGCATAGGACTTTGGCCTCTTGGAAGCATGTTCTGGTTGTAATAAATTATGTCATGTTCTGGCAGACACAGAATGGGCAAAGGCCACCCTCCCTGAAATAGCCACATGTCCCTTCCTCCAGGGAAGGCCCTTTGCCCTGCATTCAAGCACCATGGCAACAATGGAGAGCAAAGACCCGCAGACCAGAACAAGGGGTGGATGGCCTTGGAGGTAAAAATAAACAGGGGGGGCTTGGGATAAGGTCCCCGAAGGGCGTTTTCCCTCCCCTGTGGCCTGTCCTTGTAAATATCTGAATTCAGGGTTGAGAGCAAAGACCCCAAGGTTTTGTTTCCAAGGGGGTGGGCACTGGAGGGGGGAAAGTTTTTAGTGGTTTAAAGCTTCCCAGGAGGGAAACCAGGCCAGGTGGATTCTGCTCCCAACTGAGGAAAGAGAATGTGGACGATGAGCGTGTCTGGGTGGGATCCCCCCCCCCCTTCTAAGAAGGGAGCGTTATAGTAGTAGGCAATCACTCGTGACCGTGTAAGATTGTCTTCCAGGATAAAATTACAAAAAGAAAATTATAAAAGGAGGAAATTCTAAAAAATTGTGTAGACTCTAGCGATGGGTCCGTACGTGACTGTGGTTCGACTGCTAAATGGTGACCCCGCTGGACGCGGTAATCCAGTCAGGGGAGAAAGAGGTAGACTATGTTTAGGGCACCTTTTCTAGCCCCCTCCCCATACGGGGTGAGCAGAGTGGATCCTAAATAGGGCTGCTCAGTCATGGATGTTGGTGTGTGAGCATAGTTGGGAGATTTATAATCCTATCTGTGTGCTAACAGACGCCTGAAATTCCACACACAGATCTTCCAGATCTCACTTCCCTACGCAGCGTGCAGCGTGCTGTGAAGGTGCCAGCCCAGTCTACCCTGTAATCAGACTTGCTTCCAGCTTCTCCGTTGCAGATTAATCCATGGAGTCAGGAAACACTCTGTAACGCCACAGGTCTATTTCTACCTGTTTATTCACTTAGCAAGTAAAGTTCTACAGAGTATACATTTCCTAGTTACAGTCCATGTGCAGAGTATAAATGCATAGCAAGCATTACATCCAGTGGAGTAAGTTGAGCTTCACTCCACCTCAGCAAAGACGTTACATTGTTGCAGGAACAAAGTCTAACAAGAAGAACTAGAAGAAGAGAGAAGGCAGTCCAGCTTCTCTCTAAGATGGCTTCAGACAGAAAACAAGTTAGCACGTCATCAGAACATACAAACCATGTGACCAGCTCGTGTTGTTCTCACAGTCCAGAATCAAGGATTCTAGTAAGACATAACAAAACCTGTTTACAGCCATTCTGTCCCTTCCATGTGTAAACAATGTGCTGCAGCTGGTAAAGTGATACATATCACAACAATGGATACAGCTGCCGAGCTGCTCGACTACCTCGTTCCTTGAACAGGGCGACTGAATCTGCATCCACCGCCCATGTGCTGGTCCATGACTAGGGGCTTCCGGATTCACAGTCCTGCCCCCGTCACCATTCGCCAGTCGCTATGGGACTTTTTTTGTTTGGTTGGTTGGTTGGGTTGGAAGACATCTGTGCGTGAAATTGTTTTATGTGGGGAGATTGGTGCACAAACGAATCACCACACAAACTTGACAGAGTACAGCAATAGCACAGTTATATTATTCACACGTTCCCACAAAACACTAAAACTCAAAGGTTGTCCAATTAAATTGATTGGCAGTAAGTTCAGGACAGACAGACAGACAGACAGAAGGAAGTACTTTTTCATACAATGGCCCAGTTCACATGTAATGAGAAGCCACCATGCAGTGGCTGTTTTGAATATTCAAGCCGTGGCGGGGGCACACCATAGCCTGTCATTACTTTCCTCCCCAGCTGCAGTCCGCCATGAAAATTGCCCCCCTACATGGCAATTATGCTAAGAAAGACATCTTCCATTGGCATCAATGGAGAGACAGGGCTCTGGGGAATAAGTCAGGGGCCCTGGGAAATACATTCGGGGCCGGGGGCCTTATGAGAAGCATTTCAGCTATTTAGAAATGATTGGGGTTGGAAGATCGGTGGTCAGGGGAAATGGGCTGTTGCCATCTAGAGAATTACAGAGGGCTGGATTGGGACCTCAGGCAGGCCAGATTTGGCCCTTGGGCCTGAGGTTCTACTACACCCCTGTAATAAATGCTGCCTCGAGAGAGGGACATGTTCCGGTCCCTCCAAAGGAGGCAGTAGTAAGACCTTTATTAAAGAAGTCATCAGTAGCTTCCACCACCCTAGATCATTATCAGCCTGTCTCCAGTATGCCTTTTTTCAGTATGGTCTTGGAGCGGGTGGTGGGGCCATGCCAGGACTTCTTGGATGATTATCTAGATTCCTCTCAATCTGGGTTCAGGCCCAGTTCTGGGATGGAAAAAGCCTTGGTCACCTTGGTGGATGACCTATTGCAGGAACTGGATGGGATTCTTCTTGGTTCTGCTGGACCTCTCAGTGGCATTCTACATCATCAGCCATGGTATCTGTGGGGAGAAAGCCTGACAGACCACATACTTTGCCCAGTTACCTGCATAATCTCTGCCTCTGGCAGAGATGCTCAGCTCACAGGACACATTTGCATCTACTTCAATGGTACACATTTGCATTCACCTCAGTGGTCTTTCCCTGGTAGTCTCAAAAAGCTGCAGAATACCCTGAAGTGCCCTCAAGCACCTGTGAGGCGCCAAGATCCTCCACAACCCCTGCTGAGTAAAACCAGTTCATCCTGTCACCAGAGGGGGTGGGGTGAGAGGAGGGGGTGAGGGAGGGTGTAAAAAGAACAAACCGGGCTCCATAGAGGTTGTTGGGAACCAGGTACAAGGCTGCACGGAATGGGTCGTTGGCTCAGGCCACTCCCATGGAGCTCAGCCCCAAGCGAGCCACTTGGTAGACTTCTGTAAGTCTGACTGAACTGCTAGGAACAGATTAGGTACGGTAGGTTCTTCAGTGTTAGATAGGATTAGCTTAGGTTCTCTGATTTTGTATGAGTATTCTGCCTGTGCCTTTGCAAGCCTCATTGCTCTCAAATGTGTATTGCGGTTTCACGCTCTGACAATGGACTGTTTTATTTACTGTGAAATTCCTTATCTCCCTGACCCGCTTCGTTCAATTAAACTTATTATAAGCAAACAGTCGCCTGCCTGCTACAGTGATTCCAATTCAGTGCTAATCCAGTGCGGTTGACCATAAATAACCCAGGAGCCGCAAATGGAAGTTTTAAAGTGTGCCGGTTAACCTGTTAACTCCCGAATTCGTGGGAAAGGACCGGTGGCTGTCCTTCACAGTATCCTTCTGGGACATTTGGCCAGTAGGGGACTTGGAGGCTCTGTTTTATGGTGGTTCTGGTCCTATCTGGCACAGTGTTCCTAGAAGGTGGTGATGGGGGACTATTGCTCAGCCCCTTGGCCTTTGGCCCTCTGGATTGGTTCCTATTTTGTCCCCTGGGCAATATCTACACGAGACCACTGGAGGTGGTCATCTGGAGTTTTGGGCTGGGATGATACCCAGCTCTATCTTTCTAGTAGTCCATCTAAAACTTAATAAAGAGGGCGCTGATCTCACCTACCTCGGTAGGAAGTTCCATAATCAGGGTGCTGTATCAACGGATGCCAAGGAGGCTCTGGAATGCCTAAACAATTGCCTGGGCGCAGTGAGGAATTGGATGTAGATGAACAAACTGAGGGTCAATTCAGACAAGATGGAGTTCCTTTTGGTCAATAGACAACCTGAGCTGGGATTGGGGATACAACCTGTTCTGGACATGGTAGCACTCCCACTGAAGGATCAGGTATGCAGCTCAGGAGTACGCTTGGACCCGACATTGCTCTTGGAAGATCAGGTGGCGACAGTGGCTGCACAGCTTCATCTGGTGTCCAACTGCACACTTTCTTGGGGAAGGAAGATCTGGCTACAGTGATTCATGCCTTAATCACCTTGCATTTAGATTATTGGGGCTGCCCTTGAAGTGTGTTCAGAAACTTCAGCTAGTGCAAATACAGCTGCCAGACATATCAGGAGCAAGCTTTGTAGACCACATTACAACAGCCTTGGACCAACTGCACTGGCTCCCAGTTTGTTTCTGGGCACAATTCAAGGTGCTGGAGGATGTGACTGATAAATTCAGGGTTTCAGGCCAAGATACCTAAAGGACTGCCTCCTCCCATATGAACCTACCTGTATGTGGCGGAAGGGGGGGCTGGCTGGCCCGCCACCCCCCACCCTTTCCTACTCCAAAGGAACCAAGACCTCCAGAGATCTCAAGGTACCAGATTGCCAGCCTCAGCTGTCTGCAATCCTGCTTGGATCTCTGTTGAGGGACTCGCCTTTAATTCTGTAACCTGGATTTAGTTACTGAAGCCACAGAGCAATCCACAACCACCATGTGGGGTAAAACCACGACAAGGTTTATTCTGGTAGCATTTTACAACAAGATTGGGGAAATGAGAGAAGCACACAACATAAAGAGAGAGACACGTTAGTACACAGTAAAGTTGAAGGCAAGAAATTTCAACTATAGAAGAGTTCCAGAACAGCTTGTGTGCCCAGCAAGTGGGCAAAGGGCAGCAAGTGATGAGATTGAGCGTTCAGATTGCTGAAAGAGGCTACCCCAGTCTGGGGGAAGCCTAGTTCCCAGCAGAGAGCGTTGAAGGCAAGAAATCTTGATGTCTATAGACTGGTGGAAAAAAGCTGCCATGCTAGACAACTGGATGGAGTTGTACCAGCAGAAAAGGCAGGGCGAGTTCCCTTTTCCAGGTGTGGAGAGGCCAAGGGGACAAGCAAAAGAAACTATCCATCGAGTACAACAGAGGCTGGGAGTAGCAGTTGCCAGTGAGTAAGCGGAAGAGGATCCTACCCATCCAGTGCAAAAAGCGGGTGAGCAGATGGCGGCTGTGTGATCCCAAAGTTTGGGGGCTGGAAGAGCCCGGGAAGAGAAGAAGAAATAGTGTGTGCGTGCGCACGTGTGTTCCACGAGGAGGGATAAGACCAGAAAACCTCTCCTAAGAGAATGGTGAGCAAAACGTTGAGTTTTGGGACAGCGTTTGATGAGTTATTTTAGTTGTGCTGTGTGCCCCAGAGAAATTGTTGAGACTTTTGAATTAAGACTGTCCATTTGCTTGGGGGGAGGGCATGGTGAATGGCCAGGCTGGGCAGCAGCAAGCAGAGGGGGGGGGGGACATCGGAAAACACCCCCCCCCCCCAGAAAAAGAGACTTTGTCCCTGTGCTGCTGAAGTGGAGGGCTGAAAGAAGCAGAAACGGAAAAAGGAATTTCCCCCCCAGGCATTTTCTGCTGCCACCTGAAGACAACGGACTGAGATTAAGTGGTTGTTTGATTAGAACCAACACATGTTGCTGACTTGTTCCTCGGAGGGGGAGGGGGGACAGGTGATTCAAGTTGTCTTTGTATTGTCTTGTTGCTGGGCAGGCGATCCCAGTGTGGGTGGTGGAGAGCTGGAGAGAGCAGAGAGAGAAGGGGATTTCCCTCCTAGCTGACAGAGAAGCCCAGACAGAAGAATTTCCCCTCCAGCTGTCCCCAGCGAGAAGAAAAGAGGACTGAGATTGGGGGTTGATTAAAGCCAATGAAAACTGTGAAATAGTTGCTGGAAGGGAGGGAATGGGTGATCCAAGTGTAATTGTGTTGTCTTTGTGTTGTCTTGTTGCTGGGTTGCTGGGGGGGCCTGGGGGACGGGTGATCCCAGGTAAGAAGTTGAACCATTGTTGTTTTGTCCCCAAATGAAAAAATTAGTCCAGACTGGATCAGGTCAATTTGAAATTTGAATGTAATGCTAATGTAAAGCCAGAAACCTGTAAGTTTTCAAAGGGGCCTCAGGGGGGCAAGGAACAGTTGCCAGAGAAAAAATCAGTCAAAGGCCAAAGAACAAAGAAGTTAGAGGCAGAGAAAGCCCTCTAGCGGCTAAAAGGAAGATTGCCAGGCTGTGTGTTCTGGAAGGGGCCTTTGGAAACTGAATAGAGCCTCCAAAGCTAAGCATTCAATTCTGAGAGAAACAGTCATCCCGTGCAAGTTTGGGTGGTGGGCTAAAAGAGCCAAGCCCAAGAGGCTGGAAGATTGCCAGGCTGTGTGTAGCAAGGGCCAAAAGCAAATCTTTGGGGAAAGGGGGGTGGTGGGAAGCCATCCCATTCAAGTCATTGGGTAGAAAGTGCCAAATGCGAACCTTGGGAAAAGGGAGTAGGCATTCATGTCGTTGGGTGGTGGGAAGCCATCCCATCGGGCCTTTGGAGGGGGGGGTGATGGTATTCACATCGTTAGGTACAGGGTGGCAGAAGCAAGCCTGTAAAAGCAAACAAAAGCGAATTGAAGAGTCACATTTCAGTCGGCGATTTGCCCCCTGCAGGCTGTGTGGGAAACAGCAACCCTAAAAAGTTTTCTTTAGGTTGGGGTTACCATATGATGTTTCTGTGTATGCAAAACTGTGTAATGCAAACCTGTAAACTTCTGGTTGATGGTTATTGATTGTGTTTTGCTGTTTTGATGTTTAAGGATTTTAAGAATTAAGATGTTAAAGCTGTGTTAAGACTATAGTTAACGTGTTTGATGTTTTGATGCATGCTTTTTTGTGTAGTTATGTTTTTGCGTGTGTGTGAAAGTGAAGAAAGGTGCACTAGTGGTAGAAGGCTAGCGCAAGCTCGTTTCTTTGTTTTTTTGTTAGTATAGATGAAAGGAGAGGGTTAACCCCCTCTTTTCATCTTTTCCCAAAGGAAAGGGTGTGGAGAAACGAGCCTTTGGGGGTACACACACACACCTCATGTGTGAACCGGCTGGGGTGGGGTGTGCATAGTTAGTGTGTGGAGAAAGGGGCCTTTGGGGGTTCCTGCATGCATGCACATGCACACACACACACACACACACACACCTCATGTGTAAACCAAGTGGGGCCAGTTGAGGGGGCTGGGAGGAAACTAGAGAAGTTGGCCTAGGGCTTTCATATGTAAATAGTTCAAGTCATGAGTTCCCTTCCCCCTGCCTGGCCAGGTGAGGTGCATGGTGATTGGCTAAGAGGCAGCAGAGGAGGGGAGGGGGGGAAAGGTATATTTCCCAAAGCGTGGTTTTTGGTTTGTCTTTGTTCTACCCGGCTGTGGTAATGGCGGTAAGCCAAGGACCCCAGGCAGCTCCTGGTGAAATTAGCTGGATTGAGGGCTCTAGTAAAGGCAAGCCTTGTGGGAGTTTTACCCATCTCGGACCTTCGGGTAGGTGTGGTAATCTCCCTCGGGCAGCAAGGCTGTGCTGGATTTAACCCTTGAAGAGAACACCCTCAGGTAACAGGTGTGTGCCTGAGAGATATTAAGGAATCAGGTTTATTGTTTTGCAGCTTTACTGTGTACTAAAGTGTCTCTCTCTTTATTTTGTGTGCTTCTCTCATTTCCCTAATCTTGTTGTAAAATGCTACCAGAATAAACCTTGTCCTGGTTTTACCCCACATGGTGTTTGTGGGTTGCTCTGTGGCTTCAGTAACTAAATCCAGGTTACAGAATTAAAGGCGAGTCCCTGAACAGAGATTCAAGTAGGATTGCAGACAGCTGAGGCTGGCAATCTGGTACCTTGAGATCTCTGGGGGTCTTGGTTCCTTTGCAGGTAGGAAAGGGTGGGGGTGTGGCGGGCCAGCCAGCCCCCCCTTCCTCCACACTGTACTTTACGATCATCATCAGAGGTTCTGTTATTATGTCCCACAACCTAGAAAGGCTAGGTTGGTGGGTACTTGAGACAGGGCCTTTTCAGCTGCAGCACCCTGATTATGGAACTCCCTACTCAAGAAGGTGCGATTAACTCCATCTTTATTAGGCCAAGACTACATGGTTCCATCAGGCTTTTTAATGTTTTTTTATTATTTTATTCATTACTTTTATTTATATCCCATCTTTCCACCAATACGATGGTGTTCAAGGCAGCTAACAATATCAAGACCAAGATTAATTCATCCCAGTTTGCAGGACACGGAATAATGGGCTCAAGTTGCAGGAACCTAGATTCCACCTAGACATCAGGAAAAATTTCCTGACTGTTAGAGCAATAAGACAATGGAACCAACTACCTAGGGAGGTGGTGGGCTCTCCCAGTCTGGAGGCATTCAAGGTGCAGCTGGACAATCATCTGTCAGGGATGCTTTGACCTGGATTCCTGCACTGAGCAGGGGTTTGGACTCGATGGCCTTGTAGGCCCCTTCCAACTCTACTTTTCTATGATTCTATGATTAAACCAAACACTTAATTAAAATAATCATAAAAACAAATAAATTAAAAGCACAGCACAGCACAATACAAGAAATGAACGGTACCCAGCAAATTAAAAAGCTCCTTCAGCAACAGGCCAGCTTACATGCCAAAGGCCTGGTTGAATGAAAATGTATTTGCCAGCTGACAGAAGGACAACAGAGAGGGGGCCAGCCTAGGCTCCCTCAGCAGGGCATTCCAGAGCCCGGGAGCGGCCACGAGAAGGCCCTCTTCAGGTCCCCACCAAACGTGCCTCTGATGGTGATTAATGTTGCTTTATATTGTTCTTCAGTTTTAATGCAACTCCCTTATTTTTACTGCATTGCATGTTTTTCTCTGCTCCTGTGATGAGGGTTTTTACAAGGATGTCATGTTCATATGTTTTTATTATACGTTGCCTTGGGCACCTTGTATGTGGAGGGTGTGCTTTATAAATCCAACAAATGAATAAATGAGTGTGCACAGCGTTGCAGCCTTAATCTGGTGTCAAGAGGAGGAAGGGACTGAAGCAGAAATGAAATTTCATGTAAATCTGAAATTTAGCAAAACTTTAGTAGTCAAACTTTTTTTTTCTTTTTTAAACGAAATATTTTCAAAGTATACTTTTGGAAATCAGCATATAGCCGGGGTGTAGAACTTCAGGCCTGGGGACCAAATCAAGCCCTTTGGGATCTTAGTCTGGCCCTCCAGGGTTCCCTAGGCCATGCCCAGCTTCTTCCCTCCAACCACTGGTCACTGGGTGGTTTTCCGGCTTTGGTGCAGTTTTCCCCCATTCTAAAAGGTCGAAATGCCTCTCCTAAGGCTCAGTGACTGGCATTAAGCACTTGAAACTAAAAACGTGCTGGTATATTTGCTCCGTTGCCCCCCCTTTGGCCCCACCCACCATGGGAATGTGTCTTTGAAAAAGAATTCGGCCGTCGGGCTGGAAGGGATTCTGCACCCCTGGCATCCAGCCTAATCTTATGCAACTCCTTCTGTGTGGCTTACTCCCAAGTATGCATGCATTGGATCGCAGCCCAAGAAGACCATCTTAAAAAAAACGAGAAGGACCGGAAGTCCCATTCATGAACTTTACGTCAATAACCTTATGTATCAACGTACCAGATTCAGTACTTTTACATCTTGTCTTCCACCCCTAAGAACCTTAAACCCAACAGCTTCCCTAACTGGGGCCGTTGGTGGCAGCAGTGGTGGTGGATCAAAAAAACAAAGAACATAAATTCAGGGAAGCGTTTGAAACAACCCCCTACTCCCAATACCCAACTGTGGAAGAGCCGATTTCAAGGTGTTGGTTTTGACCTTTAAAACCCTATTCGGCTCCGGTGCAGTCTATCTCAAGGAGCGTCTCCAGCAACACCAAGTAGGCTGCTCAGCAAGATCTGCCACAGACGGCCTTCTCCTTGTCCCTTCAGCCAGAGCAGCTAGACTGGTGGGGACGAGGAAGAGGGCCTTTTCTGTGGCGGCCCCCATTCTGTGGAACTCTCTCCCTAGTGACCTCCGCCATGCCCCCTCTCTGCTGAGCTTCTGCCGCTCACTAAAAACATGGCTGTTCAGGCGGGAATATGGGGCAGGCTAAGATTTTAAAATTGTATACTGTTTTAAATGTATTTTATTCTGTGTTTTATTATGTTGTACATCGCCCAGAGTGGCCGGGTTGCCGGCCAGATGGGCGATCCATAAATGGAACAAATAAATAAATAAATAAATCATGGCACTTTTTCATCACCTATTTCTCTCTTCCTCTGTTGTTTCTCTGTGTCTGGTTTTAGTCTGCCAGTCCCTGCAAGTAAGAGACCCATGAAACCTATTCTTTGTAAAGTACCAAGTGCAGTATAGATGCCATTATAGAAATAAAAGATAATATGACGACTTTTTGCAACATCATGGTTGCAGTGGTTAGAATCTCAGATTTTGATGGAGGAGATCCAGATTCAAATCTCACTCAGACATGAAGCTCACTGGGTGACCTGGAGCCAGTCACCACCTCTAAAGGCCAAAATGCATGTGATGACAAGCATGCTTGTTTTAAAGTGTGCTTAAGCTGGCCGCTTTTATTTCATTCATTCATTCATTCATTATATGTTTTATTGATTATAGGATTTACAGTATAAATCCCTCCACATCAAAATATTTCAGAGCAGTGTACAAGTTAAAACAAGTTGAATAAATAAAAACAAAAACAAGTACTACATCAACAAAGCAGTGGCCGGAATTTACTCATCGGTCAGGAGATTCTTGTCTAAAAAGGAAAGTCTTCAGCAAACAGCAAAAACAAAGTAACACAGGCACATGCCTGGCCACAGTTGGAAGGGCATTCTATAGGGTGTGGGCTTGACACACTACTGGAAGCCCTGCTCCTGGTGGTTTCCATTCAGATCTCTGATGATCCATGTGGGACTACCAGGAGTAGTGACTGAGCTTTGGAACGGGAGGGGAGGAGGCTGGAAGAGGCTCAGGACAGCTCGACGCCTGGCCTCTCCAGTCTCCTCCCCACCCACCAAAACACCCCCCTTCCCCCCTCTCCGAGGTCGCTTTTCCAACCTCGGAGGTCAGCCGGTGTGGTTCTTTCCATGCCGGCTAGAAGGGTGCAGGGGAGGGGGTTCAGATCTCCAACTCCCCCTTCCCAGCCAGGTCAGAGCACTGTCTCTGACCTCTGAGGGGGGGAATCCCCAGTATCCGTACTGTCTGTCTGTCTGTCTGTCTGTCTGTGCGTGCGTGCGTGCGTGCGTGCGTGCGTGCGTGCGTGCGTGCGTGCGTGCGTGCCATAGGATTGCTCCCGGTGTTGAGCTGCATCAACAAACCAATTCCAGCAGTTTTCATCTCCACCAGGAGCCAGGTCTTTTGTAAAGTTAAAGGGGCTTAATTGCCCATTCTAGACCAGGTCTCACTCCCCAAAACACGTATTACACAACAGGGAACAATATATAGTTGTTGGGGAAACTACACCACCACCACCCCTGCCAGCTACTGTGAGGATTGCAGCTGAGCTCGGAGGGAACAGGGAATTCCGGGGTGGGGGGGTGGGGGTGGCGGCAGATGACATCAGAGTCCCTGCTAATCAAAAAGTGCCAGAGCTGCATCCCTGCAAGCCCCGGCTCCACTGCACCACTGGCAGAGCGAGGAGCCCTCCCTCTGGAAGCACCCCTCTTGTTCCACCAGAAGAACGGTGGGGGAGAGAGGGACTCTGTTTCCAAAATGGGTGGGCGGGGGAGCAGGAAGGAGGTCAGAAGTCTGGTGGGGGAATTATTTGCGTGTCTACATTAACGTCAGAAATGCCCTTTGATTCTTTTTCATCCAGCAGATAGCTGAGCAGCACACGAAGCAGGAAGACTGTCTCATGACTGTGTGCCGCTTCTGACCACAAATGCGGCTCACACAACTAGATGCTCCGCCATGCAGAACGATTCCCTCTGCATAGACGACTAGAAGTCAAGGCAGCCTTCCCCATCCTGGGGCCCTCCAGATGTTTTGTACTTCAACTCCCATCAGTCTCTGCCAGCACAGCCAATGGTCAGGAATCCTGGGCAGTGTAGTTCAAAACGCCGGGAGGGCACCTGTTTGGGGAAGGCTGTGTTAGGGAGAAGAGTTCTAGAATAGCCTTCTTCCTGACATGCTAGTTTTCTATGTGCGGGGATCTTATTTTTATTTTTGTATGGAGGAGGGGCATTCAGTCGTGCGAGAGCCCCTACCCCTGCAGCCTGAAGTAGGTGCAGTGAAGCGACAGGTTGACCACCTCATCTGCTGTTTGTGAGAACTGGGATTATGGCTGAAGCAGCTTCAGTGGAGTAGAACAGGAAAAGAACCGAGAAAGTTGTGAACTTTCTGGAGACCATCTAGCTGTGAGTCCTGCAACACCTGGTCCCTGCTTCCCTGGCTCATCACACCTGGCCAGGGAGAGTGGTGCCTGACTGACTCCAGCTACAAAGGCTGCTGCTGCTCCTGTTGAAGGTGCCGGGAGACCATCTAGCTGTGAGAACTGCAAGAACTGGTCCCTGCTTCCCTGGCTCATCACACCTGGCCAGGGAGGGTGGGGCCTGACTGACTCCAGCTACAAAGGCTGCTGCTGCTCCTGCTGAAGGTGCCTGGAGACCATCTAGCTGTGAGTCCTGCAAGACCTGGTCCCTGCTTCCCTGGCTCATCACACCTGGCCAGGGAGGGTGGGGCCTGACTGACTCCAGCTACAAAGGCTGCTGCTGCTCCTGCTGAAGGTGCCTGGAGACCATCTAGCTGTGAGTCCTGCAAGACCTGGTCCCTGCTTCATTACACCTGGCCAGGGAGGGTGGGGCCTGACTGACTCCAGCTACAAAGGCTGCTGCTGCTCCTGCTGAAGGTCCCTGGAGACCATCTAGCTGTGAGAACTGCAAGAACTGGTCCCTGCTTCATTACACCTGGCCAGGGAGAGTGGTGCCTGACTGACTCCAGCTACAAAGGCGGCTGCTGCTCCTGTTGAAGGTGCCTGGAGACCATCTAGCTGTGAGTCCTGCAAGACCTGGTCCCTGCTTCCCTGACTCATCACACCTGGCCAGGGAGGGTGGGGCCTGACTGACTCCAGCTACAAAGGCTGCTGCTGCTCCTGCTGAAGGTCCCTGGAGACCATCTAGCTGTGAGAACTGCAAGAACTGGTCCCTGCTTCATTACACCTGGCCAGGGAGAGTGGTGCCTGACTGACTCCAGCTACAAAGGCGGCTGCTGCTCCTGTTGAAGGTGCCTGGAGACCATCTAGCTGTGAGTCCTGCAAGACCTGGTCCCTGCTTCCCTGACTCATCACACCTGGCCAGGGAGGGTGGGGCCTGACTGACTCCAGCTACAAAGGCGGCTGCTGCTCCTGCTGAAGGTGCCTGGAGACCATCTAGCTGTGAGTCCTGCAAGACCTGGTCCCTGCTTCATCACACCTGGCCAGGGAGAGTGGTGCCTGACTGACTCCAGCTATAAAGGCTGCTGCTGCTTCTGCTGAAGGTGCCTAGAGACCATCTAGCTGTGAGTCCTGCAAGACCTGGTCCCTGCTTCCCTGACTCATCACACCTGGCCAGGGAGGGTGGGGCCTGACTGACTCCAGCTACAAAGGCGGCTGCTGCTCCTGCTGAAGGTGCCTGGAGACCATCTAGCTGTGAGTCCTGCAAGACCTGGTCCCTGCTTCCCTGGCTCATCACACCTGGCCAGGGAGGGTGGGGCCTGACTGACTCCAGCTACAAAGGCGGCTGCTGCTCCTGTTGAAGGTGCCTGGAGACGATCTAGCTGTGAGTCTGCAAGACCTGGTCCCTGCTTCATTACACCTGGCCAGGGAGAGTGGTGCCTGACTGACTCCAGCTACAAAGGCTGCTGCTGCTCCTGCTGAAGGTGCCTGGAGACCATCTAGCTGTGAGTCCTGCAAGACCTGGTCCCTGCTTCCCTGGCTCATCACACCTGGCCAGGGAGGGTGGGGCCTGACTGACTCCAGCTACAAAGGCTGCTGCTGCTCCTGCTGAAGGTGCCTGGAGACCATCTAGCTGTGAGTCCTGCAAGACCTGGTCCCTGCTTCCCTGGCTCATCACACCTGGCCAGGGAGGGTGGGGCCTGACTGACTCCAGCTACAAAGGCGGCGGCTGCTCCTGCTGAAGGTGCCTGGAGACCATCTAGCTGTGAGTCCTGCAAGACCTGGTCCCTGCTTCATCACACCTGGCCAGGGAGAGTGGTGCCTGACTGACTCCAGCTATAAAGGCTGCTGCTGCTTCTGCTGAAGGTGCCTGGAGACCATCTAGCTGTGAGTCCTGCAAGACCTGGTCCCTGCTTCATTACACCTGGCCAGGGAGGGTGGGGCCTGACTGACTCCAGCTACAAAGGCTGCTGCTGCTCCTGCTGAAGGTGCCTGGAGACCATCTAGCTGTGAGAACTGCAAGAACTGGTCCCTGCTTCATTACACCTGGCCAGGGAGAGTGGTGCCTGACTGACTCCAGCTATAAAGGCGGCTGCTGCTCCTGTTGAAGGTGCCTGGAGACCATCTAGCTGTGAGTCCTGCAAGACCTGGTCCCTGCTTCCCTGACTCATCACACCTGGCCAGGGAGGGTGGGGCCTGACTGACTCCAGCTACAAAGGCGGCTGCTGCTCCTGCTGAAGGTGCCTGGAGACCATCTAGCTGTGAGTCCTGCAAGACCTGGTCCCTGCTTCCCTGACTCATCACACCTGGCCAGGGAGGGTGGGGCCTGACTGACTCCAGCTACAAAGGCGGCTGCTGCTCCTGCTGAAGGTGCCTGGAGACCATCTAGCTGTGAGTCCTGCAAGACCTGGTCCCTGCTTCCCTGACTCATCACACCTGGCCAGGGAGGGTGGGGCCTGACTGACTCCAGCTACAAAGGCGGCTGCTGCTCCTGCTGAAGGTGCCTGGAGACCATCTAGCTGTGAGTCCTGCAAGACCTGGTCCCTGCTTCCCTGGCTCATCACACCTGGCCAGGGAGGGTGGGGCCTGACTGACTCCAGCTACAAAGGCGGCTGCTGCTCCTGTTGAAGGTGCCTGGAGACGATCTAGCTGTGAGTCCTGCAAGACCTGGTCCCTGCTTCATTACACCTGGCCAGGGAGAGTGGTGCCTGACTGACTCCAGCTACAAAGGCTGCTGCTGCTCCTGCTGAAGGTGCCTGGAGACCATCTAGCTGTGAGTCCTGCAAGACCTGGTCCCTGCTTCCCTGGCTCATCACACCTGGCCAGGGAGGGTGGGGCCTGACTGACTCCAGCTACAAAGGCTGCTGCTGCTCCTGCTGAAGGTGCCTGGAGACCATCTAGCTGTGAGTCCTGCAAGACCTGGTCCCTGCTTCCCTGGCTCATCACACCTGGCCAGGGAGGGTGGGGCCTGACTGACTCCAGCTACAAAGGCGGCTGCTGCTCCTGTTGAAGGTGCCTGGAGACCATCTAGCTGTGAGTCCTGCAAGACCTGGTCCCTGCTTCATTACACCTGGCCAGGGAGAGTGGTGCCTGACTGACTCCAGCTACAAAGGCTGCTGCTGCTCCTGCTGAAGGTGCCTGGAGACCATCTAGCTGTGAGTCCTGCAAGACCTGGTCCCTGCTTCCCTGGCTCATCACACCTGGCCAGGGAGGGTGGGGCCTGACTGACTCCAGCTACAAAGGCTGCTGCTGCTCCTGCTGAAGGTGCCTGGAGACCATCTAGCTGTGAGTCCTGCAAGACCTGGTCCCTGCTTCCCTGGCTCATCACACCTGGCCAGGGAGGGTGGGGCCTGACTGACTCCAGCTACAAAGGCGGCTGCTGCTCCTGCTGAAGGTGCCTGGAGACCATCTAGCTGTGAGTCCTGCAAGACCTGGTCCCTGCTTCCCTGGCTCATCACACCTGGCCAGGGAGGGTGGGGCCTGACTGACTCCAGCTACAAAGGCGGCTGCTGCTCCTGCTGAAGGTGCCTGGAGACCATCTAGCTGTGAGTCCTGCAAGACCTGGTCCCTGCTTCATCACACCTGGCCAGGGAGGGTGGGGCCTGACTGACTCCAGCTACAAAAGCTGTTGCTGCTCTTGCCTTTGTTTGTTTGTTTGTTTGTTGGTATCTGTAATTATTTCTGTTGTATTTTTTTTGAATATTTAGTGTTTTTTTAAATATTTTTTAACTTGTATTGCTGTTCTTATATTCTGTAGATTATTTTTTTTAATACTATATTCAGTGTTCCTTGTTTTGTGTTCATGTCTTTTAGATTGTGAGCCTGAGGGCAGGGACTGTCTTATTATTAATTTGTGTAAGCCGCTCTGAGAGCCTTTTCTGGCTGAAGAGCGGGGTATAAATGAAATAAATAAATAAATAAATAAATAAATAAAACTGCCCAGAGAGCTTCTGCTATTGGACTGCACAGAAATGTAATAAATAAATTCATAATAGAGGCAATGGGAGAGCAAGCGGTGGCGGCAGTGTTGCCTCTTCCCCCACCCAGCTTGCTTGCCCATCATGAGCCAAAGTCAAATGCCACGTTGTGTGTGTTTATGTATAAAGGGTAAGCAAACACTTACTGTTGTGGTACAGGGGGCCGAGAACGCAAAGCATGCCGCTTGGGCAATGCCAGGGATGAGTTGCATTTCTTGTCAGCTCTGCTCCTTTTGCAACCGGAGAATCAAACAGATTTAGTTTCCACAGAAATCTGCAGACCTCCCCCTATATCCACTCTGTGTTCCGGGACCTCACAAGCTTCCCCATGATAATCTATTCCTGGGTGGCAGGACTCACTTCAGAAATCAAAGAAATGTTAAGATGTGCAAACTTGCCAAATGAGATATAGAAACATAAAAAATTACTGTCTTTCTCTTAAAAACACGAGTCATCATCCCTTTAGGTTACGCAACTGGTCCATACAAAGTGAGGGATTAAAATATATTTTTAAAAATATTTGATGTTGTTTCTTAGAGTGAAATTTTTGTATCTCACTAGCAGGACTGGCATCAAGGGTAGGCATGGTTGGGCACCCGCCGAGGGCCCACACTGGCTTGCTCCTCTTCACCATTGCAGCCTGCTTGTTCGCCTTCTCGCTCTGGCCCAGACAAGGGTGGTGGTGGTGAGAAGGAGCAGTACTTGCTCGCTGGCTCTCTCCCTGTCAAGCAAGCGGTAGCAATGAGGAGAGAGAGGATGAGGGAGCGACAGCGGCTGGTGACCATGGCGGTGGTGAAGGTGGACTCACTGAAGGAGGGTGGTCCCATGGAGGGTGCCTGCCATGCCCCTGCCCACGGGCAAAGCGTTAAAGCTGTGAGTATGTGAGGGGAGGAGGGAGTGTGAGAGGAGTGTGGAATGTTGAGGTGTCTGCTGATTGGCTGAGAGAGTAAGAAGGGGCAGGGGTGAAGCCTGTGTTATATAAACCAGTTTTCTCCAACCTTGGGTCCCCAGATGTTTTTGGCCTACAAGCATAGCTAGCTGGGGCATGCTGGGAGTTGTAGGCCAAAAACATCTTGGGACCCAAGGTTGGAGAACACTGATATAAACAGTAGATGGTGCTGTTCAGAGTGAGAGGGGGAGTCTCTGAGGAAAGGGAGGCTGAAGAGAGTCGGGAGAAGAGAGGGGGGAGAGGGTTGAGAAGTCTGAGTGGAGTTGGGAGCGGGAGTCTTGTCTGGGAGAATTGGAGAAGTCTGAGAGGGTTGTTTTTTTTCAACATTTAGAATCTATTAACAGTATCTATTTCCCTACCCTTAATTGTAATTAAATAAACTTGTTTCCTTTTTAAAACTTAAAAGGAGTGGTCTGAATAAATTACCCTGAAGGGGTTGGTGGCAGAGGAGGATAAAAGAGAGTGTTGATTTTCGAAGCGCTTGCAGAGGTGGAGGGCTGTTCAGGTGGAGGCGGAGGCAGAGGGAGGTCTGACAGTGCCTGCCTCGGGCCTGTAGCCAGCCTAGAAGTTCTGAGGGGCACCAAAAAGTAGGGGGAGCAGTTCATTTGGTTTGCGGGCTTTTAAAAGAGAAAATTGTAAACTGTTTTTTTTATTATTATTTGTGTGTAAACAAATTTAGAGGGCAGAGAAAATTTCGGGGGGCAGGCCCCCCTGGCTACAGGCCCCCCTGGCTACAGGCCCCCCTGGCTACAGGCCCATGGTGACTTGCTCAAGCGTCCTCAAAAAGCTGGAGCTGGCATTGCTCTCTAGGAAAGTTTGCATACCTCAGTTCTTATTTGTGTTGGGTGTTTTGAGTGAAGTACTGTTTTTACTTTTTTGTGTTGGGCCTAAATGTCAGAAGCAGTGAGAGGCTGACAAGCTTTAAGATGCCACCTGTCACAACCTTATGAGAGAAGAGGCAAATACTGAACACTGAGGGATGGTTTGGATGCTACCCACCTCACATGACGTTGACAGGAATGCCCTTACTCATGCTCCATGCTACATGTCGGGAGCATAACGATTAAAAAAAAAAGTTCCTTACTGTGTGCACAGCACCCAGCACATTCAGGATCTGTATGTTCCTGGCATGGAAATGCAGTGAATGGGTGTTGCACATGCAGTCAGGAGCTTTTACCTGTTACACTCCCCACGCATATAATTTTGCCACAAGGAAGGGCTGTCCTGATGCCTGCACATGGGGCGAGTAATGTCGAAACAGGTCTTGCGAGTTGGATGATGGGGTGAGGATGCTAAGGACCAATGCACATGCCTAGTCTAGAATAAAATTAATGGAATATTGGCAGGGTGGGGGTGGAGAAACACTGTCCAGTTTCCTGTTGAAAATCACCCCCTTCCTGGCTGCCATTTGCCCCTGAAGGTGCTGTTTGCAGTAAACAACACTTTCAGGAGCAACTAGTGGCAGTGACCTGGTTTGCATGACACAGACGGCTCATTGTGGTTTATTAAACCCACGATTAGCCCTGGTGTGTGCTGCTGCCGTTTTGAATGCTCAACCACCGATCGTGCCAATCGGAGGTTGCGCTGTGTCGTCCTAACCTGGTCATCGTGGGTTATTTGAGGGTTGAACAATCCTCGCTTAACCCACAATTTGCAGTAGGGGGTTAAGTGAGGATTGTTTAACCCTCGAATAAACCACGATGAGTGGGTTCAGACAATATGGTGCAACCCCTGATCAGTCCGATCAAGGTTGCACAATCAAAATGGCCACCGCATGTGTGCAGCATGCACTACCACAGCTCAGTTGTGGGTTAAATAACTCACCATTAGCAAGCAGTGTAATGCGAACTGGCCCAGTGTGTGTTTGTGTGTTTTCCAGCCAGAAACTGGTGCGGAGACCTGATCTGTATCAGGAGGAGCACATTATGGATCAGGGCTCTGCAGCTGCTTTTCCTTCAAGGCCTTCTAGAGGCGCTCCTGGATTAGGGACGTGGCTGTGGGGACTGTCACGAGGACTGCCTACATGTCAAAATCTATCTGTACACCACTGAGCACTACCAATCAAAAGCTGTTGTATAAGCTATTCCATCTTTTCCTCCTTAACCGATATTATTATTATTATTATTATTATTATTATTATTATTATTATTATTATTATTTTGGTGGTCAGAAAAAAGATGGAAGAAGTGGCAGGAAAACACAGGAGGGCTGCGAGTGGAAGACGACAACATCTGGACCCCCTGTAAAATTCCATGAATGAGGCAAGGCAAAAGCATGCTAAAAAGCCTTGTCTGGAAGCACCCGATGAAGGAACCATCTGCAATGAGGAACATGGCTCTCTATTGCCCTCTACTGGGCAAATATGCAAAGGAGAAGAGAACAAGACTGTTCATTCAAGGGTTGTGCTGTTAACCCCTATGAGCTGGACATGTAGAGGCCAATTGAGTTGGAGCTTAAAGGTACCGCAGCCACTTACGCATTGCCAAAAAAGAGGAAATGCATCGCTGGAAAAGAGGACATAATGTTTGCATATGCTAGGTTTTACATATAGATGCAAATTTGAAAATAATTACTGCAATTGAAATAGAAATACAGTCCATCTCCCCATAGTGGGGGAGACTGTGACCAGGTGACCTGTGTGCTTTGCTCAGGCTGCTGTCCAGGTGCTGCTAACTGTGGATGGCCAGCTTCAAAGCCCCTCCCTGCTCTTCCTTCTGATGGTTCTTTCTCTTGAAACTGGACCTCGACCGGACAGCCCTTCAGACGGAGGACTGTCCTCTGTAAAGTAGGACACATGGCCACCCCCGCTTAAAGTCTGGTCCTCAATATAAGCACAGGGATGTATTATTGGACCCAGGAACGGTGCAGGGCTGTTTGGCGCCCTAGGCCAAATTATATTTAGCGCCCCCCCTCGTGCCGTGGGGGGGGCTCCGGAGCAAAGCAGCCCTGCTCTGCAACCCCCCCCGCGCTGCCGCCGCCGCCACCTACCTTCCCCCCGCTCCCGCTGCTGGCTGCTGCTGCTGCTGCCGCCGCCTCCTCCTCCGACGCGATGGGACCCCCGCACTTTACGACGGGAAGGTAGGTAGGTGGTTGGCGCGCGGGCGTGCACGCGCGCGGGGGGAGGTGTAGCGGTGGCGGCGGCGGCAGCGGCCGGCAAGCGGGCGGGGAGGCACGGCGGAGGCGGCAGGCAGGGCAGGAGCGCGCCGGAGGCGAGGAAGGGGCACAGAAACTCTGCGCCCTCTTCCGCCACGTGCCCTAGGCAGCCGCCTGGGTCTGCCTAGCGGTAGCGCCGGCCCTGATTGGACCAAGGGGCAGCTTGTCACGTTATACTGCCAAGGTGAGAACAGCAGCACTTGGCAGTTTCCCTCTTTGCTACATGACGATGAAAGACACGGGAGCCTTGCCTTCTCCTCTGTTACAGCTGGTCACTCTATTGCAGTGTTCTCCAACCTTGGGTCCCCAAATGTTTTTGGCCTACAACTCCTAGCATGCCCCAGCCAGCGTAGCTGGGGGTGGGGCCAGGGGGAAAAAGAGGGGAGGTCTTAAAGCCAGTGTCCCCATCCTTGAAAACACCTCTCTACCACCACCAAGCGCATGTGCCCCCATCCAGATGGACCAATGTGGCCTGACTCTTTATAAGACATTGGGCTTTTCTACACGAGGCATTTATTGTGTTCTCATCATTCCCTACTCACAGTTGTTTACAGGTTCTTTACACAACATTGTGAATCTCCCATTTCATTTCTGTGTCTAACCAGCACTTTCAGCAAGTTGTTTTTTTTTTAGAGCAGGGAAAGTGCAGCGTTTAATTGTGAAAGCGAAAGAAAGTGAAATTTCCTCTTGAGTATTTGTGCTACTCTGCTATGCCACAGTGCCACCTAGAGGTTATGTAGCAGAAAAGCAGGAAAGGAAACACTCCTCCTGTAAGTGCTTGGTTCTCAATTCTGTGATGAAACTGAAAGTAGATACAGCGGATCAACAGCCTCATGTAGAAAATCTCTCCATTTCTGATGGGCCCCCAGTGCATTTAACACCTGGCTATAGCTTGACATGCCAAAATTTTAGCAGGTGAGGCTTTTCCTAGTACAAACTTGAAGGGATGGGGAAAGCTTTGCTTGCTAATTTCAGCAAACAATAAAGCAAGAATCTTTAAAGCAAGAATCAGTGAACATTATACCCCAGGGCTCCCCAACATAAAATTCAGATCAACTTGAGTTGAAATCCGGAGAAACAAAAATCTAAGCATGGGGAGAGAACGCTCCTTTACGTGACCCCACCACATAACAGATAGTGAACCAGTGCAGGTCATGCAAAATGGGAATCACATGCTCTATTTGACTAGTGCAGGGGTGGGGAACCTCAGGCCCGGGGGGCTAGATTGGCCTTCTTGGGGTCCCAATCCAACTCTCTGGGGTTTCCCAGAAGGCCATGCCCCCTTCCCCTGGCCCCACCCCCTTTTCCCCAACCACCAATCATTTGGTAGTTTCCCAGCTTTTGTGCCGTCCCCCCCCCCCCATTCTAAAGGGCTGAAATGCCTCTCCTAAGGCTTGCTTACTTACTGGCAGCAAGAATTTTAAGCCAAAATATGCTGGTATTTAAAAAATATTTTGGCCCCACCCCCTTTGCCTTCAATCCTGCCAGTCACCACTGGAATGCGCCCCCCCCCCCCAGCTTCTCCAAAACCAAATTCTGCCCTTGGGTTGAAAGAGGTTCCCGACCCTGGATTAATTCCTATCAATAATCTGGCAGTAGCCAGATTTTGCACCTAGTATTGAAGTTAAAGGCAGCCCTATGCAGAGCACAATACAATCATCAAGTGGAGAAGTCACTAAGGCAGCCTTCCCCAACTGGGTGCCCTCCAGATCTTTTGGATTGTATCTCCCAGCATTCCTGACCATTAGCCATGCAAGCTGGTGCTTGTAGGAGTTGAAATCCAAAACATCTGGAGGGCACCAGACTGAGGAAAGCATGTGTGACCGTGGCCAGGCGTGACTTTCCTGAGAAAGGATGTACCAGCTGCTGCTGATGATAAAATGCCCTGTATTCTGGAGACTTCGGTTCATGTGGCACTGATCGAAACAGCAGGGAGGTACTTTGGGTTGTGGGGCCATTTGTGTCCAGCAGAGGGCAGCAGGCACTGTCGTTTGCTATCTTCCAGGTGTTAGTGTGAAGAAGGTGTGACAATGAAAACATCACAAATCAAACATCAGGCAAGGAGCAGGATGGAAAGGCAGTGATCAGGATGGAAGAACTAGTGTCAAGGGTGGAAAAATATTTGGGGCAGATGTATGTTAAGAAACATGTCAGTAAGGATAAAAGAATTTTTTTATAAAATCATTTGGAGATGGTATCTGACTCTGGTAAGATTAAATAAAATAGATAGTAATTGTTCTCCATTGTGTTGGAGAGGATGCCAGGATCTTGGTACTTATGCTCATATGTGGTGGAGTTGTAAAAACGTATTGGATTTCTGGAACAAAATTGTTGTAGAAATTTCAGGAATTATTGGTATTAATTTGGAGGTCTGTCCAAATTTAGCGTTGTTATCAATAACGGAGAAACTTGTTTGTTCTCAAGATATAAAGGAACTAATTGTAAATTTGTTAACTGCGGGGAGATTAATGATAGCGAGGAAATGGAAAGTTCAACATCAGTTTTCAATTATTGATTGGTATAAAGAGGTGTGGGATATCGCCTTAAAAGATAATTTAACTTGTAGTATCAAATGTAAAAAGGGACAATTAAAGAAAAATAACTTCAAGGATATTTGGGGACTATTCCTAGACTATGTTTTAGTAAAGGGAAAGGGGAGTAAGCCATGTCAAGATATGATGTATTTTTGGAATATTGAATAATAATGGATTATTATGATAGAAATTATTTCTTGGTCCCCTGGTGATGGGTGCACCTTAGTAGTTATATGTATGGGTTTTTATTTATTTATTTTATATATAATGTTTGAAATAAAGTTAAATTTAAAAATTTTAAAAAAAGAAAAGAAGAACTAGTGCCAATATCAGTTTGTCATATGATAGGGCTGTTGGACTGAGGAATGCTGCACTTGCCAAAATTCTTTCTTCCATACAACTATTAAAGCTGCAGCAGGCTTCTTCTCTTATGTATCTGATGACCCTGCTACAGCCGGGTGTTCACGTTCATGCCATCTTTTTCATCTGACCTTTCCCTGTGCTTTGAAAAGCTGCCTGACATGCAGAATCTGGCTGGGGGAAGGGTTCCCTCCTCATCTTATATTTATGCCTTGCCTTACAGAAATTAAAATGGATCACTTACAGTAAATGTGTATGAAATCTTTATCCATAAGTATCAATAAATATGTAGTAATACAGCTATCAGCAAAGACGGTTATGCATAAGCTTCAGAAAAAGTGAACCAAATATCCATATATTTATCCATCCGCAGGTGGCGTCTGAATACCAGCCGCTCAAATGTTGAAAGCATTGTTAGGTCCATTGTGTTATAAGAGGTGAGCGTTTATCTTTCCAGTGTTGTAATATCAGTCTTTTGGCTGTCAAGAGGGCGTGGAAAATCCACATGCGTTGTCCTTGTGATAAATTCCATACAGCAGGTATATAATTTAAAAGAACGTGTGCATAGGTAAATATTAAAGAGCATTCTAATACTAGGTTTATCCATACTATGACCTCTACCCAAAAAGAAGCAACCACTGGGCATTGCCGAAACATGGGTAAACGAAGTGAAGCATTCGCAGTGTTGCACCTCCAACAGTTAGCTGACTTATACAAACGCTTTTTAAAAAGACATTGTGGTGTCCAATAAACACGAAACAAAACTTTTGTGGTTTGGTCCTTGGTCCTCTTTTCTAGCTGGCAGGGCATCCCACAAGAAAGGCTCCTGTCAACTGCACAAGGTCCTTGCCCCCCAACTCACCCCCCAATATTGGTGACAACAAGCCATGTATTCACAGACTTGTCTTTTCTCATAATTACCCTCCTCTCCTTGTCATTGGCAGTTCAAGTCAACGTAAGTATATTTTATGCATCTTCTTCAAGATGTCGTCTTGTAATCATCTTGTAATTGAGAGCCAGTGTGGCATAGTGGTTAGAGTGTTGGACTGGGACTCAAGAGATCTGGGTTCTAGTCCCCACTCAGATATGAAGCTCACTGGGTGACTTTGGGTCAGTTGCTGATTCTCAGCCTAGCCTCCCTCACAGGGTTATTGTGAGGACAGGAGGAGGGCCATGTAAGCCCCCTTGGACCCCTTGCAAGAGGGGAAGAGGCAGAATATAAATGTGATGTGTAAATGTAACCTTATTCCTTCAAGGGCAAAGAATTGACATATGCAAATTAAGCCAGTGAAGCTTTTCCTAGATAGAGAGAAAAGAGGAGGAAATCTTCGCTGGATTAATATGTAAACTGCCCTGAAAATATTTTTTTTATTGAAGGGCAGCCTACACATTCTTAAACTAAATAAACGAATACATATATACATATGTATGTAATACTACATATGTATATTTGTTTCTATGTGTTGGGGAGCTGTTAAAGGCACAGAAGCAGGGTCAGGTTTTGGTTTTTAGGGCGCAATCCTATAACATGTTTAGACAGGAAAAAAAGTCCTACAACACCCAGTATGCCCCAGCCAGTCCTGCTGGTCGGGGGATGCTGGGACTTTTCTCTGTCTAAACATGCATAGGATTGCACCCTTAAATTATGACCCTATTCTCCAGTGACGGCTGTGCCAAATCCAGGACCAAAGCAGGTATGTATATACCATATTCATTCCTTCATTTATTCATGCCTTCATTTGTTCATTCATAATTCTATTTTTAATCTGCCCAATAACATATGTTCTCTGGGCAGATGACAAACAATGGGCAGCGTGATCCAATGATCCAAACCCAGAGGATTGCAGGCATCCTATTGAGGGTGGGAAGAGCACAGCGGATAGGATATCCGCTGTGCTCCCTTCGCCCTCAAGAACATCTAGATGGGCGATTTTGGCTGTCTAGATCAGGGGTCCTCAAACTTTTTAAACAGGGGGCCAGTTCATTGTCCCGCAGACTGTTGGGGGGCCCGGACTATAGTTTGAAAAAAATATGAACAAATGGATCAAGTAAAAAAAAAAGGACCCGGGTCCTTTTTTTTTACTTGATAGGGGTGGATTTTTCCCCCCTTAAATGGAAAGTTATTTTATTTATTTATTTATTTCATTTTTATACCGCCCAATAGCCGAAGCTCTCTGGGCCGGTTTACAGCAATTAACAAGACAGTCCCTGCCCGCAGGCTTACAATCTAAAAAGACACGACACACAAGGAAAAAGGAATGGGGGGGGGGGGGAGAAGAGGGAATATTAATGAATACTCCTGGCAGGGCTGGTGGTATTTACATATATAGTTGCACAATTGTTTCATGCCTAACATGAATATACTTTTGTTTTTGCCATCACACAATGAGCATACTCTTCTTCAATCCAAAGTAGCATTTTTGAAACATTAGAAATCTGACTTAGCTACATCAGCTCATACATAAGAGGTAAAACACCACCACTAATTTTTCCATATTATGGAAAAGAATTAAAAGAATTGGCACTTGAAGCAAAAGAGTTTTTAAAAAGTCTGGTTCCGCCAATCGGCTGGCAGGGCCGGATAAAAAGGCAAGGTGGGCTGGATGTGACCCACGGGCCTTAGTTTGAAGACCCCTGGTCTAGATGTTTTTCCTCTCCTTGCAAGGAGGAGAGGCTGAGATGCTGCCTGGATTCCTCGGAATCCAGCAGTGGCTTGCCCCTCCCCTCCCCTTCCCTGGGAACACCCCCCCCCCGTGGGGGAACCGGACATGGAAAGGACCACACAAGCTACAAGGTAGGGGGTGGGCACTCCGTGGCTCTGCGACCTCGGAAGAGATTTCTGAGGTTGCAGGAGCTTCTATGCTCAATCCTATGCCCCCCCCCAGACAAGGATTACGCCCTAAAAGTATAAAATACAATACAAACGGTTAAAAAATACAATAAAATACTAAACATCAAACAGCACAGGAATAGATAAATATAAAGATATATAAAAACAACCATAAAATCTAAAAACTAAGTCTCCGAGGATGCAATCCTATGCAGATTTAGACAGAAAGAAGGCGCACAACTGGGTGGGACATGCACCCAGTTGTAGGGGTTTTTTTCTGTTTAAACCTGCAGAGGATTGTGCCCTAAAATGTTTAGGAGAAAAGAAAGGACTTTGCCTGGTGCTGAAAAGATAATTAAAAAGGTGCCAGGTGAGCCCATTTGGGGAGGGAGTTCATAGATTTCATAGATCATAGAGTTGGAAGGGGCCTACAAGGCTATCGAGTCCAACCCCCTGCTCAATGCAAGAAACTAGAGGAGGGGTCTCCCATCCAAGTAATAACCAGGCCTATGTGATTTCCATCATTGATTGTGCAAAACTGTTTTATACTTGTATATGCAAATGGTTTTATAATACATTTTATATTGTATTTGTAGGGTTTTAATCTTTGTAAACCACCCAGAAAGTTTCGGCTTCTTCACCTGTAAACTGGACTTGGTGAGGACAGCTGTTCCAATAGAGCAGGGGTCCTCAAACTACGGCCCGCGGGCCACATCCGGCCCACCTTGTCTTTTGCCCAGCAGCCAATCGTTGGTGGAATAGTGGTTGCTCGCGTGAGAAGGAGAATTTCCTTCTCGCGCGACACTTCCGCAGCCGTCGGAGGAGGAAAGCTCGCGGAATTATAACGCTGACGTCATTTGTATTGTACCAAACTGTTCCTTGGTTCTCACTGGTGTTTCTTCCACACAGAGTGTGGCATGTAACTGGCGGCAAACGGAGGGAGGGACAAGCACTATAGTAAATAGGGACAGACCCCAGGGCCAAGTGAGAGCCCTGCAGATAGGATTTGCAGGCCTGAGAACGTGTGTATGGTGAGATCGGGAGTGAGTCTGTTAGGACTGTGGTCTCCAGAGTGTACAGAAGACCTGATGCTAGAGTCCAGGGACATTTGCCTGCCACTCCAAAGGTCATTTGTCACTTGCATATAATTCATATACTCCCGTGTCTAGAGATAAATACAAATCAAGCATCCAGAAACATATGTAACTTAAACAAAAGGGATCTAAAGAAGCTAAAGGACACTAATGAAACCTCCGATTTTTCAAAAATGACAAGGCTTTTCATGGGAGAGGGAAAGGGAGGGGGGTGCATTCCAAGTTCGTACCAGGCCCATAGAAACCAGGCTTCACTGCTGTTAAGGGCAGCTCAGATATGCAGAAATCTGCAGGAGACGTTTTTCACACCTCACCTGCTAACGACCGCATCTTAAGCTGCTGTTAAAGGCACAGCAGCAGGAGCTTGTTAAAAAAAGGGGAAAATGTGAGCCGCTATTTTTCCTTACCTACTTTATAGAAGAGGTAGCTGCTAGCATGGGGGCTTGGCGCTACCATCACCGGATGCTACCATCACACACACACACACACACACACACACACGGAATGATCCTGCTGGCATGCTTGTTTGGACAGGAGTGAACAGCACAGACAGTGGCACATTTGCTGTCTGGGCTGCAGATATCCGGAACGCTGAATCAGCAGGTCACCGGCGGTCACCTGCACAAACACCACGATAACTGGAGAAAGCCAAGCTCCGCAAGTGCCTGGCCCACAGACGGCTCGCTTCTGGGAAAGACTTCACCGGCTCAACTGGAGCTCCACCTTCTCAGCTGTTCGGAGGCTGAACGTGCCACTCAAGTGCAGCATGGAAGGGACTCCGCAAGTATCCAAAGCCATCCACAGACACCAGTAGATGTGATGCAAGGCTCAGTGCCAGGTGTGGCCCCCAAGTTGCACAGGAACCTGACCAGACATGGGCCAAGAAACATTTTTGGCTCAAGGTATGAGGCCAAAGCACTGGGCCGGATGGATAATCAGCCCTTATATCCTAAGGAGAGGTGGTCAGTTATGGTTGATTAGTTACAAAGGAGGACAAGACTCCTGGACTTCTGTACCATCAGGCTAAGCATGTTTACTCAGAAATAAGATGCAATGGCCGGGTTCAGATGACACGCCACGCAGCACCTGCAGGTGCCATGGGTTGTTTAACCCTCGCTCACTGGGGTCACACGACATAAGCAGGGGTTGCATATTCAAAATGGCGGCTGCACACATCCGCAAGTGCAACAGCCTCACCACGGGGGAAATAACTCACGGTGGGCTGTTGTGTCATGCGAACTAGCCCAATGGGTTCAAAGTAAGTTAGGAGGGACAAAAGACCGTCTTCTCCCATACAAGCCCACCTGGATTTTAAGGTCTTCGTGAGAGGCCCTTCTCTCAGTCCCACCGTCAGAGGCATGGTTGGTGCAGAGAGGGCCTTCTTGGGGGCTGCCCTCAGGCTCTGGAACTCTCCGCAAGGAGAGGCTAGACTGGCTCCCTCTTTCATGTCCTTCCGCCAACAGACAAACAAGTTTTTCTTCTGGCAGGCCTTTCACATGTAAGCTGGTCTGCTGCTGAAGGGTGTCTTTATAGGCTTTCAGTTCTCTTTTGCATCTGGGGTTTCTTTTGCTAGCCCTAGCAAGGGAACCCCTTCCCTTATCTCCATTTTTTAAAAATATATATTTTATTTACTTTTCAAAACAAAATATAGCAAAATACAAGAATAACACAAAAATATAACATAAACAGCATACAATAAATCATAAGGTGCACACACACACCACCCTCCAAGGGACCAATTAATATACTTCCATCCCCTTGATCAAATGAATTCCAAATTCCAAAAATATAACATATCCTGACAAGGCATGCTCCCTTTCCCCTTTATTAATACGTACTCTAGTAGTTGATTCCATATATCCCCTTCCCTTATCTCCAATCTCTACTGAGAGACTGGAGATAAGGGAAGATGTTCCCTTGCTAGCACTAGCAAGGGACTCTCTGGGTTTCTCTCGCTAGCACTAGCTCTCATCAGAGATCGCAAATAAGGGAGGGATTTCCTTGCTAGCCGCCGTGAGAACAAATACAGTGGCCTCTGGTGAGCCGTGGGCCACACGCATCCCACAGGATGTACTTTTTGCACCCCTGCCTTACACTGAGGAACAACACTTTGAAACGGGCGGGGGTGTCCAATGGGCTGATTTACGCATGTATGTGCATCACTTGATAACTAAACACTTCCAGATAAATGTGTGAGCTGCCTCTATGGACAAGGGTGGCAAAACTGTCAGGAGGATTCCCATTTCAAAGGTAGGGTGTTTGTTTCCTGCATGCAAGGTCTCGAGTTCAGTCTTTGACATCTCAAGGTAAAAAATAACAAGGCTGAAAAAGACATTTTTTCTGCCAGAGTCCCAGTGGAGAGCCAATGCCAGTGAAGGCAAAAACCATCCCAAATCCACAGTTGGGCAATACCTTTATTAGGTAAAATTCCACAAAAATGTGCAAGTTTTTGAGTTCTCCAGAACTCTTCATTGGACTAGATGGTACAAAAAGCAAGGAGGAGGGGGAAGAAACATAAAAGTACAAACATTAGACCAGATGTGGTGGCCATGAGGTGGGCAGTTTAGATAGCCTCTGTATCAAAATGGAGATTGCAGACTGAATGAATCAGTCAGTGGTGGGTGTTGTAGGTATCAGATTACACCTAGCAATGCATTTTGGGAGAGAGGAGCACCCATGGTTGATCTCCATTTCTGAAAACACAAAGTCCAGCTGTAACTCTGATCTGTCCTCATGCCTTGGGTGAAATGCACAGGTTCCTGAGTCAGCCTAGTGCAGGGAAACCCGACAATCCTTCTATTAGCAAAGCCAGAGATTCATTTTAGGTGGTGCGCTAGGTAAAAAAGTCAACTGAGGTCAAGTTGTAAGTATTACCTAGGTCAGCCTTCCCCAAGCTGGTGCTCTCCAGACATGTTGGACTATAACTCCCAGTATCCCCCAGTTGGCTAGGGGATGCTGGGAGTTGTAGCCCAACACATCTGGAGGACACCAGCTTGGGTTAGGCAGACCTAGCAGTTGGAGGGGATAGAACCTTCAGTTCAAAGTCCCTCTTCAGGTGGTAGAAAACCTCCCTCTGGTTCCACCCCTAAAATACGGTATTTTCCAAAGCACACAGAAAAAGCAAAGTTAGCTGCACTGGTCCATAAGAAATATATATATCTTCACAGTTGAGCAATATCTTTATCAGGACCAACCAAAATTCTGATGGTCTGATTCAATATAAGGCTGCTTTATAAGTCCATACGATATGAAAGCTTTGTCTGCGTGCACAGAGGATGGGGGGCATTTGATCTGCAGCGGCTGTTTCAAGCATGCAAGTCATCACTTGATGATGCCATCCAACGGGGGGGGGGGGGCATCAAGCTCTCTGTTTACACAAAAATGATGCACAGTAACCTTACGGAGAACTATCCGTCTTTCAGGCAAGATGAAGCTTGCCTTTAGGAGAATTGGGAGTTCACAGCAATTAGACTGTTTGCTCGGTGTGGTGTAGCGTTGCCAATAGCTTCCCTGACCCCTGCTCACGTGCAACTTGATTTGCAGGCACTAGCAGGTGAAAATGTTTAATTTAGGGTGGCCAGATGCAAAAGAGGACAAGGCTCCTGTGCCTTTGATAGTTGTGTAGAAGAGGGAATCTCAGCCAGAGGCAGTGTTAGTGGATGGACCACTAGGGCTGGAGCCCTGAATCTTTCATTTGGAGCCCCGAATCTCTGGGAGGCCATCTGCCCCACCCACCATGGGCAGTTGCTGAAATAAAGGTACAGGGGCCCTGATAATCTCTGTTGCAACTGATCCCCCAGATTAGCTGGCGTTTTGCCCATATCTCCTTCACCTCCTGCTGCCCCCCCCAATCTTTCTGCCTGAGGTTTTTTCCTGAAATCAAATGCCCTCCTCTCCCCTGTCCATACATCCCTTTTTACAAATAGGGGTGTCCTTAGCAGACAGGGGCCTTTAAAGACACATTCAGAGAGAGACTTCAGAGCATATGTGAAATAGCATATGCAAGTTTGTGCTTTTCTTTTGTCCTGTGGGCCTGAGCCCCAGATCTTTCTGGTACCTGGCACCACCCCTGAATTCTCAGCAGGTGCACACCTGGTGAAAATCCCCCCTTCTACACAACTATCAAAGGTACAGGAGCCCTGTTGTCTTTTGTACCTGGCCACCCTAGTTTTATCTCCATGCTGTGAAAAGCTTCACCTGCTGATTTCTGCCGATCAAACTGCAGTTAGAGGCTTTTTTTTTTTTCTGGTGGGTTGGCAACCCCCATAAACAAATTAATTTAATTTTTCATTAGTTTTTTAAAATGTGAATTACACCAAAACAAAACAAAAACCATTATGAACAACAACAAAAAATACAATTTTCTTACAGTATATTAAATGGATCACTTACAGTAAATGTGTATGAAATATATATCCATAAGTATCAAAAAGTATGTAGTAATACAATTATCCATAAAAATAGTTATGCATAAACTTCAGAAAAAGCAGACCAAATATCCATGTATTTATCCATCCGCAGGTGGCATCTAAATACCACCCGCTCAAATGTTGAAAGCGTTATTACATCCTCAATCCATTGTATTATAAGAGGTGAGCATTTATCTTTCCAGTGTTGTAATATCAGTCTTTTGGCTGTCAAGAGGGCGCGGAAAATCCACATGCGTTGTCCTTGTGATAAATTCCATACAGCAGGTATATGATTTCAAAGAACGTGAACAGGCCTGTGGCTTACGCTGGCTCAGCTTGTCTGACCGTGGAAAGCTAAGCAGGGCCAAGCCTGGTTATTACTTGGATGGGAGACCCCCTCCTCTAGTTTCCTGCATTGAGCAGGGGGTTGGACTCGATAGCCTTGTAGGCTCCTTCCAACTCTATGATCTATGAAATCTATGAAATCTATGCATAGGTAAATATTAAAGAACATTCTAATACTAGAATACCCACATAAACATAAGAAGAGCCTTGCTGGGATCTAGCTAGTCCAGCATCCTGTTTCCCACAATGGCCAGCCAGGGACCTATGGGAAGCCCACAAGCAACTGGTATTCAGTGGCTAAAAGGATGGTTCAATTTGGCTATTATGGCTAATAACTCCTGGTAGGCCTATCCCACATGATGTTGTCTAACTCAGCCTTCCCCAACCTGGTGCCCACCAGATGTTTTAGACTACGACTCCCATTGTCCATGATCTAATAATAATAATAATAATAATAATAATAATAATAATAATAATATATTTATTTATTTATTTATTTATTTTACAGTATTTGTATACTGGCCCACATCAAACAGATTCCGGAGCAGTGAACAATAAAAAGACAAAAACAGATAAAAGAAACAAAAACAATACATTGAAAAAAAGGTCACATAAAAATGGTGGTTGGACTGCAGAGAAGGCTTCCTGGAACAAGGAGGTTTTCAGCAGGCGCTGAAAGTAGCTCAATATCGGAGCCTGCCTGACCTCCAGAGGCAGGGAGTTCCACAGAAATGGAGCCACCACATTGAAGGCTCTTCTTCGGATGGACTCCAATCGGGCCAAAGGTCCATGAGGAACCACCAGGAACATGCCATCTGATGACCTCAGTGACAGGGCAGGTTGGTATGGGAGGAGGTGCTCTCTCAGGTAACCTGGTCCCAAGTTGTTTGGGGCTTTGTACGCAAGTACCAGAACCTTAAACGTGGCCCGGTAGCGAATAGGTAGCCAGTGCAGTTCCTTCAGCAAAGGAGTTGCATGCTCAAAAGGGACAACTCCCGACAACAGCCGAGCTGCTGCATTCTGGACTAGCTCCAGCTTCCAGAGCAGCATTAAGGGCAGCCCCACATAGAGCGCATTGTAGTAATCTAGTCTTGAGGTTACTAGCGCCTGTATCACTGTGGCTAAGCTATCCCTGTCCAGGAGAGGCCGTAGCTGGCAAACCAATCCAAGATGGTAAAAGGCATGCCGAGCTGCCGCAGTCACTTGGAAATCCAGCGACAATGATGGATCTAGGAGTACCCCCAGACTACGAACCTGATCTTTCAAAGGGAGTGCAACCCCATCCAGAACAGGCAATGAGCCTCTCTCCCGGACTCGGGAACCACTCACCCACTGGGCTTCCATCTTGCCAGAATTCAGCTTTATTGGCCCTAATCCAGCCCATCACTGGATCCAAGACTTGCACAGCCTCTCCTGATTCAGTTGTCGCAGGGAGATAGAGCTGTGTATCATCAGTGTACTGATGGCACTTGGCTCCAAACCCCCTAATGACTTCTCCCAGCAGCTTCATATAGATGTTAAACAACATTGGGGACAAGATGGTACCCTGTGGAACCCCATAGCGCAATTGCCAAGGGTCCAAGGAATAGTCACCCAATCGTACTTTCTGAAATCGACCCCACAGGTAGGACTGAAACCACTGTGTGGATAAAGCCAACCTAAGCCCCCTGCCTGACACACACACACTCACCAAGGAGGGGGAAGGAGACCCGGGGGGGGGGGAGACAGCCAGTCTCCACAGATGACAAAGGGGACAAACAACATCTGCATAGAATCACCCCAGGGGGGAAGGCAGGAAGCATCCCCAGGTTTGTCAATGCTCTCGCATATCAGCCCCATCTACATAAGACTTGAATACCTCTCCAGAGCAGACACTTCGGCACCCCTAAGAAATGGCCACTCAACACCATAGGATGGGACCATTAAGCAAGGGGCTTCAAAGGGACCCCATCCCACGGGGGGAGGGCGTCACCCCACCTGACCCAAAAGGCCGCCCCTCAGGGAGGGTGTCAACTCACCTGATCACGGAGGGAGGGGCTACCTGAAACACCAAGGTATAAAACACCCTGCGCAAGGGAACTGGGTTGTTGGACCTGATCAACAATCTTGCCCCATGCCTGGGGTAAGAGAACGAAGGATCGGCAACCCCGGGTAGCCACACCCGGCACGCTCCAGCTAGCTGAAATCACTGGCCGCTTGGGTTGACCGGACCCCCGGGAAACCAAGCTGAAATCACTCACAAGCCGCTTGGGTAGACCGGGCCTCCGCCGGGAACCCAGCTAGCCGCTTGGGTAGACTGGACCTCCGCCGGGAACCCAGCCAGCCGCTTGGGTAGACCGGGCCTCCGCCGGGAACCCAGCTAGCCGCTTGGGTAGACCGGGCCTCCGCCGGGAACCCAGCTAGCCACTTGGGTAGACCGGGCCTCCGCCGGGAACCCAGCTAGCAGTGTGCGGTTGACCGGGCCTCTGCCGGGACCCGAGCTGAACTAACTAGCTGAGAGTCCTGAAATCACGGTGTCCTCAAGATTTCTTGCTTGCTACTTTGTACCGTACTGATAAGCTGTATTGCTGGCGTGTGTCTGGGTTTGTGAAGGTAATGTTGTAAATAAACTTGTTTTCTAAAAGATACTTCTGTGGCTATAAGTTATCCCTTTGTTCTGGGCTAAGGGTGATAGTCGCTGGGGATCTCGGAGAAGGCCGCCCCAGGACTCGCTACCCCCTTAGCATTGAACCCACGCAGAAGACCAGGTTGTCAGGTCTTCCACTCACTGTAACACAGTGCCTCCAATGCCCAACCCATGGAGTCGATCCAGGAGGATACCATGGTCAATGGTATTGAAATTCGCTGAGAGATCAAGTAGAATTAACAGGGTCGCACTCCCACTATCCTTCACTCAATAAAGGTCATCCATCAGGGCGACCAAGGCTGATTCAGTCCCATAACCAGGTCGAAACCCAGACTGGAATGGGTCTAGTTAATCAGTCTCCTCCAAGAGGCCTGCAGTTGCTTCGCCACGACCCTCTCAAGAACCTTCCCTAAGAAAGGGGTATTTGCAACTGGGCGATAGTTATCACATACTGTTGGGTCCAGAGTGGGGGGTTTTCAGGAGTGGTCGCGCTACTGCCTCCTTAAGGACAGCAGGAACCACCCCTTCATGTAGAGATGCATTTACCACTCCCTGGACCCACCCAGCAAAAACCCCTCAGCTAGCTTTTATAAGCCAGGAGGGGCAAGGATCGAGAGGGCACGTGGTCAGTCGCATGGCTGCAAGCACCTTGTCCACATCATCAGGCCGCAGCAACTGAAACTGATCCCACAAAATTGGGCAGATGGTGGCATCAGATACGTTGACTGGAGCTGCGCTAACGACAGCATCAAGTTCGCTGCAGAGATGAGTGGTTTTGTCCTCAAAGTGCGATGCAAAAAGGTCACAGTGGGACTTTGAGGGGGCCAGGGCCCCATTTGCTGGGTAGAGTGTTGCAGCCCCCAGACCACCCAAAAGAGCTCCGCTGGAAGGGCTACTTGAGGACGCAATGGAGGCAGCAAAGTAATGCTTCTTTGCTGCCTGCACTGCCACGCAATAGGCACGATTATGCGCTCTAGAGCGTGCTCGGTCATCTTCGCTTCGAGTCTTATGCCATTTATGCCCTAGCCGACGTCCAGCTTATTTCATCGACCGCAGTTCCCCACAGTATACCAAGGAGCAGGGCAGGTTCTACAGAACCAGAGAAGGCACTCGGGAGCGATTAAGTCAATGGCCCTCCGCACCTCACCATTCCACAGTGAGGCCAGGGCCTCAGCTGGATCACCAGCTCTATCCACTGGGAAATCCCCAAGAGCCTTCAGAAATCCTTTGGATTCCATCACTCTCCTGAGGCAGACCATCCAAATGCCCCCCCCACCCCTGCAGGAGGGAAGTAATGCTGTGAGTTCAGGGCAAGTGCAAGGCAGTTTGGTGCCCTAGGCAAGATCAGATATTTTTTCCCCAACGCGTTTCTGGCGCCCCCTTTAGCCCTGCGCTCTAGGCAGCTGCCTAGTTGGCCTAATGGTAGCACCAGCCCTGTGTGAGTTCAAACCTCACCAGGAAATAGTCTGACCATGACAATGGGGTTACTTGGACACACACACCCCAATTTCCAAACTATCCATCTCACAGCCTGGAGCAAAGACAAAGTCAAGGGTATGCCCCACTGCATGTGTTGGGCCGATGACAAACTGAGACAGCCCCATGGATGTCCTGGAGGCCATGAAGTCCCGAGCTGGAGCTCCAGAAGCATGGAAATTAAAGTCACCCAGGACCACCATCCTGGGTTCCTCCATTACCACACCTGAGGCCACCTCTGCCAGCTTGGTAAGGGAGGATGCTGGGTACACCAGCAGCATCCCTAATCTGTCTCTATGGCCCAACACCAAGTGCAACCCCTCAAGGCCCGCTCCAAGGTGGAGTGGCTTCCTGGTGATAGAGATGGGAATTGTAACCTATCCAGCTAGAATAGGAACATCTCCAAATATGGTGCATTTCTGATCATCCCATCCCTCTCCACCCCCATAGAGTCTAGCTTTGTAGTGGTTGAAGATGCTTCACTGATAGGTTTGTGGGCGCTGTTAGTGTTAGGCATTCTGAAAAATGCCTTGAGCATCACACAACGGCATCTCGCAACCACAAATCACAAATGCAGGCATGTCAGTAGAATAGGAACATGTGGTAGAATCTGGGCTAACGCAAACCCAAGGAGGGACAGGTGTGTAGTTTGTTTGTTTTTAAGATCCAGTTCAAATGAGGGAAGCTCCTGATCAACAAGCAAGGTGTCCTCGTACAACCTTCCCAATTCTCATGGAATTCTTTGCTACAGAATAGATGGTTGTGACCTTCACTAACTTAGATGGCTTTAAGGCAGGGGTGGGGGCCATATGGCCCTCCCAATGTTGTTGGAATCCAGCTGCCATCAGCCGCAACAAGCATGACCAGTGGACAGACATGATGGGAAATGTAGTCTGGCAACATCTGGAGGACCACAGGTTCTTCAACCCTGATTTAGGCCGCAATCCTATGCATGTTTAGACAGAAAAACAACCTACAACTCCCAGCATGGCTGGCTGGGGAATGCTGGGAGTTGTAGGAGTTTTTTTCTGTCTAAGCATGATAGGATTGCAGCCTTAGAGTGTGTGTGGGGAGTAAGGGGAAGTGGGGATGGATTAGACAAATTCACAGAGGACAGGCTGATAAATTGCTTTCAGCATTTTGGATTATTTGCAACACATTTGGAGTAAGATAAGCAGCCCCTGAGGAAGGAAAGTCCTTTCTGAAATGCATTGAGCATAATAAAAGTTTTTTCAGGCACCTGAGAGTATCATCTGTTTAGGGACACATAAATGCCTTCCCCACTTGCTGTTTCCCTGCAGCCATAATAGCCTTAAATCCTCCACATTTAGAGACTATGTATACCTCTGATTGCCAGATGCCGGGGAGAAACAGGGGATGATGTCTGCTTTCCTCATGCTTGGTTTCTGAGCTTCCTGTGGCATATGAATGAGTTGCGTTAAAAATGGGTGAGCTGTGTTCCATGCACCTGGGTCTAGTTAGTAATGTAACTACCCATATTTTATACTGGGAGTTTCTGAACTAACATCAAGGGCAGCCCCCACATACAACAGCAGTAGTAATCCAAACAAGTTGTTACCAGAGAGTGAATGACTGGGCCAAACTACGCCTGTTCAGGAGTGGCTGTATCTGGGCTTCCAGACTAGAGCCTGATCCAACAGCACCCCCAGACTACAAACCTGGCCCTTGAGGGAGAGTGCAACCCCATCAAAATGGGCCAAGCACTGTCTAAGTATGCACAGGCAAACCACCCACCTACGGCACTTCCGTTTTGTCGGGGTTGAGCTTCAAGTTAGTGCTCGTCATCCAGTCCATTACGGATCCCAGCAGATACCAGGGTAACATCTCCACAGCTTCACCTCAATTTCATGAAAAGGGGAAATTATAACAAGAGTTTGGTGCCATCAGCCTATCGATGACACCTCTCCTCAAAACCCCTGACTACCTCACACAGCCGGCCCGCCTGCTGTCAGGCTTGGCATGGAGAACCTGTGGTCCTCCAATGCTGTTGGACTCCAGCTCTCATGAGCTGTAGCCAGCCTGGCTGCTGGTTAGGGATGCTGGGAGCTGTAGGCCAACAACCTCTGGAGCAGTGTTCTCCAACTTTGGGTCCCCAGATGTTTTTGGCCTACAACTCCCAGCATGCCCCAGCCAGCGCTGGCTGAGGCATGCTGGGAGTTGTAGGCCAAAAACATCTGGGGACCCAAGGTTGGAGAACACTGCTCTGGAGGGCCCCAGCCATCGCTGCATTAGGCAGAGTGAGGCAGCCCTCGCCTCAGTCAGCTGATTTTGGGTGTCATGAAAGGACAGAGAATGGTTAGCTATTCAAGTTATTGCTCCTGCATTTTTATTCCTAGGGAGAGGCGCTTGTGGGATTTTCCTCCACAGGTGCCAAAATAAATTGACCGGCCATTAGAACTATGCAACTTGACGGGGGGGGGGGGGGGGCATGCCATTTGTTGCTCCGCCTCCAGCAGCAAAATATCTTGGGTCATTCTCCACCACCACCACCACCATAGATGAGCCCATTGGTATCTCTTCTCAGTCAATATAGGTAGGATTTCCAGCGGGGTCGCTGTGTTAAGTCTGTTGCAGCAGTTGTGACACCTTAAAGCAGCCTTCCCCAAGCTGGTGCCCTCCGGGTGTTTTGGACCACAACTCTGAGGGTTCCTGACCATTGGCCATGCCAGCTGGGGCTGATGGGAGCTGAAGTCGAAAACATCTGGAGGGCTCCAGGTTGGGGAAGGTTGCTTTAAGGTGCCCACAACAAGACTCTTTGCTGCCTGCAACAGACTTAGCACAGCGACCCCGCTGGAAATCCTGCCTATATTGACTGAGAAGAGCTACCAATGGGCTCCACTACAGTGCTGGTGGCAGCGGCAATAAGCTTCCATGGGCATCTGACGATGTGGGCAGTGTGGTGTACCGGTTAGAGCATTGGACTTGGACTTGGGAGATCCGGGTTCTCGTCCACATCCAGCCATGAAGCTCACTGGGTGACTCTGGCCAGTCACTGACTCTCAGCCTAACCTACTTCACAGAGTTGTTGTGAGGATAAAATGGGAGAGGGGGATCATGAGTTCCTTGTAGGAAAAGGTGAGATATAAATGAAAAAAAATAAAAATAAAAATAAATTAAACCAATGCCAGAATACATTTGTTAGTCTTTAAGGTGCCACGGGACTCTTTAAAGCAGGGGTGGGCAACTTGTGGCCCTTCAGATCTTTCTGAACTGCAGCTTCCATCATCTCTCACCATTGGCTACACTGGCAAGGGCTGATGGGAACTGCAGTCCAACAAACAGCAGGCGGGCCACGCGTTTCCCCACCCCTGCCTTATATGTAGAGTTGTGATGGTTACTCCCAAGTAAGCGCACCCAGGAAATCGCCAGCTTCCATTTGTGCCAGGCCTCCTTGGGAGCTGGCTGGGCAGGCCTTCTTCGCGCCCTCTCTCCCTGCCCGGCCGCTTGTGCCCAGATGCGGGGCGGGGGTGTTAAGAAGCGCGTGCGCCGAAAGTCCACGCCGGGTTTTCCAAGAGGCTCTGGAACTGCAGGCAGCATGCTGTGAGAACTGAGCCTGAGAGGGGCTCCTTATTCTAAAACCTCACACAGGGCTCAGCTTACCCTCCTCCTGCTGCTAAAGATCCCACCTTAAAAAAAGGGGGGGGATGCAACAACTTTAAAACTCCCCCCCGCAGGAAAAAAAAACAACCCACACACACACACACACACACACTTCCCTGAGCAGCTTGAAAGTAGCGGGGGGGGGGGTGAGGAGGGAGAGACTCTCTTTCCATTTCATCCTCTCCTGACAAGTCTGCACGGTCCCGAGCAAAAAACCCTCCTTCGAAAGACAGCGGCGCAGACGGGGCGGCTGATTGGCTCCATGTGCAAAAGCTCAAGAAAGCATCGGGAAAGTTTTGAAAGAAAATCAAAACTTCCTGCTTCTAGGTGGTCCCGGGCTGCAGACTGGAGAATCGAATATTTATAACGCGTGCTGCTGCTGCTGCTGCTGCTGCTGCGTGTGTGGGGAGAAAGCGGCACCCCGAATCGCTTTTTTTAACCGCTTTAAATATATATGTATATCACCGTCCTTGGAATTTTGCTTTGTTTTGGTACATAAAGGAGAAAGAAGTAAAACCAAGATGAGGAAAAACTGGGGAATTTGGTGAAAGCCTAGAACGATCTCTATTTACTGCTGGGTTTTTGTGTGGGTGTTGTTGTTTTTAAAGCGCCCCCCTCCACGCACACACACACACACTCCATCCCTTGGATGTTGCTCTTTTGGGAAGAAAGACTACGGAAAAGTTGGGATTTCGGAACCAGGGCCAGATCTTAGAAGACGAGGACCTCCGGCTTTCTAATGACTCCCCAACAGTTCCGCCTCATCCTTTGAAAGGTTTGTTCTTGTTTTTTTTAACTTTTAAAAAACTCCTTCCCAGTTACATATGATTTCGGGGCGCATTTTGGACAACCTGCAGGCTTTCAAATGGTCGTAGAGTTTATGACTAAGCAAAAAAAAGAAAAGTGTGGGGGTGGGAGAGAAATAGGGATTTTATTTTTCTGAGTGAGCCGGTAAAAAGACTGCTAGCATTATTAGCACTTTCCTCAAAAGAACTTTAGAAGGAGCATCTTATAGGGAAGGAGGTTGTGTGACCACTCATCTTCAAAAGTCCCTGAAGAGCAATGCAGTAACTTCCTAACTTGCAAGTTTCCCAGAGTTTGTAAGTGGAAGGAATTGGGAATTCTTCTCTACTCACCACCAACTGAAAACAAAAATTGTTAGGGCTCACTCCCCCCCCCCAAATCTTTTCTGTCATATTTTGACCAAACAAGCCAAAGGGAGTCTCCATCCAGCCTCTTCATCATCCCAACTCCTGGAACCAGTTCAGATCCAATTAAAACTGGGGCGGGAGCTGCAATAAATCCATAGCCAATTGCACTTCAAAAAGAAAAGAAAAAATGACAGATTGTTAGAGGGAGATTATGTGTGTAGTGTAAGTTCCAATGGAACCCTTTCTTTAAGGTTTCCGCATTGTAATTGTGTTTGCTTTTCACACCTCGGTAGTTGGCATGGAAGTTGCAGGATCAGGCACTTGGGAGAATTTGGAACTGTGTGTGTTCCTAAGAGGGACAGTAAAAAATTTTGTGGAACAAAACTTTTCTTTTTCTCATGTAGGCAGGCCAAACTTCAAAGACTTTTTTGCTGTGTGTATGTGGGGATGTTGCAGTTGTTTAAGATAAATTATTAACATCAGAGTAATTTTTTTTGTCAGCTGGGGTAGATCAAAACCGTCCTCTTGATTTGTAGGCTTGCTATCCTTGGCATCCTGTTGCGCATATTTCTAGACCAAAACTTTGAGAAGTGATAGGGCCCAAAAACTTCCACGGTCAGATAAAAGGGCCCAAGGATCAATGCGTTTAAAGCCGTTTCTACAAATGACACTTAAATCCATTTTTACGCATCTTGGGTCTGGTAATTCGAACATAAAACCCGCATTGGTTGGAACAGACTTAGCATTTTTAAAATAATCTCTCTTCCACTTTCTATTCTGCGCTAACAGTGTTCACAAGTGATGCATTTCAGATGAAATGGGATTTGTGTCTACACTGCAGATTTAAACCTGGTTTCAATTCAAACTGGTTTAACTTTCACGCCTCCTGATGAAGCGGAGCTCGGGTTTGCCACCACGCAGTTCTCAAAGCCCTCTCAAAATTAAGAGTTTCCGGGGCACTTCAGAGGAGGTCGTGAGGCTATACTGGTTTAAATGTGTCATGAGTGTAGATATGCCCTTAATGTCACTTGTGAAAAGTGCCCTTAGCGACTGGGAAAGCCTAGTCGCCCCCCAGTTTTGAAGATCCACACCATTATTCTGTTCAGAATCGCAGTGTGGAGGAATCCTGTCCCACCCACCCCCACATCCCCAGAGCAAAAAACAGAGAGAGAAAAGGAATCCCCAAGCGTGACTCATCTCTAACATTCAGTGACACAACAGAGAAAAGAAGAGAAACAAAGCCCTCCGTGACAAGCTTGGAAAAATAATTAAGAATCCATTTCCCTTGTCTGCTGAAATCGGCAGCTGGGATGACCTGTGTGGACTTGTTGAACTGCTAAAGGGGATTCGGTTGCTGGGGATGCCTCTTGACTTTGCAGCTCAGATTAAGAACAATCTGCCTTGGGTGATGGATGCGGGGTGGGGTGAGGGGAATGTAAAAGGGATGGGGTGGAGTTCTGCGCATTGAAAAAGTCTTGTGGAAGTTTCTTGCTTGCTGGAAAAATCCACTCCATCCACTCAGGGTTTTGTAACAGAGTTGCTGGCTCCGAGGTTTGGACACACAAGGAGAGAGAGCTGAGATCAGAGTGAATTCGCTGCTTGCAAATTGTTTGGTGAAGGCTGTGGGCGAACATCTGGCTGAGGGCTGAGGACTGAGGAGGAGGAGGACAACAACGGCTACGACTTAGCTGGAGCTTTTTCATGCTCCCAGGGTCTAATTGTGCTCCAAAGGCAGATCTGTGCTCCAAATAGTGCAGGCATGGCCAAGTGGCAGTCCAGGGGCCAGATTTGGCCCCCAAAGTAGTTTTACGTGAGTCCCGGGGCTCTACCAAATGTCAGTTTCAAGGTGTGGTAAAATGTTTTGCTCACAGTTCCACATGTATGGGAAAGAAGGACTAAGACGCTGGGTATTTTCTGTACCTTTTATTGTATTGCTTTCTCATACATCTTTTGGAAAGGCAAAGTTCTGCTGCTAGGCTTGATGGCTTCCTATCATCTCTCAGTTCTGTAGTTCTGAAATTCTGACTGCTGAGTGATGCAAATGTTATTATTATGGAGTCTGACTGAGCATCTGTGAGGGAGTCAAATTGTTTAGTTTCCCCAGAACACTGTCAAGAGAATGGATTTGTGAAGTTGGCCATCCCTGATGTAGAGTAAGGTCTGTATTATTATCAGGCAACTCAAGTGCCAGATAGTGCCAAGAGATTATTTAAATCAGGAATTCCGTCTTTGTGGCAGTGGCTGGAAGGTGCTAACTGGAACCCCTCCCCTTGTGCACACACACAGTGGCCTGGTTCGCCCATAATGCTAACCCATGGTTTGGGTTGTTGAATTCTGGGTTGTTGTGATGTGTGAATGTGGTGGCCATGCTAACAAACCATGGTTTGTTAACAACTTGCAAGTCTGAAAGAGAACCCCTGGTTTGTTGTTGGGTTGTGAACTCTGGGTTGTTTAAACCATGGGTTGTCATTACATGCAAGTCCAAAATTGTGAGTTGTTCATGGTTTGTTTCACCAGGCTACAGAGGTGGTGGGCAAGAGTGGTAAAAAAAAGTCTAGCCGCTTTACATGCCAGTCCTACAGTGCCGCAAAGGCATTTGGGGCACAGGGAGGGAACGGGCAAAGGAGGGCAGAAGCAAACAACCCAGGGATTGAGAAAATAAACCACAGTTTGTTCAGTCATCTGCCAGACAAACCCTGGGTAGGGCAACAAACCATGAGTTAAATAAACTATGGGTTAGCGTTATGTGCAAACCAGGCCATGCTCAGGGCATTTCTTTTGGAGAAGCTGGGAATAGATTTGGGCCAGCATCACTAGACTTTGGACAATTATGCTAGCCTCTCAGTAGGGGCAACTGGTACCAAAAGTGCCTGAATGAAACCTTGACTGCCATTAAGTCTACGTTGGAAAGCAGGCCCAAGTCAGTGAGATGCAGAGATGGGTCTCTTGCCCTTTCGGTTGTGAATATACTAGTCAAGGTTCCCTGTTATCCTTTATCAGTAGATGTTTCCATTAAGAGCTCTGTGTTGGTCTTTTGAAAACTAGGTAACCCTAGTTTGCACGTTTGTGGCCTTTGCGTTTCTTCTGCTTCTCCCGCTAGGCCTGGTTACTGCAGTGAGTCCATCACATGATGGGGCTGATGTATAACCGCTGAGGAGGCCGCAACTTAATGACTGAAATACAGTGTAATAGTGCTGTACCTAATATGTAAAATGTAGGACTTCTTATACATCCATCTATCCAGAGCTGGGGGGGGGGGAATTCTAATGCACAGATGCCAGTCTCCGTTGGAGTGTGTTTAGTCTGTGTAGGAGCAAGCACCAGTTTTAGAACTACGCTGTGCAGGGCTTTATAAAATTTTCAAACTTCTAATTGCCATCATCAAATTCTGGGGTCCTAGCTGTCAGGGATCGGTCTATTTATCCCTTTTATCCCTTGTCTCTTCTACTGTTGAAATTGAGATGGTAAGATGCCTCGTGCAGGGGCTAGTATTTTTTGTTCTGTTTACTTTGTAAAGTGTCAACACGTACATTGATGGTGCTATAGAAATAAATAATATGCATCCACCTGATGAAGGATGTTAAGATTTTCCCTCTGTCTATCTAGCCATCTCTTCTGCTGATCTTCCCTCTCTCTTTGTTCTCCTGCCCCACTTAATGATTCTGTAATCGGAATTGGATCCCTTGAGACTATCTGCATTGTTTTCCAACCCATCAGTCGCCCTTTCCTACTTTTTGCTAAACACTGCCTTTGAAGAGATGCCCTGGTCCACCTGCGTTTTGGAAAGGGAACCCCATGTCATGAACCCACATCCTGAGTTCCCCATCATCGTGGGTGGTTGGCACTCCCTGGACCAAGGAAGGGAGCGCATGAGATAGTGACGGGGCACTTTGGGTGTTATCTGGGAACAGCCGCCCTTGGCCTCCTGCTACGCCATGGAGGCAGCGTCCTTTGGGGCGAGGCTGAAGTTTTCACAAGCCCCGGGCAGCTTCTCAGATTCTGGGATGAATTGATTATTCTGCAGAATCACCCCACCTAGGGAACCATGCTACCCAACCCCTGAGCTGACTCCTAGTTGCCCTCTCTTCTTGGAGCCAGGGAAGATGTGAGAAAGAAAAGAATTCAACCCAGAGGGACTTGGTTGTCTAGATTAAGTGATTCAAGGCCTTCAAAGTTTATGAAAAACACAGGATTCTCCAGTCTTTGCCAGGGGAGTGTGCTGCCTACCCAACACGTGCACATACCTGGCTTTTAATCTTCTAATCTAGGCCTCTAGCTTTTCATGTATCCTCCAATATTTTACAGATGAATATAGGGACACTCTTTGGCTGCAATCCTATACACACTTACCAGAGAGTAAGCTTCATTGACTCCAAGGGGGGTTACTTCTGAGTAGACATGCATAGGATTGCACTGCTGGGTATTTACAAGATCACTATGCTCACGCCAAGGGTTGCTACCCCAGTGTCCATTCGTCTTGACTATTAAAAATTGTGGAAAGCCTTCCATACGCTGTAGGGGTTTTTAATTCTGCAATCGCCTGTCCTGCACTGACTTCTGAAGCAAGTGTGTAGCTGTGTTAATAAACTGACCGTAACTGTTTCCTTAAAACAACAACGACAGCAATCACAAAAAAACCATAAATATTCTGCTAAACATACTTACATCTCATTTAAAATGGACAGGACTGCACTTCATTTTGGGTACCAAGTTGGGTAAGGCTTGTTCAGAGGCTACAATGCAGTTGGGGTGCCTTCCTTTTCCTGATTATGCAGAAACATTCTTAATACAAAGCTGAGTGAGTTATTCAAATTTTCACTGGGGCAACAGATCCAGTGGGCTGGATCCAGACTCAGTCATGCTTAATTTAAGTCCCACAGATTTCAGTAGCTCCCCTTTAAGCATGTCTGAGTCTGGATCCAACCTATTATCTGCTAGAAGGGTAACGTTTAGTTAACACCTAGAGCAGTGATGGTGAACCTATGGCACGGGTGCCACAGCTGGCACGCAGGGACCTCTCTGCGGGCACTCAAGACATTGGTCACTAGATCGCGAAAAGACCGTCCCCTTCTGCAAGACACTAATGATTTTGTTCTTTCTCACAGTGTGGAACAGAATGATTTTATTCTAGAATTCCTGTTACAGAATTCTTTTCTACATTGTTATCACATTTAAAAGATTTTGAAGAATGATGCAAGGAGCATGGCTTGGATGTAAAGCCCTAACAGTTGACCTGAGTGCTGCATGTGTTGCTCTCAAACTAACGGAGTATGACCCAAGGTTTGACAAATTATCAGCATGCATGCAATAGCAAAAATCACATTAATTGTGCAAAAGCATGCCCAATGCAAACTTGTACCTAATGCAGTGTTTGCAGTCCAAGACATCAAGTGTTTAAAATGTGTTAAGCACGTTTAGTTTTCTTGTTTATCTTGCTCATCCTAGTACAGGTTGACTTTTACTTTTACTAATCCGACACCTGTAGAAGCAGGGAAAGGACCCGGGGTAAAGCTTGCCCATACAATTTCAGTCTGGCAAGTTGAGAATCCCTTATCCAAAAATACATGTGCCTAATTATTTAAAAAGTTTGTATAAATTCCCTTCAGGCTATGTGTACAATGTACTACTATAATAATTTTTTGAGTTGATTTTTTTTTCAACAAAAAACTGTATCATTGAAAGCTCTGTTATTGTGTTTTTCTTTAAAGACAAAATATGTTAATTAGTTCGGACAACTGTATGAGTTGTTTTTCTAAAACTAAAACCTCGGTGTTCAGGTTTAATTACAGTGTTGGCACTTTGAAATAAATAAGTTGGCTTTATGTTGCAGTTTGGGCACTCGGGCTCAAAAAGGTTCGACATCACTGACCTAGAGTAAGTAGCTCTCCTAGGATATGATGGATTTTTCTGAGCAACATATAACTTGATGCTGGCATTAAGCAGAAGAAGGCTTGCCTCAAGCAGCTAATTATAGGTTACCATTAAAGGGCAGGAGATAGTCAACTTTATTTATTATTTATGTATTTTTAAAAAAAACATATATACCGTATTTTTCGCTCCATAAGACGCCCCGGACCATAAGACGCACTTAGGTTTTGGAGGAAGAAAACAAGGGAAAAAAATATAAGACGCACTTACGTAGGTTTTGGAGGAAGAAAACAAGAAAAAAAAATATTCGGTGGTATTTTTCTGCAAGAAAATACTACAGTTAATGAAGGAACTATCAGTAATGTGTCCTTCATTGTTATGAGATTGTTATTGTTACCACCTCAATTATGGAAGAGATATAAAAGAATAAGGGTGCCTGCCTCTGAGTACATTTGCCAGCTTTACACTGAGCACTGGTGTAGTGGCTAAGCAATTTCTTTAATTTAGTACTGTGTTTATAAAATGTTTATAATGTTACTACCTCACAGGGTTGTTGTGAGGATACAATGGAGAGGAGGATTAGGATTACAAGTACCAGCCGCCTTGAGTTCCTTGCAGGAAAAAGGTGGGGTATACAAAATGGTACAACTCACATTTCCCTCCCAATAATGTCCAGGATCATTTTAAAGCAGTAGGGTAATAATACCCACATACCGTAGGTTTTATGAAGAAATCCGACTCCCTACCTAGCCTGCTGCCCGCGCTGCCACAAGATTTCAGTGTTGGTGGCGGCGGCAGCATTGTCCATTGGCCGGCCCCCCTCCGTCCCTCAGCCGCGGCGCCTCCAATGAGAGCGTGGCTGGCTGGGAGTTGCGCTGCTGCTGGCGGGAATCAAGCGGCCGGGAATCAGCTGGTAAGGGGGGGAATCAGCTGGGAGGCAGGGGCTTGCGCTACTCTACCCAGGAGGCCTTCACTCTTCCGCCGGTGGGAGGGGCAGGGACGGCAGGCTCCGGAAGTCACCGCGGCAAAGCTGGCCCTGCGCCCGCCCGCTCGCTCGCGTCCCTGCTGCCGGGCTGGGGGGGGGCAGGGGTGGCACGGTGCTGCCGCGGCAAAGTTTTTTGGAAGCGGGCGGCCTTGTCCCACTCCGCGCAGCTCGCGTCCCTGCTGCCGTGGGGGGGGGGAAGGGGTGCCGCCGCCGCCGCACCGCCACACCAAAATTTTTGGGAGAGCGGGCGGCCTTGTCCCGCTCTGCGCAGGAGCCGCACGGAGCAGAGCTGGCCCTGCGCCCGCCCGCCCGCATCCCTGCTGCCATGGGGGGGCGCCGCCGCTGGCGCCGCACCACCGCCGCACCAAAGCTTTCGGGAGAGTGGGCGGTCTTGTCCCGCTCTACGCAGGAACGGCGCGGAGCAGAGCTGGTCCTGCGTCCACGTCCCTGCTGCCATGGGGGGGGCGCCGCCGCTGGCGCCGCACCACCGCCGCGCCAAAGCTTTCGGGAGAGTGGGCGGCCTTGTCCCGCTCTGCGCAGGAGCCACGCGAAGCAGAGCTGGCCCTGCGCCCGCCCACGTCCCTGCTGGGGGGGGCGCCGCCGCCATGGCAAAGTTTGTGGCAGGCATGGGCGGCCTTGCCCCGCTCCGTCCAGGAGCCCTCTGCTCTTACGCCGGACCGGTTTGAGGCGCGCAGAAGAAGGTAGGGAAAAATAAATCATTGGGGTGTTTTTTTTTGTTTTTTTTTTAGCATTCCCTCCATAAGACGCACAGACATTTTCCCCTCCTTTTTGGGGGGAGAAAAGTGCGTCTTATGGTCCGAAAAATACGGTACTCCACCTTTTCTCCTAGGTTCAAGGCAGCTAGTTTTATAATTTATTTATTTAATTATATATATTTTACCACTATGGTATGGGGGGTTGGGTTTCCTGCCTCAGGCAGTGGGGATTTGGGTTTGGGGGAGTGGGGATTTTGGTTTATTACCTCAGACACCAAAGTGTCATGGGCCATCTCTGCTCCGTTACAGATTTCATAGATCTCATAGATCATAGAGCTGGAAGGATCCTACAAGGCTATCGAGTCCAACCCGCTGCTCAAAGCAGGAAACTAGAGGAGGGGTCTCCCATCCAAGTAATAACCAGGCCTGACCCTACTTAGCTTTCCACGCTCAGACAAGCTGAGCCAGCGTAAGCCACAGGCCTGTATATGGTCTCATCATGTTGTTGACTAGCTTTCGCAATGATGTTAACCGGCCTGGATGGTTCTACTTCAGCATGTGGTGTGGTGAAATACCCTGAACGCTTGCTGCACTATATCAAAACAAATCCCAATTTTTGTGGACTTTTTGTTTTATTTCCTTTGGGGGGGGGGGAATAAAAATCTTAGTTTCCTAACTGTATTTTACTGTGAATAGCCTCCAGGGTCCTTTTGGTACGTGGAGCTTAAAAGACAAAGTGCACCCAAAGAACCAAACTGTTTTAAGGACTCAAAAATGGGAATATGTAGATAAGTCCCGAGAATAACAGGTAGCCTCTCATGAGCAACAACATGAAAGCAGAGCTGGTTGGTTTGGCTTGGCCGGTGATGTTCCCTCACATTCCAGGTCCAAGCTAAAACGGTTGGCAGATGCAGTCCTGAAAAAGGAGGGAGGGAGCCAGTCCACACAGCCCTACGGTGTACTTTTACCATCCACGTGATGAGGAGACCCCGGCAAGCGAAACCCCAGCAAATGGTAGAGATGCTGCCCCCTGTCAATTCCAGTCACTGTAACAATAGAATTTGCATTGTGTGTGTCACTGCTAATGTGATACGTTGTGAGTCAGAAAACAGGGGGACGGAGTAGCTGCCTCAAAGTAGCCGTGTAGCCACTTGGGGGACATTGGTGTTGCTACTGTCTGAACACATGGCTAAGCCCAGTATTCTCATCCTGCCCAAGGCAGCTAGCTGCCTGAGGCAAAGGACAAGATGGTGCATCCTCCCCATGCCATGTACCGAAGCCAACTGTTCTGGCAGTTGAATCTTACTGCACCTCAGGAAGCAGCCTAGTTTAGTGGGGCCAGGACGGGCCATGTGGCATACACAGTTGTGTCCTCCAACAGAAGAGAACGGCTTTATGTATTCAGGAAGAACAGCAAGTGGGATGGTACCGCCACTGCCCTCCAGTATTTGCCGCCTGAGGCAATCGCCTTGCTTTGCCTAATGGTAGGACCGGCCCTGAAGTTGTTACATTTGCTTGTGGAAGTATAGGAGAAACAATTCATGGCTTGAAGCAGCCATATGGAGGTCATTTCAAGAAGCTTCCACGTGGTGGCTGTATCCTAGCAAATGTCTTTTAGGGAGGCCTACCTCATGCTTTCAGACCTCTGGAACCTGGAATATTCTAATCCCAGTCCTAATGCCTGCACCAAAGACAGAATGAAGAAATCCCATCACTGATGCCATCTCTGTTGATTCCATGTTTTGGACTAGAGTTTTAATTAGGGAATTTCCTCAGTCATGGGAGTGCTCAGCTGTGCTTGATTTTATCAATTTATTTTAATCTCAGAAAGGATGATACAAAGGGCAGTTTTCAATATGCAAACTTTTAAATAAACATATACAAATGGAAAAATGACTGGTGTGTTCTCCCATTGCTGGGAGAGAACCCACAGGGCCTACAAAAGCGTGGAAGGAAGAGAGTTACAAAACAAGGAACAGAATAGGGAAGAGGTGGCAATCCCGCGTTTTCTCTTCAGGTTAGGGAACACCTTATGATATGATCTGTTCGGATGATGACCTGGAGTGGATAATGTAGTTTATGAGGCAAGCTGCAACTTCTGTATCCCGTACCTAGCTGTAGGAGAAAGTATATTTTAATAAGGACACGGAGACTGTGAATTTACTATAGTATGGCCTTGTCCCTGCGCTGCGCTTGTTTCCATCACATCAGAAGGATGTTTATCCACTCGCTGCTTATATGTTTCTTTAAGGTCTTGACATCTGAGGTGCCAAGTCTGGAGGGAGAAGGAGTGAGAGTAGAAAGGGCTTCATCATTAAAAACATTCCCTCAGCCGGTTCTTTCACAATAACCCCTTGGCCTTCTCTGCCCAGGGCCTAGTTCAGTGTTCTCCAACCTTGGGTCCCCAGATGTTTTTGGCCTACAACTCCCAGCATGCCCCAGCCAGCTATGCTGGCTGGGGACCCAAGGTTGGAGAACACTGGCCTAATTCCTCTATCTCCCTCACTGTGGTGGATATAGAGCACTGACATCTGTCTGATTCCCAAGGCAAGTCCCAGCAGCTACAACAGTGAATGCGAAGCTCATGCAATGTTCACTTACCTGGTAATATCGTAATACCTGTCCTGATAGTTCTGTGCGTAGCCCTGCTTCTCCCCCACCACCACCTCAGCCCTTGCCTGATGTGGCTCACACAGCCCAGTCTGTGCCCAGGGTCTGTTTGTTTATTTGTGTGTTTGGCTCTGTTGGTGTTTGCCAGTTAGCTTGGGGCAGGACTGGGAAGGTGGTGTGTGTGCGTGTGCGTGCGTGCGTGCGTGCGCGCAATATATACAGCTGGAAAGTAGAAAGGCTGACAAAGCCAGTTCAGGTCAGCTGTCAGTACCTTGCACTGTTTGTGTGTAATGCAAGCCTTACATGCAAGTGCGCACGCGCGCACACACACACACACACACACACACATTCTCTTTTTCTTTTCTCCCCCCCCCACACTGTTTCACATACACTTGCAGATGTTTAATCTCACATGATCATGTGATGCAGGGGTGCAGAACCTCTGGCCCTATATGTCCCAGTAAAAAAAAAAAACCCGTTGCCCAGTAAGAACCCCTTTTTAAAGGGACCCACAGCTTTGACAGCTAGCTGTCAAAACTCCTTTTCCCAAGAAAAAAAGGGGGGTGCACTTTTGCACCTTTCTGAGCACCTAGAGGCTCAGGAAAAAAAAAAAAGCAAAATGTGCAGCAGCGTGTGGACTACTTGGAGATGAGGATCTTCCCACGGAGGGGGTGTAAATCCCCAAACACCCTCTTTTCGTGTGCAAAGATCCCTCACACTTTTGGTTTCCCTGGACAGCTCATCTTTTGACAGCTGTCAAGAGAAACCGAAGGGGGGGGACACAATTTGGAGCCTCTTCTCAGCAATGTCCAGGGTTGGTACCTGCTGCAACTTGGCAGCAGGAACCCCCTTGGACATTGCCCCAGCCAAGGCTTCAAATGCCTGCACTTGCACAACTGCAAAGGTTCAGAGTTGTGCAAGCGTGGCTAATATATGTGTGTGTGTGTGTGTGTGTGTGTGCTTTTTTGCACAATTTTATATGCGCAAGCAAGGAAAAAAAAGGTTCTGACAGCCACGGACAGCCCCTCCAAGGTGCTGCTCAGGTACTTTGAAGGGGCTGTTAGTGGCTATCAAAATGGGGATTGCTGTCAAGACGGCTTTTGTGATCTCTGAAAAGAAAAGGGAAGGGGGGGAAAGCCACGGTGAGCCCAAAATGGCTCGTGATTGCTGCAGTGAACAGGGGAAGCCAGTGCCAGCTGCCCCCAAGTGCCACTTGGGCACTTTCGGGGTGGCTGGCAGTGTCGGTCGCCTGGGAGCCACCTAGCAAGAGCAGAAAATGGTTTTTGCCGCTGTTGGCAAGGGGCTTAGTAGCCAATTCCCCATACCCATGATGCGGTTGGTCGCCAACAACCCCTACAACCGTCCATGGGTTGTTTTTTATTTATTAATTTTTTAAAAATTAATTATATTTATACCCCGCCTTTTTTCCTGCAAGGAACCCAAGGTGGCTTACATAATCCTCCTCCTCCTCTCCATTTTACCCTCACAACAACCCTGTGAGGTAGGTTAGGCTGAGAGTCAGTGACTGGCCCAAAGTCACCCAGTGAGTTTCATGGCCGAGTGGGGATTTGAACCCGGATCTTCTGAGTCCCAGTCCAACACTCTAACCACGAACAAGCCACCTTGGGGAAATTGATCCAGGTTTGCACGACATGACAACCCATCGTGGGTAGCAACGATGGGTTGTGCGAACCCAGTCAATAGCTTAACAAGTAAGCTCTTGTATTCCAGCAGTAGCTAACTAAGGGTGCAATCCTATGCCCACTTACTGCAGAGTAAGCCCCACAGGATTGCATTGTAAGATTGGAATTACTACTCCATCCTTTTCCAAACATTATTTGGGGAGAGGAGAAAAAAGTCCACTCTTCTGTCCCTTTTGAATCACCCTGAATGTACGAAACAGCGGTTGAAGCATAGGAAAGCGTAACTATTCACTGTCAGGATGTTTTATGATAATAAAACTTTAAGTGACAAAAAATAGTAATGCTTTATTAGGGGTAAAAGGATTGCTTTCTTTTTCTCTTCTTCCAAATAATATTTAAAGAATGGAATGGTTATTCTTGTCTGTGGTAATAGGAAAACCTAATGGGTTAATTCAGCTTTCTACAACCTGGTGCCCTCTGGATGTGTTGGACTGCCACTCCCATCATCCCCAGCCTGTTTGCTCGACCCTTGCCCCTCGTATTGGAGTTCCCTTCCTCCAAGGAGCTCAACGTAGCATAAATTATTATTTCCCCCACTCCATTTCATCCTCTTAACAACCCTGCGAGGTAGGTTAGGCTGAGAAAGAGTGACTGATCCGGTCAGCTTCGTGGCTAAGCAGGGTTTGAAGCTGAAAATTCACACTTGGGGTCAGTTTCAGTGTAAAGTTTTGCGGTTGTGATTCCTGCAACAGCATACCTCTCCAAAGTGTGTTGTGCAAACATTTTGGACCCCAAAACCTTCTTGCAGATTGTCTCTTCAGTCTTAGCTGGAAACCTGCAGTACATTTGTTTAAGGTACATTTTAGCCACATACTCTGCATACAATAAGAAAATAATTAGAAACACAACCACAGAGCCAAACATAACGACACAGCAACTACATTAAAAACATTATTATTAAATTACCGTACATGCATCAGATTTTTCTTTAAAAGCACAATCTATGCAGCAATTTTAAATGGCATTCAGTTATCTTAAAACATATTATGATTCTGTAATTTATGAAGAATAAGTGCCCAAGTGCTTCTTTTCTTGGTTCCTTTCTGTCCCCTTTTCCCATTTGTATTGTGTGTATTGGATTATAAACCTGCAAGCAAGGACTGTTTTGTTTAATCTTGTGCACTTTTAGGAAACCTGTTGGTATTATGAATAAATAAATAATGTGGTAGCCCTCCCACCCCACCTCCTAGGAAATGCCTTCTTCAAAAGTCATGTTTTTACTTGTTTTCTGATTATGAAGCCAGGCAGCCCTCAGTGGTGAAAACATTGCATAGCATGGGGGACACCACAGAGAAGGCCTGGCTCAGCCTCACCTGTGTAAAGGACAGACTCTGGAGCAGTGTCGTGCGTCTCCTTAGATCTGACGGGACAGGGAGGTACATGGAGGTACCATATCAAATCACATGCATGATGTACCCTTTTTCCAATTCATTTTCATGCATGTGCAGCTATGAGCTATGTCCCCAGAACTTGCCCTTTGGGTGTGGTTGGCCTTTCCATTAGGCAGAGTGAGGCGACTGCCTCAGGCAGCAGATGCTGTGGGGCAGCAGTAAGGTGACCACGTACTCATTGCCAAAAAAAGAGGAAATGCATCACCCAAAAAGAGGACACCAGTTTGCATAACCTTTGCATATGCAAATGTATCTGTAGTGGTGCAAATTTAGAAATAATAACTATAATTTAAATAGAAATGCAATCTCACCATTGTGGAGAAGACTGACCAGGTCACCTGTGCGCCTTGCTCATTCTGCTGTCCAGGTGCGAAGTGGACGGGCAACTTCAAGGATCCTCCCTGCTCTCCCTTCTGATGGTTCTTTATCTTGAAACTGGACCTCGACAGAACAGCCCTTCAAATAGAGGACGCTTTCAAATAGAGGACTGTCCTTTGTAAAGTAGGACACTTGGCCACCTTAGGGCTTGCAGGAGTGGTGGCAGCCTCCTGCCTGTTTCCCTCTGTTTGGGGTTCAGAGCTGTGTATGCCACACAACCTAAATTAGGGCCCTTTAAATTAGCCTGCCTGAAGAGTGGTGGAGGACAACATTCCATCTCCAGTGCTGAAGAAAGATTCAGGTGCCAGTCCCGTCAGTTTCTGTATGTAGACTGTGGAGGGGGCACCATCTTGTCCTTTGCCTCAGGCAGCAAAATGTCTTGGGCTGGCCCTGCCCAAACTCATGCTGAAATTGGTCCCATCTCTTAAAGATTCATAGATTCATAGATCATAGAGTTGGAAGGGGCCTACAAGACCATCAAGTCCAACCCCCTACTGAATGCAGGAAACTAGAGATGGGGTCTCCCATCCAAGTAATAACCAGGCCTGACCCTGCTTAGCTTTCCACACTCCGACAAGCTTTGTTTGCTCACAGGTGGATGTTCACAGAATCATACACTGTTGCGTGCAGGCAAGGATGGAAAAAAATCCCAGGTGCTTATGTGATAAGTGCTTTTTGTTTTGTTTTTAAATGAAAGGCGCCAGGTCTTAGTGTGTCTCTGGGAGAGCAGCAGTGGTGCCACTGGAATAACTCACCTGAGGTCAGGGCGTGACCTGCATGTAGGTTCTGACCCACTAGTTGACGATGAATGCCTTATGCAACTCTATTCTTTGTTTCACTCGCAAGTCACTTCTTTTGTCTCACGTTCTTTAGCTCGTGAGCTTGTGGGCTCCGTTCATATTATTCCTGTGCAGTGCCTGATGCATATAAAGTAAGTGCTTTTATAAGCAATACATGGAGTGATAGAATGTGGCTTTTTTTTAAGCATAAAAATGGGGCCTTGAGGAAAACACACAGTCTGACCCATTGCTTCTGGCTTCTGACCCTGCGCTTTAACTTCTTTGGCTGGAGACCCTGTGAGGCTTTGTTCTGACAAACAGCAGATCAGGTGGCCAACCTGTGCCTGGACTGTGCCCTAAGTACACCTTCATACCCCAAAAGTAAATAAATCTTGAACACATAGAAAGCTAGCAGAAGGACAGGCTTTCTGGCATCTAGTTTTCTATTACAGGGAACATTTTTTGTAAGTAATTTCTGACCTGTAGTCTCAAGTGGTTCAAGCTGCCTCATTGCCTGGTTGTGAGAACTAGGGCCGAGAAGGAGACTAGAACCCTAAAACATGGCTGGACCCTGAACAGGGCTGGCGTCAAGGGTAGGCATGGTCAGACACCTGTCAAGGGCCCACACCACAGCAGGAGTCACTGACAAGAGCCCCCTGGACTTGCTTCCCTTCTTCACCATTGCAACCTGCCTGTTCACCTTCCTCTCACTCTGGCCCAGACAGTGGAGGTGTTGAGAAGGAGGAGCAGTAGATGCCATGGCCTACTTGCTCACTGGCTTCTCTCCCTGTCAATCAAGCAAGTGGTAGCAAGGATGAGAAGCAAGAGCAGCTGGTGGCAATGGCAGTGAGAAGGTGGACTCACCCAGGGAGGGGCCCCTCTCCAATGGCCATCAAAAACCTGGGGCCAGCATTGACCCTGAGAGTTGGCAAATCTTCTCTGGGAGAGAACAATGTGCAGTGGATAAGCAGGATGGCTGGGAGGGGATTTTTAAGCTTTCCTCTTCCTACCAGTATCCCCCCATGTCCACCTATTTTCACTGCCACCAGTGTTCCAGCGACCCATCTTTACCTCGCAAAAATGGATGTGGTACCCATGGTGGTGGTGGTGGTGGAGGAGGAGGCTTCAAGTGGCAGAAAGGGTAAGGGTTCAGCATTCCTCACCCCACCCCTTCCCCACAGCAAATTGCGCCCATTCCTGGGAATGCTGTGGAGCGCATAAAGCATCCGTGGGAGAAACATTACATCTGGCTTGAGTGTCATGTTTAGTTTGGTTCTTGGAGACAGAGGTTGCTGGGATACAGTAAGATCTGCAAGGATAGTCAGTGCCACCGTTTTCTCAAGTGCGTGGTAGGTCCTACCTACCTGAGGGGGTGCAGGCAGTACGTAAGAAGAGTCTCCCTGGTGCTTCCCAGCTTTCATGCGTGCATTGAGCCAAGATGCTGAGTACAGGCAGGGCCTGGACTCTTCTGATCAGTGCGATGCAGGTGCCTATTTGGGAAGCCAAGTGTCCCTTCCCTTGGCTGAGCCATGGCCCGTAAGGGAAGGGCCGGGGCTCAGTGTGATAGAGTAGCTGCTTTGCATGCAGACGATAGCAAGTTCGATCCCCGGCATCTCCAGGCAGGGCTGGGAAAGAATCCTGCCTGTAGAGCCATTGCCAGTCCATGTTGACAATACTGGGCTAGATGGACCAAGGGCCTGACTCAGTATAAGGCAGCTTCCTCTGTTCCCGAAGACGCTCAGTGTCGGGGGGGGGGCAGTGTTTCTCTTTTGCCCAGCATCTTCAAAAACCAAGCAAAAGGGATACGTTAGGAAGATCAAGGTTTGAGAAACTCCATGGATTAGGGTATATATCTCAGCTCTTGCATTTGAAGCCAAGGTAACTAGGAAATGGCGCTGCTTAGTGCTTGGGATCACGGGTTCTTAATTCGTCTGTCTCCAGTTCGCATCTCAACTTGGCTCTGAACTCACTGGGTGGCTGGAGGGAAGGCACGGCTGCCTCACCCTGCCGCCTGCAATTAAGATCGCAGGTCTTGGGGCATTGACCTGAAGTGTCAGGGTTACAACCTCCTTCTCAGAGTCCCTGGGGGAAAGGAGTAAAGCCTGAGGACAGCCGTTCCCAACCTGGCACCTCCAGATGTGTTGGATTGCACCTCCAAATGTGTTGGATTGCAACTCCCAAGTGGCCACTGGCCATGCTGGCTGGGAATTATGGGAGTTGCATTCCCAACACATCTGGAGGGCAGCAGGTTCATATAGAGTTGGAAGGGGCCTACAAGGCCATTGAGTCCAAACCCCCCTGCTCAACGCAGGAAACTAGAGGAGGGGTCTCCCATCCAAGTAATAACCGGGCCTGACCCTGCTTAGCTTTCCATGCTCAGACAAGCTGAGCCAGCGTGAGCCACAGGCCTGTTTCTGGAGAAGACTACATTAGGGGGCAGGCTGTCTTCTGCAGGACTCACCCCAAGCTCTCTCTTCCCCATTCTAATGTTTAAACTGCCCCTTTCCCCCCATACTTCCTTCCGGTGTGCTTCTTTGCAACATCCCAAATATGTATTTACTATAATATAGAAATCTGTATATATAAATCCACCTGCGTGAATGATACTGGTTGGCGTGAGATCTTTGTGATTGTTTCCATGCTTGACACACCAGGCACTGACCGGCTTTCTTTTATCTTATTTATTTAATTAAAATATGCTTTGTTTTTTTACACTATCTTTCTGTGGGGGGAAATTGTCAAAGGTGGCTAGCAACATTTGAACAACCGGTAAAACAATAACAAAGAATTATTACCATATACCAAAGGGCAAAAATGAGTGGCCAAATGCTAAAAAATATCATGGAGGATCTGCCCCCTTTTTCTGCCAGGTACCACGGACACTGCCTTCTGCCCACTTATGCATCACCCCCAAAAGAGGACACCAATTTGCATAACATTTCCATATGCACATTTATGTGTATTGGTGCAAATTTAGAAATAGTGGGTAAAATCCAACATACGGTAAGTCCTACTTAGAATAGACCCATTAAAATGAATGGGACCTCGGTTAGTCATGACTAACTTAAGTCCCATTTATTTTAGAGGGTCTACTTTAAGTAGGACTTAAGTTGGATTTTACTCATTAACTATAATTTAAGTAGAAATACAATACATCTCGCCCTAGTGGGGAAGACTGTGGCCTGGGGACCTGTGTGCCTTGCTCAGTCTGCTGTCCAGGAGCTAAGTGTTGATGGGCAACTCCCTGTCCTCCCTTCTCATGGTTCTTGATCTTTAAACCAAACTTGGACCGGACAGCCCATCAAATAGAGGACACCTTCAAATAGAGGACTGTCCTCTGCCAGCTCTCCAAAATAGAGGACTGTCACCTAGCCACTCTAAGTCCTGCACCATAAAGCCTTACCAGACTCTGCCCCCAAACCACCAGGCTCTGCCCCTAACTACTTGACCTGAGCTACTCCTAAGCAGTTAGGCTTTGCCTCCTGAGTTTGTGACTGAGTTCAGAAAACACAATAACCCACACTCAAGGGTTGAGTATGAGTTGATTTTGGGTTGTCATTGAGCCATGGGTTGTTGTTGAAACGTGGGTTATCATGTTGTCTGAACCCAGCTGCACTAACAAGCTATGGCTTATTAACCACAAACAACCCGTGAAGAGGACCCATGGTTTGCTGTTGGGTTGTGCACTGTGGGTTGTTCACCATGGTTTTTTTTATCTCGGCTGGGTTCAGTCAACATGATAATCCATGGTTCAACAACCACCCACGGTTCAACGACAACCCACACTCAACCCATAGTCAAACCTTGAGTGTGGGTTATCGTGTTGGCTGAAGCCAGTCTTTGGGTCTTGGCCTTGGGGCCCAGGACCTGCTTTGTACTGCAAAGGACTGCCGAAGCAAGCAATGTAAGTGCCGCGCTCTGAACACTTAAAAAAGAGCTCTTTAGGCACTCAGCATTATAATCTGCATTTTAAAAGAGTGTTTGATGGAATCTCATTGTTTTCCTTGGATCACAAATGAAACAGGTGTGCTAGAGGCCTGGTGGGGCACCAGGGCTGGCCCTGCCATTAGGCAGAGTGAAGCAGTTGCCTCAGGCTGCAGATGCAAAGAGATGGCAGCAAGGTGTTGGATGTCTCATGTGGCCTGCTTTGCGCCAGCTGAGTTAGCCTGCTGCCTTGAGGTGCAGTGGAGGATGCTGTCCCATCATCAGTGTTGAAGACAGATTTATCTGCTGGTCCAGACAGCTTTTATTTATTTTTAAATTTCATTTCATTTCATTTTATTTCTATACCGCCCAATAGCTGAAGTTCTCTGGGTGGTTTACAACAATTATAAAATACAGTAAACTACAATATAAAATATAAACAATAAAAACGTCATAAAAATTTCACCACTACACATTTAAAAACAATTTTAAAATGGCTTAGATAGCTAAGAATAAGTACCGGTAATAAAACTAGACTGGTTGAAAAGGTGACATAACCACCCCCCATGTACTATTTGAAGCTGTTGAATGCCTCAGCATAGAGGGCAGTCTTAACCTGGCGCAGAAAGGATAGTAAAGTTGGCACCAGGCGGGCCTCAGTGGGGAGCTTGTTCCACAATTGGGGGGCTACCACAGAAAAGGTCCTCCCCTTTGTTGCCGCCCTTCGAGCTTCCCTCGGAGGTGACAGTCAGAGGAACGCCCCAGATGTTGAGTGTAGTGTCCGGGTAGATTGTGGCTGGGAGAGGCGTTCCATCAGGTATTGCGGTCCCAAGCTTTTGTACATGGAATGGGAGTGGGTGCCATCTTGTTCTTCCCCTCAGGCAGCAAAATGCCTTGGGCCGGCCCTGAACTGAACACTGTCCTTTACCTGCATCATTCTCCTCCCCATCCTTTCTACATAGCAGAGGCAGGTCTTTGTAACAGGCCAGCAAAGGTGGGGGTTGAGGGGGATGGAGCATAATTGTTTTAATTCTTTTCAGTTCGATTTACAATAGCCACGGATACTGCATTTTCCGTCCCCACCGTATGTATGTACGTTTGTGCATGTACGTATGTTATATCTGCCTACCACAGTCTTCCCCAACCTGGCACCCTCCAGATGTTTTGGACTTCAACTCCTAGGATACCTGACCATTGGCCATGCTGGCTGGGGCTGATGAGAGTTGGAATCCAAAACATCTGGAGGGCAACACATTGGGGAAGGCTGACCAACCAGCTTCTCAGTCCATTTCATGGTGTCTGATGAAAGAAGGTTGTTGCCGGAGAACAATCATGCCACGGCACATCAGGGGTGCTTCCCTTAGCTTGAGGTGACAGAACCTCAGACCAGGTTGGAGGGTGGGGGGCTAATCTGGCCCACCCAGATTTCCCCAGAAGGCCATGCCCCCTTCCCTTCGCCCTACCCCCTTTCCCCCAACCATCCATCGTTTGGTGGTTTCCCGGTTTTTGTGCAGTTTTCCCCCCATTTCTAATGAAACACCCGTCCTAAGGCTCCTTACTGGCAGCAAGAGCTTTAAGTTACCATATGCTGGGGTTTTTTGAATTTTGGCCACACCCCTTTTGCATTTGGCCCCACCCACCACTGGAATGAACAGCCCCTCCCCCAAGAGCTTCTCCAAAGTTGGATTTGGCCCTCACAGGCTGAAAGGGGTTCCCCACCCCAAGCCTTGTGTATGAGGCTTAGCTTGTACACAAAATAAACATGCATGTGCTTGTCCCACGCGACTGTGTATATGTGGCGTACACTGCATTTTCCCACACACAAGTAACATTGGTGTAGAAAAATCGGCAAGAAGTAGCCCCACCGCACTTAGATCTTTATGCTGCTTAATGCAGCTACCATTTTGAAAGGTACCCCCAAAGGACTATGTTTCTGGGGCTCTGCAACCAAGAGGTGATGCCTCACAGACAGCTCCCCTAAGGGCAAATTCTCCCCTTCCCGACAAATTCTATGGAAATTCCTGGGTTATTTTCCTGTGTACAAACTAGGTTCTGTTCCCTAACCTGGAAAGGGCATAGGACCTAGTAATTAGGCAAGAGTCCGTGTGGTGTAGTGGTTGGAGCACTGGACTAGGATTGAGGAGCTCCAGGTTCCCCCTTCAGCCATGAAGTTTACTGGGTGACCTTGGACTAATCATTCTGTTGGGGAATCGGAAGCTTGGATGGTGCCCAGAGAAAGGGGATTTGTGGGAAAGAAGATGGTAGCCATGAAACCTCCTCCTTCATGGAATGTATTTTGGGGGTGGGGGCATTCAAATGAGCATATGGGTAAGCAGTGGCCTAGAGTGGGAACAAGGCTGGGAAGATATTCACCCCTTCTGCACAAGAGGCACATGAGTCTCTGGAACAGGATTTGCAGAGCTACAGCCAGGTATGTGTTGTGTAGTAGAGGACACTTTCCAGACTGTGTGTGTGTGTGTGTGTGAGAGAGAGAGAGAGAGAGAGAGATGAATCTCCTCACCCCTTTCCCCAGAAAGTGATCTTCTTCACCAGCATTCTTGCTTCCCCCATTAACTTAGAATATCCTTACCAAAAACAAAACAAAACAACAGCCTTAGAAGGTCATTAGGGACAAAGTGCTTTCCCACACTTTCCTCCCCTCCCCACTGTCTTTTTCTCTAGAAATTTAAGAAGATTGGAGGAGGGGGAATGCTTCTCCTCACCAGGAAATTAGAGAGAATGGACTGTGCCCCTCTGTAAAAAACAGAGTGGGAAGGTTCTGATGCTGAACGGTGTTATCATTAGGTACAAGCTGTATACCACCAAATATGGATTGTTTATTCCTTAACATGCTTTCACCCCACTTTTTTCCAATGCAAGTTTGTGCGGAATAGCTTTTGCAAGTGTTGATCTACGGGGTGGGTGGGTGGGGTGATAACTTTAGCCACCATGTTTGAGTTTGAACCACTTCACTGGATGCTTCTTTGAGGATGACGTGTAGCTTCCAGTGCATTGTGTCTGCAGGACCAGCCAAAATTAGGTATCACTGGGTTGGATCCAGACTAAGGGGAATTGGAGAAATCTGCAATGGATTAAAATGAGTTCAGATTTCCATGAATCTGACCCATGGTTTCCACAGCAGACTGGCTTTTCCCGAGTCGCATGGATTCTGTGGACTTGCGGACCATTTTCTTTACTTTCTGGAATTTTATGCAAATTTAGTTGTAGAAAAATATGTAAAAGAAAAAAACCACGGACTGAAAATGCGCATTTCCCTCCATAGGCTAAAGCATGAAAATATGCATTTTGGAGGGATTTGTATTTTGCATTTGCATTTTTGGAAGTGCAAATTTGACTAAGTGCTGATGAACTAAGTCCAGGAAATGGGGAAAAAATCCAATTCCATCAATGAGTGGATGAGGGAACAAAAGGTACCTGTCAGTCTGCAAAATGCAGACTGAACGGATTTAACAAAATCCGTACATCCTTAATCCAGACTTAGAGTAGACCCACTGAAATCAATGGTACTTTGGTTAAATAATCAATACTGACTTATGTCCCATTGATTTCTACTCTACTGGAAGTATGACAGTCTGGATCCAACCCGCTGATTTGAATGCAGGATGTCTCTGCTGTTTGTGAAGAGTGCCAAGAAGAAAATTTTATTTTTTTGTGTTGTGTGTGGACTTTTGAACACTGTTCAGCATCAGCTACCTCCACACCTCCCCATTTTCCACATGAAAAGAGGAATAGGTTATTCTCTCTTAATTCATGGTGGGAAGTCAAGTGATAGAGCTGGTATAGTATAGTGTAGTGTCGAAGAAACTGAGCTATGAATCAGGAAGTCCTTGGTTCGAATCCTGCCTTTGTCAGGAACTCACAAGGTAGCTTTTGACTAGTCCACCTCACTCAACCTAGGGTGGTCATGTCTCCTCTTTTACAGAGGACCACCCTCTACTTGAAGGGCTGTCTGGTCCAATAGTGGTTTAAGATCAAGAATCATAAGAACTGTTGCCCATGTACAGTTAGCATCTGTACAGCAGACTGAACAGAGGCAGGCAGACAGGTGAGATGGTGAGACAATGGTGAGATGTACTGTATTCCTATTTAAATTACAATAATAATATCTAAATGTGCAGCAATGATTGTAAATTAGCACATGCAGATTTTATGCAATTCAGTCCTCTTTGCCCTCTTTTTTGGTGATGCATTTCCTCTTTTTTGGCAATTCATAAGCAGCCACCCTAACTCAACCTTAACCCCATAACCTGTAATATGGAGATTACAATACTGACCGTAGGCTGTGGTCTAAGGAAGCCACAAGACTCTTCGTTGTTTACACTGCTTTATGGGGTTATTGTTAGGATTACAAGATCATGTGTGTGATGTGCTTAGAAGATCATTATAAAAACCTTAGAAGGCCATAAGCAACAAAATGCCTAGTGCTCAAAAAGTGCTATGGAAATGCTAAGTATTATTGGTGCCTGGCTGCTGCTGCGGTTGTGATGAACACTCCTTAATTATGTTGAGGTGATTATGAGGATTGTAGCATTGTTAAATTCTCACAGTGCAAATGTTTGCTTTGGGTTTAACTGGATGGATGAAACAGGACACGGGTCATGACAATATCTTAATTTCCAATCTAAGTGCTTACGTTTCAGATTTGGTCTTCTGGCATTTTGAATTCTAAACGCTGTGGAATAAGGCATCAACATTATGTTGAATTTCTGCATTTAATTAATGGAGGGTTTTTTGTGTTGTTCTCTACAAGTTTTCCCACTGAGATGAGTTATGTCTACTGGCAGCCTTAAAATATGCCAAGAAATTCTTGGTTATTTTATTAACTGGTGCATACGAGTTGGTGGGGCGGGATGGGTGAGGAAAAGAAATTCTGTTTCCCCAGGTTATTTATTTATTTGTTATGTTTATATCCTGCCTTTCCTACAAGAAGCCTAAGGTGGCATACATGGTCCTCCTCCTCTCCATCTTATCTTCACAGTAACCCTGTGAGGTAAGTTAGACTGAGAGTCAGTGACTGGGCCCAAGCCACCCAGCGAACTTCGTGGCCAAGTCGGAACTAGAACCCAGATCTCCTAAGTCCCAGCCAACACTCTAACCACTACACCACACTAGCTCTTTGGTTGAGAAAATACTTAGAGCCAACCCTGTAGATATCTCTGGACCAAAATTAAAGATGTCAAAATTCTGTACTGTGTAAGTGGAGTACGGATGCTTCTAGACTCTCTGAGCTCATACAGAGGCAATTTCTAGGGATAAATATGCAGAAAGATGCTTGAGCCCCAACACTTCTCTCTATTTTTAGGACAACCATTGTATTTTCAAAAGAGAAGAATTGAGTATAAGGTTCTTTGGGTAAGTGGTGATCCCCTCCCCTTTGTTTTATTAAATAAATTCAGCAACCTGTTTCACGCGTCACAGTAATTGTGGGTAAATCAACCCAGGGATTGCTGAAATCTAATGGGAGTGAGCAAGTCCACTGCCTCCGGCGCACTCATTGCTTCCACTTTCAGTTAAGCAACCTATGATCGCTCCATTCGTAAGTTGTTCATGTGATGTCTGAACCCAGACACTCTGAGTTGTTTAGAGGTTAAGCACAGCAACAAACTCCTAAACTACCCAGAGTAGTCTAGGTTTGGATGTCATGTTAACAACCTACAAACGGGGCTGATCATAGGTTATTTCTTGAAACCAGAAGTAACAAGCGTGCCAGAGGCAGCAGACTTGCTCACTGCCGCTAGATTTCAGCAATTTGTGGGTTGATTTACCCATGATTGTCGTTACGTGCGAGCTGGGTCATAGTGAAATGACCACTACACCATACTATATCCACAAATAGGATTTTCTGCTGCTTAAACATAAAACTACTGAAAATCATAATCTGAGGCCCTTCTCCGAGACTGAGGTTAGGTGGGTGCGGACCAGACAGATGACCTTTTTGCTTGCAGCTCCCCATCTGTGAAATGCCCTCCCCGGGGAAACCGGCCTAACACCAATCCTGCTGTCCTTTTGCTGCCAGGTAACACCTTTTTTTTTTTTTAATTTGCCTGTGTTTTTATTTCTGCATGTTTTCTAATAGATTTTAATTTTATGGCATCTCTCTGCTAGATTTTATTGGTTTTGTGGCTGCTATTTCTCTTCTTGTATCTTTGGATTTTTGTTTTGTTTTGTTTGTTTTATTTGATTGTATGCTGCCTTGGCTGTTTTATATTGAAGGCCAGCCTAGAAATGATAAAACCAGGAAACATGTCACACAGCTTAACTTGCAGTGTTCTGGCTGCCGCTGTCTTGTGGTTATTATCTCACAGATTGTCCCAAGATGACACCCCCAGCCTACATCACTTTTTTGGGGGGGGGGGCATATCATAGGAATGTTGTTGGTGTGTGTATGGGTGCACATTCTAGTTTGTGCATATATTCAGCATTTTAAAACAAAATGCGCCCACAGACTGAAGAGGAGGAATGTGGAGAAAGCAACACAGGGATGACAAGAGGGAAATAAAACCGCCATGTAAAAACAAAAAACAACAACACTGCAACAGAAGGACAGAAGTCTCTGGACATAACCTAAGTCAGAGCTGTCCCGTTGAAATCTGGCTTGTTGTTGCATCTGAACTCATCCTCGCAAACAAACCATGGTTTGTTAACCACCTAAAAGCACAAATAAAATGCTTGGTTTGATGTTGGCTTATGAAGTCTGGCTTATTTTAACCATGGCTTGTCATGATGTCTGAACCCAGAACCATGGCTTACCCCTGGCTTTGTTTGCATTGCTGTCTGCCCTGAAACAGAGGCGCCCAGCAAGAGCAGCCTGAAAATGAAACCGCTCTGAAGGTTGGTGGGAGAGAAACAAACCAAAAATAGGGAGAACAAGCTGCAGTTCATTTGCTCATCTGCAAGACAATTCTGGGTAAACCAACAAACCATGATTAACATAAGCCATGACTTAGCGTTATGTATGAATGCAGCCATAGTGTTTGTTTCCATATTGTGTGAGCAGGAATGCTAGTGTTGGTCTCACACTTTCAGAGAGAGGCAGCAGAGCAGCACATAGGAAGCTCCCTTATTCTGAGTCAGACCATTGGATCATAGCCCGGTATTGTTGACACTGACTGCCCTATCTGGAGATGCTGGACATTGAACCTGGAACCTTCTGCATACAAAGCAGGTGCTCTACCACTGTGCTAGTATGGCCCCATCCCTCAGAGATAGCGCCGTGCTGGGTTCAGTATGATGTTAGGTGGATCTAGGCTGAATGTTAGGAATTGGTTGTCAGGAGAGAGAGAGTACAACAACGTGCTCATCAGGAGCGTCAAATCTAGTCTGGATAAAGATCTTCCAGGAGTGGGTTGGGTTTAATTAGCCTGACCCCTTGCCCGGCATGAGAGGGAAGGCATGGAGCTGCTTGCCCTTTTGAGATACCTTATCAGCTGACACAAATAGTTGAATTAAATCAAGAGTGTTGTTGTTTTTTTCCCTTCCCCAGGTTCACGTTATGCAAAAGTCATGCCCTGTCTTCAAACATCAGGAACAAAATTTGCAAAGGGATGGGCCAAAGAAGAAGGAGGAATTTTTAGCTGTCATAATTAAGTTTTGTTTTTTTTAATTTGTTCATAATTCACTAGGTCTTAATTTGCTGACTTTGCATAATTTGTAATTTGCTTTTTGTTAGGACATGATATAGGTACAGGCATAAATTGTATACTAATACAGGTAGTGTTAAGGAATCTGAAGCTATAACTGAACATCCAACTCAACAGTGGGATATATATATGGCAGAAGAACATTTATCTGCAAACCATCCTTTGTTCAACACTGTCTATCAAAAATGCTTAGTGGAAGGCAGTGTTCATCTGCCAACACCTAATAATTATGTGCAGTAAAAATAAGGGTGCACCATAGCTGAAAGTGCATTATTTCAAAAGTAATATGCATTACTACTATAGGTCTACAAGCAAAATTGTTTGGAGCCGGCTGGACCTCTTCTGGTTCTTGCAGAATAGCTTTGCCTTCCTTGAGGATGATCTGAAGGCACATAATTCAGTTCCGCTGCTGACGCCAAGCAGGTCTGGCCCTGCAAGCTGTCTGGACGGGGATCCGCCTGGGAACCGTATAGGGAAGCCAGTCTTGGCTCCTCAGAGGAAGAACAGGCTATAAGGGTAACAAGGGACAGGCAGCCCAATAAGGGGACAGGGCTGGCCGGCCTGTTCACCACTGAGCACCTCACGCATTTGCCTTAGAAATGTCTGCCAGCCAGAAGGCTGCACCTAATCTGCATATTTTAGCAACATGTTATTAACATAATTGTTTTAAATTAGCCGTATGTTGTACTTAACCTCTAGTAGTTTTAAAGTACTTACCTTCAAATGTTAAAAACTTCAGTTAGTCTTTAAATACAAGTCATATGGGGGCCCAAGATGCAAGTGAAGAGGAGGAGAATTAAAAAGATGATAAGGACTTTGGCCCAGTCACTGACTCTCAGCCTAACCTAACTCACAGGGTTGTTGTGAGGATAAAATGGAGAGGAGGAGGAGGATTATGTATGCTGCCTTGGGATCCTTGCAAGAGGGAAAAAGGCAGGATATAAATGTAATATTAAAATTAATTAATTAATAATATTAATAATAATAGATGATGATAGGTGATGGCAATAATAATAATAATAATAATAATAATAACAACAACAACAACAACAACAACAACAACAATAATAGTGTAATAATAATAATAATAACAACTGACAAATTTGTCCCCTCATTCTCCCTAATACAGTGTTCTCCAACCTTGGGTCCCCAGATGTTTTTGGCCTACAACTCCCAGCATGCCCCAGCCAGCATATCTGGCTGGGGCATGCTGGGAGTTGTAGGCCAAAAACATCTGGGGACCCAAGGTTGGAGAACACTGCCCTAATAGTAGGGCTGCCCTTGTGGAGGGGTAAAAGTTTATACATTTAACGAATGCTTATTCGTTGGCTTATTTTTAATAGCCAGCAGCAACCACGCATTGCTTCTGTGGCCGAAGCTCCTATTTCCCTCCTCAACATGCTCTGCCGCAGACACCGCTGACATCCTGCCGCAGCACTGCTGCTGCTATTGCTGTTCCTCCTTGCCCATACGTTTTCCTTGGAGATGCAGACACTCCTAATACTTCTCCTTCCCTCCTTCAGCTCTCAGCAGTAGGGTGGCCAGGAGTCCTACTTTATAGAGGACAGTCTTCTACTTTGGAGAGCAGTCAGAGGACGGTCCTCTATTTGATGGGCTGTCCAATCTAAGTCTGGGTTAAAGAGAAAGAACCATAGGAACTAGCATGGTATACTGGTTGGAGTGTTGGACTGGGACCCAGGAGATCCAGGTCCTAGTTCCTATTCAACTATGAAGCTCACTGGGTGACTTTGGGCCAGTCACAAACTCTCAGCCTAACCTACCTCACAGGGTGGTTGTTGTGAGGATAAAATGGAGAGGAGGAGGAGGAGGAGGAGGAGGAGGAGGAGGAGGAGGAGGATTATGTAAGCCGCCTTGGGTTCCTTGCTGGAAAAAAGGCAGGATATAAATATAATAAATAAAATAAGGAAGAGGAGCAGGGAGAGGCCTTGAAGTTGCCCATAACACAGCACCTGCACAGCAGAGTGAGCAGTGGGGAAATGTCTTGTGAATATGTTCCTGTCATTTTAGAGCAGGGTGGTACCATTGCAGCAGCTCCTGCTTGATGGTGGCATGGAGGAAGGCCTGGCAGGTGAATTTGAAACAGACTGACTTATTAATCCCACATGTATTTTTATGCGCGCGCACACAAACACACACACACTTTCCATACAGCATACACATTCCTTCAGTCACTTTTACAGGGGAAATGTGTAAGGTTTTGTGGCCAGTGCCAAAACAAACACGCTGACGGTCCAGGGCAATCTCCACCCGAACTGTGGCCCCAGGACCACCTATCAAGGCAATGGCTGCCTTGCCTGCTTCCAGGAAATGCTTGGCTTGTTGGTTAGAAATCAGGCTTCGGATTCCCATAATAGAAATGTGGCTAGGAAAGAGCCCAGAATAGAGCAGGCAGGTGGTACGTTTTCCACGTTGTACCCTTAGGTCTTGCACCTCTTATTCCAGCCGTGGCATTGTTGCTTTGCGGGCTCCCTAGCAGGGACCTGCTCCACCCCACCCTGTCCTGCCCCAGACCCCCAGTCCATTCTCTTTGGTTCTGATCTCCTTCCCAGCATGTATTGAGAGGGAAACGCCTGCAGGCTGGTTCACATCCACCCCTTCTCAAATTACGTAATTGACACACACACTTCAGCTCTTACTGACAATGCTGGGAGGATGTCCCTGCAATGGGGAAAGGGAGCAATAGGGGAAGGGCTAGCCTATGGGGAGGGGCACATTCAGCAAGGGTGTCATGCTATGCTGCTTCCCACAACCCAACTTCAGAGTGTGACTGGCTTCTATCCCAGGTCTCCTCTGTGGCCCACAGATTATGTCAGCGATCCTGGCTGATGGAAGACTGCTAGACCTGGCAAGTGGTGCTGTTGGTAATCCTTATGGATATTTGGTCATTTGTGAAGGAGCAGAAATTTCTACTGAGAAAAGACCCAAAACATTTTATAGTTCAGTAGGAGAGTTGGCCGTGGGAAGGTGGATGACATGTTGGAGATGTCCCTCCTTTCTCTATTGCTTGCAGTGCATTTCCAGTTGCAGAGATATTTTGTGTCCTGTAGAGCAAGTCCTTTCCTGTCCCCCAAGGCTTTTCCAAGTTTACAAAGCAGGAAGAGATCCCTTTGAACACAGCAGCACCTACTTCTGATTAAACATATGTAGGATCTCCTTGTGTCTGCAATACTCATACACCAGCCAATCAATTTTCGCTTTAAATTTCACTATGCTGGAATAGGAGCACACTGAAATTGCACAAGACCTGCCCATTTTTTATTTTTCAAGAGGAACAGAGAGGTGAAACTGACCCTCATCTTGTCCATTTGTTTATTTCTGGTAGCAATTTACAACAAGATTAGGCAAATAAGAGAAGCACACAAATTAAAGAGAGACACTTTAGTACACAGTAAAGCTGCAAAATAAGAAAACCTGATTCCTTAAAATCTCTCAAGCACACACCTGTTACCTGAGGGTGTCTTCTTCAAAGGGTTAGATCCAGCACAGCCTTGCCGCCCGATAGAGAATTACCACACCTACCCGAAGGTCCAAGATGGGTAAACTCTTACAAGGCTTGCTTTCACCAGTCCTTCAAACCAGCCAATTTTACCAGAGGCTGCCTGGGGTCGATTCTTGGGGGGGGGCCCTAAAGGCTCGGGCCCCTTGCTGGCCTGGCATGGCTCCAACCGCCAGCCAGGCACCCAAAAGACTAAGACCAAGACTGACCAAGAACAAAGGCTTACACGTGGGGAAATAGCTCATCCCCCTCCCCTTTTCTGTAACTTTCTTGCTTCAGCCAATCAATTTGAACTTCACCTGGCCAGGCAGGGGGAGGGAAACTGGCCAGGCAGGGGAAAGGGAACTGTGAGTCATGGCTTGAACTATCTGCATATGAACGCTTTCAGCCTGGCTCTTCCAGACCTCTGGGCGCCAGGCCCCATCTTATGTTCCATCACCTTTTGCTTCCTCCCAGCCCCCACCTGGTTTACTCATGAGGAGGCGTGTGTGTGTGTGTACCCCCAAAGGCTCGTTTCTCCACAGAAACAATTAATCAAAGGAACCCCTTCAAGTGTAGGCAGATGGGGGTGAGAATCTTTGCTGATAATGGAACAGGTTTTTTAACCTGCTTGTGAAAATGACCAGAAAGTCAGGATTTACAGCTGCATCATAACCACGTTTACTTGGAAGTAAGACTGAAATCCACTTGCCCTGTGCTGCAGGCTCTCTCTCTCTTTCTTTTTTTAAAGAACATACACACACAAATGAGAGTGTTAAAATGCTGCTACGAAGCACCTGCTTCAAAATGTCTGGTGAAGCAGTGGGTGGCAACCATGAGATGTTGAGAAAGGGAGGGGACAACAACACTTCCTACTGGGCTATATCATATCCACTGTGTGGGTGGAACATAGGGAGACGCACACACCAAAAAAGCGCCAGACCACCTGAAGTGCTGGCAATCCATGGGAATTCCACTTTTAGCCAACAGTGGAAGCAATGATTGTAGGAGCAGTCTGTCTGGAAGCACCCTAAGACCTGTAGTATTACAGGTAGTAGTATTACACTTTATTTGCATGTGAAAGTGTAGTATTACACTTTATTTGCATGTGAACATCTTGGGTGGACTGCACTAGGGTGCTTCTACACTAGGCATTTATACTGAAATGACCTCAGTTTGTTCACTCACATTTTAAAGGGCATATACATGATGTTGTCATCAAATTGTTTTCCCCCTGTGTTTCCCCTGAGGTTCTTCCATATTATTTTTTTCAGGCTGCAGACTATCTGACTTTTGTTTTTTGAAATAATAAAACAATAACGCAATTGCCACAGGAATAGATTGCCTGGGGTGCTTCCAGCCAGAGGGTTCCTAGTGCTACCAGTTAGAAAGTATTGTGTATTTGTTCCATATTTTTCTTCTTGAGGTGCAAGCTATGCTGGCTGGGGCATGCTGGGAGTTATAGGCCTTTTTTCTTGTCTAAACATGCATAGGATTGCACCCTTAATGCAATGGGTTTTCACATAATAGCGCTTAACTAAAAAGGCATTTTAGCCCAAATTTAAACACAGCTGTAAAAAACAACAACACCATGCTGCTTTTCCAGTCAGCGCCATTTTATCACCATTTTGTTTGATTTTTTTAAATTATTATTTTCTTTGACTTTCTAAATTATTGTATTAATGGCACATTTATAGTGCTGGAAATGATTTTAAAATTTAGGTTTTAGAAATAGTTTACAGAAACAGTTGTGTTCTGGTAAATTGTCCCTTTCCTGCGCACACAGTTATATCCTATCTACTGTACTCATGTGCATGGAATATAGCAGGATGTACACACACACAGAGCACTATACCCACCACGCCCCCAGTACAAAGTGTGGAAAGTCAATTGCAATTCTGTATGTAGCTTACAGTGTACAAGCAATTATTGGGTAGCGCTAGTGGCCACCAGTCTGGAAGCGCCGTAGGTTTCCAAGAGAGCATGCTGGGTAACCGGACCATTCCACAGGAACAGTGGAAACACGCTTCAGACATGCCCCACAGCGCCAGTGCCAAGTTTTGGAGGGCCCCTGGGCAAGGCACCCGCAATGGGGGGGCCCTCCCTTGATGAGCCTACCCTCTCGCCGCCATTGTCATCAGCTGCTCTTCCTCCTCCTCCTATTTATTTATTTATTATGTTTATGAATCGCCCATCTGGCCAGACATCCGGCCACTCTGAGCGATGTACAATCCAATAAAATACAAGGGGGGGGGGGAACACACACACACACACAGTATAAAACACAATTAAAAACAGTACAAAACTTAAAAATCCTAACCCACCCCATATTCCCGCCTGAAAAGCCACGTTTTTAATGCATGGCGGAAGCTAATCAAGGAAGGGGCATGGCGGAGGTCACTGGGGAGAGAGTTCCATAAATTGGGGGCTGCCACAGAAAAGGCCCTCCTCCTAGTCCCCACCAGCCTGGTTTCTCTGGCTGATGGGACAGGGAGAAAGCCATCTGTGGCAGATCTTGTTGAGCGGCCTACTTGATGTTGCTGGAGGCGTTCCTTGAGATATATTGGACCGGAGCCGTACAGGGTTTTAAAGGTCAACGCCAACACCTTGAATTCGGCTTGGCAAACAACTGGTAGCCAGTGCAACTCTTTGAGCACCGGAGTGATGTGATCATGCCGGCGGCAGCCTTTAACCAGGCGAGCCGCTGCATTCTGTACCAGCTGCAACTTCCGAACCGTCTTCCAGGGTAACCCCACATAGAGCGCATTACAGTAGTCTAGGCGAGAGGAGACCAAGGCATGAACCACTGATGGGAGCAGATAATTAGGAAGGTAGGGGCGCAACTGCTGTATCAGATGGAGCTGATATAGCGCTGCCCGGCTCACAGCTGCCACCTGAGCCTCCATGGACAGCTGGGAGTCTAGAATGACTCCCAAGCTGTGGACCTGGTACTTCAGGGGTAGATGTACCCCATTCAGCACCAGGTCAACATCCCCTAACCTTCCCTTGTCTCCCACCAGGAAGTACCTCGGTCTTGTCGGGGTTCAGTTTCAGCATGTTCCTTCCCACTTGGTTGCCTGACAGGGAGAAAGCCAGCGAGCAAGGAGGCCCTGGTATTGGCCACTCCTCCTCTTTACCGCCACTGTTGTCTGGGCCAGAGCGAGAGGCAGACGAACAAGCAGGTTGCAATGGTGAAAAGGACGGGCAAGTCCAGGAAGCTCTTGTCAGTGGGTCCCTACTGGGGTGTGATCCCTTGGCAGGTGCCCAACCAGGCCTACTCTTGATGCCGGCCCTGCCTATGCTACAAACTTAAAATGATTTACTCCTGTCATGGATTCATCCTGAGGAACCCTAGGAATAGTGAGGCGACTGAGGATCTTTAATTGGGGATTCTCACAGCTCTCCAAGCTACAGTCCCTCTTCGCTCTGTGAATGGACTATGCGCTGTTCATAGACCGTGGCATTTGTGTGAGACACTGAACTTCATATACATATGCTTGACAAAAGAATTTGTCAGAGGGACAGGTTGTCAGTCTGAGTGTCAGTAAAAATAAGTGTGTGTGTGTGTGTTTGTGTATATATATATATGAAAGTGTTAAATTCCTGAAAAATTCTCCATGCTCCTGTGTATTGTTGGATATCACAATTTACACAGCTATTAGCATATCAGCAGATTGTAGGATTGTCAACTCCATGAAATCAATAATTCTGATAACTAGGCCAACTTTTGTTCACCTCAGGTGCTGCGTAATGGCTTCCCTGAACCTGGGGCCTCCATATGTTTTGGACTACAACTCCCAGCTTTCCCAACCATTGGCCAAGGTGGTTGGGGCTGATGGGAGTTGAAGTCCAAAACATCTGGAATGCACCAGGAAGAGAAAGCTACTGTACAGTTACCGCATGCTCTTACATTCCCTGCCAAGCATATATACGAACCGCACATGATAGCAAGCCCCACCTGTCCTCACATACCACCCCCTCACATTTGATCCTCACAACAACCTTGTGAAGTAGGTTAGGCTGAGGGTCAGTGACTGGCCCAAAGTCACCCAGTGAGCTTCATGGTCAAGTGGAGACTAGAAGAACCCAGATCTCCTGAGTCCCAGTCCAACCAGTCCCACCCTAACCACAGTGGCTCTGTTAAGAGTTGGTGTTTGAGAGTGTGTGTGGGTGCAGCAGATGGGGCATGTGAGGGGGTTTGGGGAGGCAAGATTGGGGAGCCTAGATGCACGTCGTCTTCCCCAGCCCCTAGTAGTGCGGTCGGACCACCTTGAATCCTGTGCCGCAGCCTGCACCAGCTCGAGGAATCCTGGCCTTTTCAAAGCCCATGAACCTGAAACAATGGGTTTTGAGGCAGCTGTCTGGAATGGGGGATTAGCAACATCAGGGGAGCAGCGAGTGAATGAGGGCGGTGGGCCAGACAGAAGGGGTCGGGCACGCAGCGGAGGTGAGCAAAGGGGATTCTTTCCTGTCATGGTGGTAGTGGGGGAACACAAAACCCCCATTCAGGTCAGAGGGAGACCCAGCCTGGCTCACACATGGAGTGTGGAATTTGGCCTCAATTTAGGAGGGACCTGGGAACTTCTCTCTCTCTCTCTCTCTCCTCCCTCCCTCCCTCCCCCCCTCTCACACACACAGCTTCCCCCCTACATGCACATCTCTTCACTCTTACAAGAATTTTTTTTTTTTTTTTTTGCTCCTAAAGATGAGAGCGGAGGGAAGGTTAAGATATCTGGAAACAGCATTTGAGCGAAGGGGATAATGCAAAAGGCGAACGAGTGCCTCCTCCCTCATATATTTCCTGTTATAGCCAAAAGGATTCTACTCCCCAGAAAAGTAGAACATCTTCACAGGAAACTGGAAGGCAGAGGTGGGGAGTTGTAATGGTTGTCAGAGGCTGGGTATTCACAGGACCATTTTTCCCCACTGCTGTGGCAAGTTGCTGTTTTTTTGCCGTCACCTCACAGGAAAGGAGATTCTTCTAGAACTGGATCATGGGAGGGATAATCCGCCGCTTTGGGAATACAAGCTAGTTAGTACATGATTGGAAAAGTGAGTTTTTGAGGCTTGTCGGATTTGTTGCGGAATTCGACTGCTCTCATTGGCTGGTCTGGTTGGGACAATTGAGGCTTGGAGATAGCAGAATCATGGCAGGCAGTTGGGTCTAAATATTAGCAAGGACCACCTCCATCTCTCCAGCTTGAGAGCCAACAGGTACCCTCAAGCAGAGGGAACAGTTCTCAGGGTTGGTCAGTTAGGATGGTCAGGGCGGCGGCGGGGGGGGGGAGGGTTAAACTCCCCCTCCCCATCAGCGATGGTTCGTATCATGCTCGAGGGCCCTTTCGCGGTGGATAGACTTGCATGTTAAATGCAACAAGTCTGGCCCTAAGTCAACCAGGAAGTGCAACAGCAAGCAAACCTAGGGGCTTTCCTGGGTGACGAGTTGCTCTGACTGAGAATGCAGAGGAGATCTTGGAGCTTAATAGCTGGCAGTGTCACAGAATGGCCTCTTCGAGATCATCTGATTCCCAGAATCCCCTCCTTAGGGGCCCAAACAGAGATCACTTTAAAACCATATCTAGCAGCTATGTCAGTGTTCTCCAACCTTGGGTCCCCAGATGTTTTTGGCCTACAACTCCCAGCATGCCCCAGCCAGCATAGCTGGCTGGGGCATGCTGGGAGTTGTAGGCCAAAAACATCTGGGGACCCAAGGTTGGAGAACACTGAGCTATGTCTTTTTTTAAAAAAAATACTCTAGAGTAGGTGCAAGGGCCCCCAATCCAGATCTTAACAGCCTTCCTACCCCCATGCTATGGTTTGGATCCAGATCGGGGGCCCTGCACCTACTCTACAGTAAAAAAAAAATGAAGGGGGAAAAGACGTCACTGCTAGATACAGATTTAAAATCTGTTTTGGCCCTAACATTTCTTAGGTCCTAGGCCCACTGTGGGCTTGAGTACTGAAAGTGGGTAATGATGTACATCTATTGCATTTACCCTGGCTAGGGGTTGTTACCAAGAGCACTAGGGCAGCCACTTATGAAATACATCGCCAAAAGAGCGGATAAGAGAGGAGAGGAGAGTGACTGGCACAACATTTCGCCTATGCTAATTTATGTATGCAAAATTTAGAATGAATTATTATAATTTAAATAGGAATATAGTACAACTCACGATAGCGTGGAAGGCTGCAATCAGTGTGCCTGCCTGTTTAGTCTGCTGTTCTGGTGCTTACTGGGGTGGTTCATAAATCATAAGATTTCTTATGCTTCTTTATCTTTAAACCAGACTTGGTCCGGACAGCCTTTCAAATAGAGGACGCCTTCAAAGAAAGGATGGTCCTCTGGCAGCCCCTCAAATAGAGGACTGTCCTCCTTTAAAAAGGATACATGTCCACCCTAAGTTTAAAGAATTGCTGATTTGGGCAATCCTGCCACAGGCGATGTGCACACAGTTATGTGTTGCTCACAAAAGAGATCATCCAGACTCTTATCTCAGCTTAGATAAGGCTTGCAGTGTGAATAAAGCTGGGGCCACAAGGTGTACTCTTCCCTGCCCCCCACAGGGTGCTGTAGGATTCATGTGGTGGGGTGAGGCAAGCCGGCCTACCAGCTGGGGTTGGCGTTTTGCCTGCACTAAGGCCGTGCCCTGGGAGCGCCATGCTGGCAGGCTTGGGAAACAGGCTTGCCCCTGTGCCTTAGGGCCACTGTTCTACAGGGAGAAGTTGGCTAGAACATCAGGCCCCATAGGGGTTCGGCAGAGCTATGTGCTGCACTCGGGAAGTCAGCTGCTCACTCATGCTGGTCTAGGAGTAAAGAGCTTTGGGGAAGGGAGGCTGAGGTCCTTGAAAGTACCATAACTTTGACCTCATGGTTCAAGAAACTCCGTTTTGAGCTAAGGCTGTTATCCTCCAGAGCTGGTATCAAAGGTAGGCATGCTCAGGCACCTGCCAAGGCCCACACCCCAGCAGGGGCCGTGCACAAGAGCCCCCTAGAGTTGCTTCTCCTCTTCACCATTGCAACGTGCTTGTTCACCTGCCTCTCACTCTGGCCCAGACAAAGGAGGTGGCGAGAAGGAGGAGCCGCAGAACAGATGCCCCTGCCTACTCACTCACTGGCTCTCTGCCTTCCAAGCAAACAAGTGGTAGCAACACTGAGGAGCAATAGCAGCTGGTGACAATGGTGGTGAGAAGCTAGACGGAGGGAGGGCCCCATTGAGGGTGGCTCACCCAAGGGCCCTCAAACACCTAGAGCCAGCACTGCCCCCCAAATTCTGGGACCCAGGAGGGTCATGCCTCTGTGACAGGAGCATATGGTCCTGCTGTGCTCGCGTGGCACCCAGGGCCCAGCATTAGGACCCTCAGGACCCAAGAATGCTTGATTAAAACTTGCCATTTTACATGTCTCTTCTCAGTCAATTCACACCTGAAAGGATTGTGCTGTAACTGTAGTGGGAGTTACAAAGGTTGCTACAAAGCAGCACCTAAGAAATTAAATAAATGGGGTGGCGATGGGGAAAATGGGGGAATGCAATGGTTTGGGAGAAATGTCATCTGGATTGTCAGGAATCAATAAGTGGGCAAATAGGGTAGATACCGGAGGGGGGAAAGCTGGTGTGGAAGTGCCTGCAATCTACCACATCTGGTCACTTTCCCCCTTCCCCCTCCTCAGTCTTTGAACTTGCGCTTCAGTCCAGGGCCCAGGCACCTGACTCTTCTGATGCAATAAATTCTCCACAAGTTGGCTTTCTCCACATTTTTGGCACGCTGATGAAGTTTTGGGAATGTTTTGACAGACGCCTATGGAAATCTCAAGTCTCCATTCTTTCAAACGTTTTCCAGGTCCTAGCTAGCCCCACTGAATGGTGCACTCATTGCAGCACCAAAATAAGTTGCAGGAGCAAGTCCACTCAAGGTAAGTTGAGTCCACTCAAGGCAAGGGGGGGGGGGAGTTTGCATGAATTGGATCACTGGCTCCATCATCACCTTCTTACTCATCCCAGGCCTGCCTTGCCAGTTTGTGTATGGCCCATTCAGACATTTGCCTCTCTTTCTCATTCTCCAGAGCCTTGTAGGGCCTGAATTTGAAAGCCCATGACTGATAAGAAAGAAGTCTGCCCTGAAATGTATTGTGAGATACTAACATGGCTGTAAAATCAAATGGATGCAAATAACCTTAACTGATACCAGAGCAACTTACATTTTTGTGCTGTGAATTTGTACTATTTAAGTTTTAAAAGGATAAGTAGTATTCCAAGTGATCCTCCTCAGATGTTATCTTTTATTGCTGATATTAAGGGTGTTAATTCTGCTTTCACACCCTGAGGCTTAAAGTGCCTCTTGCTTCAATTGGTTTGTAATGCCTACCTTGGTGAATCCTCCTTTGCATTGCAAATGCCTCACCTCCACTTTTTCTTAGCATTTACTGGCAACCAGAGAGTGGGGCTCAAAGGCAGTGGAAGCCAAACTTCTTGAACTTGGTGCCCTCCAGATGTTTTGGAATACAACTCCCATTATCCCCAGCCAGCATGGGCACCAGGTTGAGGAAGGATGATTTTATTTATTTATTATATTTATACTCCGCCTATTTTCCTGCAAGGAACCCAAGGCGGCTTACATAATCCTCCTCCTCCTCTCCATTTTATCCTCACAACAACCCTGTGAGGTAGGTTAGGCTGAGAGTCAGTGACTGGCCCAAAGTCACCCAGTGAGTTTCATGGCCGAGCGGGGAATAGAACCCGGATCTCCCGAGTCCCAGTCCAACACTCTTACCACTACAGTCATGCCTTGGATTGAGAGCATAATTCGTTCCGGAAACGTGCTTGTAATCCAAAACACTCTTATATCAAAACGAAATCCCCCCCCAAAAAAATTGTACAGAGATTTTTAATTTAAGCCGTACTGCAGTACTTGTATTGCAAGACGTCGCTTGTATATCAAGTAAATAAATAAATAAATATTTAAAAATTTGCTTGCTTGTCTTGCAAAACGCTCTCAAACCAAGTTACTTGCAATCCAAGGTATTACTGTACGCCACACTGGCTCTAAGCTGGATTTCAGCTTCACAGATGAGAAGGCCCATAGGGCAAGGGTGCAGAACCTCTCTCAGCCCTAGGATCTAATTCTGTTTCGGAGAAGCTTTTGAAGGCTGCAGCGCAGGAGTGGGTGGCAAAAAAAAGGGTGAGGCCAAAATTAACCCAAACCCCCAGCATAATTTAGTTTAAAGCTCTTGCTGCCAGTAACTAAGCCTTAGGAGAGGCATTTCAACCTTTTAGAATGGGTTGCTGGGGGTTGCTGGGGGTTTCCCAGCACAAAAGCTGGGAAACCACGAAACAATTGGTGCTAAGGGTGAGGGGGCGGGACCAGAGGAAGGGGGCGTGGCCATCTGGGGAACCCCCAGAGAGCTGGATTTGGCCCCCAGGCCTGCTGTAGGGCATATCCAAACTATAAATAGTCATTCCCTCCACTCAGGGAACCTCTGGGAATTTAGTTTGGTAAGAAAGTTAGGGATCTCCTGTGACAGTGAATTCTTCGAACCTCTCCAAGCTACAATTCCCAGGATTCTTTGTGGGAACGCTGTGGGTGCTTCTAGACAAGGCTTTCATAGTGCCAGTGCCCTGCCTCATTCGTGGAATTTTACACGAGGTCCAGATGGCATCATCTTCAATTTGTAGCCCTTCCATGTTTTCCCACTGCTTCCGTGGAAAACGCATTAAGGGGAAAAAAGACGGAAGTGTGAAACAATGCCTAATTAATGATTAGCACCTGGAATCCTGTCTGGAAGTACACCATGACAGTAAAAATGATATAAAACCAATATAAATTTGTAGTGCAGGGCCTCGTTGGATTCCACACGGCTGCGTCTCCCCTCCATTCCCTCCTCTGCTGCGCCTGCCTCCCCCCCCCCCCCGGCACCTCCCATCTCCCACCTGCCTCCCCATCGCTGCTGCCAGTGTTGCTGAGGGTGCTGCTCTCTGAAGAGCCGTCTGTCGGCTGTAAAAAGCGGCCAGTGCAGCTCTGCAGAGATGCCTGGCTCTGAGGGGTCCTTCCTCAACACCAGGCATTGTGGGAGGGGTGTCCCTGGAGATCGCTCGCAGTCTGCCCGCCCCCACCCTACAGTTAGAGGCACCTGCTCTCAAATCAGCTCACCCCACAGCACCTCCCTTCCCGAACACACAGTTCCAACTTTCCCTGACACTCGTTTTCCACTGTGTACATCCTCCATGCCGCCTTAGGTCGTGCCCAGTTTGGAGTTGAAAGAGGACTGTGGTCACGTCTCAAGTAAAACACGCAGTCTGTTTGCCCAGCCTCCCCATCTACACATCTTTTTACCAATCTGATCATCCATCCATCTATTGACTCCGTATACAAACACACACACACGCGCGCACACACACACACACGCGCACACACACACACACACACACACACACAGAGCAGGTCAGCCCTGCTCTCTGTGATAGCAGATCTTGGGCTTGTCTGCTCATACCCCAGTACACTCTGGAGGACCAGCGTTGTCAGTGACGGATTTTGCCACACGCAGCTTTGAGCTGTCTTTTTTTATCAAGCCTGGGATCGCAGCAGCGCTTGCTAATCCAGCCATGACATCACATTCCTCCAGTGTGTGTGTGAGCACGCACACGCGCGCGCATGCAGTTAACTCTTGAGAGACTGCAGTGATCCAGGCTGGGAATGGTGGAAGTCATTGTCCAGAAACAGGGCAAAGGGGTTCCCCCACCCCACCCCCAAACATTAACTTTGCCAGCTCTAGACAACTCTTAGCATTCTGTTCTTTTTGGTTGTATTGTATTGTATTACTTGCCCAGTCATTTTTATCTTCAGAGGCAATTTAATGACTATATAGATTTAGGGTTGGATCCAGATTTATGCTGGATCAACTGTGCTGGCGGAAGTGGAGCTCCCCACCCCCTCTTCCCGCAACAGCCCCTCCAGCCCCCTGAAAATGCTACTCGGAGAGTCAGGAGACCCTGCTGAATGGGGGAATCCCCAGAAATTGGACGGAGGGACCGTGTGCGAGCGGACCCTTTCCTTTTGCAGAAGGCTAGTTCTAGATCCAACCCTATCAGAGCAACTGCAGCCCACTTACCGCCCACCCCAAATAGCAACCTAACTAAGTCAGATGAGGGGGAGGTATTACTCATGCCCCCATACACCCTAAAACGAATATGAAGGTTTACACAGCAGTGACGAAGCTAAAGTCCAAGACGTTTATGATACGTATATGATTCTGCATGTCCTGGGCCAACATTATGGTGCAGGAGAGCTTACACTCAGTGCCGGCTCCATGATTTTCAGGGCCCTCGGGCAAGACACCCTCAGTCTGCTTTCTCACTGCTTTTGTCACCAGCTGCTCTTGCTCCTCATCCTCTTTCTCATCATTGCTACCACTTACTGGCTTGCCAATGAGAGACCCAGTGCAGAAGTAGGTAACAGCATCTGCTGCTGCTGCTGCTGCTGCTGCTGCTGCTGCTGCTGCTGCTGCTGCTGCTCCTCCTCCTCCTCCTCCTCCTCCTCCTCCTCACCACCGCCATTGTCTGGGCCAGGGAAAGAGGCAGATGAATAAGCAGGTTGCAATGGTGAAGAGGAGGAGCAACTCCGGGGGGCTCATGCCAGTGGGCCCCTGCTTGGGGTGTGGGACCTTGGCAGGTGCCCGACCATGCCTACCCTTGATGGGATCTTGGCAGGTGCCCAACTATGCCTACTGTGTGTGTATCTGTGTGTTTATTTAACCAGTCCTTCAGCATTCCCACTCCCACAGCCGCTTGCCCTAACAAACAACATTCAGCCAAGTAATAAAGCCAATAAACAATAGAAAATGCAATTTAAAGCACAATATAACACCAATTAAAAGACCAGCACAACAAAACATTTCAGCAGAGTTTAAAGGCGAGATTAATCATGAATTGAAAGCTGCCCAGTCTTTGCCTGGCGCCAGAAAGACAACAGATTAAGCCTGTGGCAAGCCTCCCAGGGGCAAGCGTACCACAAAAGGTGTGGGGTGCCACACGCGAGAAGGCCCTTTCTCTGGTCACCTCTGAAGGTGGGAGTACCTGGAGAAAGGCCTCAGAGGATGATCTCAATGTGCAAGCAGGTTAAAACACTTTAAGATCATCTGTCGTAGTCCCTTCAGATGACACGTGTCCCAAGACACAGAAGACTTTAACGCGGCGGTGTTGATGAACTTCTTTCTGCCCCCAGAGACCAAATTCAGTTTTGAAGAAGCTGGGGGGGGGGGCTGCATTCCAGTGGTGGGCGGGGCTGAAGGCAAAACAGGATATGGCAAAAAAATACCAGCATATTTTAGCTTAAAGCTTTTACTGCCAATAACTAAAGCCTTAGGAGAAGTGTTTTGACATTTTAGAAGGGGGGGGGGCCTGCACAAAGCCAGGAAACCATCAAATGGGGGGGGCAGAAGGGGGTAATGCCAGGGGAAGGGGGGATTGCCATTGGTGGAACCTGGAGGGCCAGATTGGGATCCTAGCAGGCCAGATTTGGCCCACTGGCTTGAAGTTCAACACCCCTGCTTTAACGGTTAATACTAGCACTTTGAATTGTGCTTGGAAACCAGAAGCTGTGAAGTTAACTTAAGAACTGGCACGATACATTATTCCATGCCGCCATTCCCAGTCAGCAGCCCAGTTCCATTCAACAGCAGCAGTACTATGGACCAATTGAGTTTCCAGGAAGTCTTCAAAGGAAGCCCCACTTTAAAAAAAAATAGAACACACATTGCAGGAGTCTAACCTGGATATTACTAGCACATGGATAATCTGTGGAGATGAATGTATTTTTATATATAGAACTCTGTACCCTAAACCATGCGGGCGGCCTTCATGGGTAGAGCAGGCTCCCCTCTTCAGACTCCCACCCCAGTGTGTAGAAGGAGGGGCAGGGTTAGCCCTGTTCTCCCTCTACACGTGAGTAGGATTGCATGGAGGATAACCCCTGAATGGGGCGTATGTGTAAGGCAGCTTTCCCAACCTGGTGCCCTCCAGATGTGTTGGATTGCAATTCCCAAAGCTTGTGTAAGGCCTATTTAAGACATACAGGGACTTTAGGTTAAAACAGGGGGGGGGGGAGAAAGGAAAGGGGGGGGAAATGAAGGAGGGTTGGGGGGAGTCCTTTGATTTAAAAAGGACAGCCATGTGTTGGCCTTTTTTCCAGAGCTAGTAGGGGAGGGTCTGTGCTTCAGAATGCAAGTGGGGGGGGGCAGAAGCAGGGGGGTGAACTTCTTGTCACAAAATTTACAAACGGACCTTTCATTCTCCAAAGGCAAAGAATTATCACATTTTAATCTGACCAATCCTATACAGACCGGTCACTCATGGCATCACTCGGAAAACGAGTAAGACCACAAAGGCTATTGCAACCACAAAATCATCCTTATTAGTCACACTGTTTTAATTATTTACATTATTAATTGTGGAACTGTTGGATAATTCGATGCTGACTAATGATCATTCTTGTGTCTTATATTTCTGCATGGCAATTTCTGTTTCTTAGAGTTGGTTTGCCCAAGAAAACCCTACTCACGTTGATTGCGTATTATATTTCTACCCAACAACAGCACCCCTATTAGGTTGGGAGTTTGTTTGTTTTTAGTGGGGGAAATGGATATTTCTCTTTGAGACCTCCAGAATCTAACACACATTCTTGAAACTGAGGGCAGGAGTGCTAGAAGTAGATTTCAACTCACAATTCTTCCAAAAAATAGGGAGAAACTCAGCCCATAGGAAGCTTTCTTCTGGTTATGGACAGAACTCCTGAAATTTGGTTGGGGTGGCCACTTTCCCAAAAAGAGGAAATGCATCACCAAAAAAGACTCCCCCCCCAAAAAAAACACAGCATTGCATAAAAGTTGCATATGCTAATTTGTTGTATAGATGCAGATTTGAAAATGCTTACTTAGAAATACAGTATCTCTGTGACCTCTAGGTGACCCCAGTCTCAATCTGCTGTCCAATTGCTAAGTGTTGATGGGCAACTTCAAGGCGCCTTCTTAGGGTTCTTTACCTTTAAACCAGACTTGGATGGAGCATCCCTTCAAATAGAGCAGGAGCAGGCAGATGGTAGATCAAGGCCTAGCGGTAGATCTTTGAATGATTTGCAGTAGATCTGACAGGGCTTTTGACTCCCCATTTTTTAACAACAGCAACAACCAAAGGACTTTTCCCGTCTAAGTTGGGCTGCTGAAATAAAGAGAGCTTTGGAGAAGCAGGAGTGGATTTTGTGCAGAAAGACCGTGATCTCAGTTCAGTTTCGGTATGGAAAACATATTCCTAGGCTCCAAATGTGTTCAGAGGCAGCCTGCTCTTTTCATTCCCAAGCATGCGCCTTTTGCACCTGGCTCTAGTTTGGGAGGTCTTGGGGTTCCAGTATCCATCAAGCCTGAAGTCTGGCCCACCCCTGAAATAGAGGATGCCTTCATATGGAGGACAGTCTTATGTAAATGAGACACACGGACTATCTCCTAAATATGAACAGCCCCCACAAAATGATGAGCAGGTGGTGGCTTCAAGAAGGCAGGGCTGAGGAACCGGGTTGGTCCGGTATTGAGTCCCAGTCATCAGTTGCCTGTCCCTACAGGCTGTGGTGATCTTTTCCCTGCTAGCCCCCTCGCTTTCAGGGGGCCTGTCATTTTGAAGAGGATGGGTCGGGACTTGGGACCCCAGGATTATATAGGCCAACATACCGGCTGGTTTGGGGCTCCCATGTGTCCTCAGAAATGAGAATAGAAAAGACCTGAGTGGCAGAGCTCGGATCCCCTAATTCAGTGTTCTCCAACCTTGGGTTCCCAGATGTTTTTGGCCTACAACTCCCAGCATGCCCCAGCCAGCTACGCTGGCTGGGGCATGCTGGGAGTTGTAGGCCAAAAACATCTGGGGACCCAAGGTTGGAGAACACTGCCCTAATTCAACCCCCAACGAGGCAGCCGGGTGTCCTGTTTTACACAGGTCTAGGCCTCTATTTGAAGGCATCCTCCATTTGAAGGACCGTCCTGTTTAAAGATAAAGAACCATTAGAAGGGAGAGCTTTCAGGGACCTGCAACAGTTAGCACTGGGACAGCACACTGAGAGGGCACACACAGGATCTATTTAAATTATAGGAATTGCTTCTAAATTGGCATCTATACATATAAATTAACATACGCAAAATTCATACAAATCACGGGTCCTCTTTTCTCCTCTTCTTTGGTGATGCATTTCCTCTTTTTTTGGCAACATATAAGTAGCCACCCTGACCTACACTGCCAGCATCCCCTCCACCCCAGTCTAGGCTGAAATTGAGCTGTTATGCACCGAGTAAGATCCCTCCCCCAGCCTATTCTCCAAGCAACCATCCCTATTACCACCTGGCCTTGTTAGACTAAAGTGTTGCCCCTAGGGGGCTGAGACCCCTGAACCCTTTAATCTCTTCAGCAATAGCGTTCTACATGCATCATATTTAATCTGGGACGTGTCAGCTATGAAATGTGCCCTTCTACGTGGCAGGGCATTTAATTTGAGGGGCTCTGGGCCCAGCTTCTCTGTGTCTCATCCCTAATTCTATCTTGCCATGAAGAAGTACGGTAATATAGCCCTCTGGGTCTAGAGGTAGAAATTTGAGGGGTCTGGTTCATTTTGTTCCCTGAGTCCTGACCTTCTCACCCTCCTTCCTGTTGTATTCGAAATTTTACAATATTTAGCCACGTTATGAGTTGTGATTCTCTCTGAGGAAGGGAACTCCGGGAGACCCTCTTCTCCGTGGCTCAAAATAATTCTTGGTGTTTTTTTAGGGGTCTCTCTCTCTCTCTCTCTCTGAGCTTGGGGCCTTGCTACAATGGCCTCCAACTCCTCCACCTCTTCTTAGCTGGACAGGATATTTATACATATAGTGTATATATGTGTTTCTTAACAAAGGCCTGCAGAAGCCAAGACCTTGAGGGCCGGTGTGTGTGTGCGTGTGTGTGTGCGTGTGCGGTGGGGGGGGGAGACATGAGTCTGGTTCCCTCAGGGAGCCAGATGTGCGTATGTGGTGGGCGTAAGCAATCCAGAATGAAGCATTAATGCTCCTCCTCGCATTGGTAAGGGAGGGGAGAAGGGGGGCGGTAGCTCTGCCACCCCCCACCCCAACCAGTGTTTACGTGGAGCAGCCTCAGTGCTGCTGGCCCAGCGCCGTGGTTTCTTGGCAGGCGAGCCAGGAGGGAATGTGTTTCGGTTTGAGTTTCTTGGCAGGCACAGAGGCTGAGAGGGAAAGGTTCCCTTCAATCCAGCCCTAGTACTTGGTTCTCAAATTTATGCCCATCGGCTGCTACTTGGGTGGGCCAGAGGCGGCTGTGCAGAGGGAGGGGAGGAGGTTGACTCCTCTGAGCAGAGCGTTCCCTCCCTATCGGCTGCACTAGGCACGCGTACACACACACACCCTTGCTGCTTTCCCTTGCTCTCCGCTGAAGGGAATTGCCAAAACACCCACAGGAGGTGATTCTCCCAACCCCCTAATCCATGGTGCGATAGACCCCGGTTGTTGCTGAAACTCTGAGGCAATTCTTCTGTTGCTTCAAGCTATGGGAAAAGGTGTGTGTGTGTGTGTGTGTGTGTGTGTGTGCATGCATGCGCGCACACAGAGAAGTGTTGACTCAGGAACATATTCGCAAGCCACAGCATCGTGCCAGTTCCACGGCAGGTATGTTGGTTCTTCCCAAATGCTCAGAGATAGTACTCATAAATGCTGGATGGAACCTGTTGAGGAGATGGTGTTGGGGGTGTTGCATATCCACGTACCGCCACAACCACAGCCACAACCTGCTGTTTAGCTGTCCACTCTTTTTTTTTAAGACCGTGCAGCAGTACCAAGACCAGTTTAAGAGAAGCCAGGCCATATGAACAGACCAGCCAGTCACCCATCTCCCTGTTTCCTTCTTGCATCTAAAAACCTCTGAGCTGTGAAGCGTGGTTTTGGGGAGGGGGTTCAGAGAGAGCAATCTGAAGGAGGCCTTGCACACAACTCTTTTTGAAATGGCAAAAGAAACGAGACCTTTATACATGCTGAACTGCTGGACCGTTCCTATGAAATAATAAGAATTGGAATAAATCCACTGGATGGTCTAGTCCAGCCTTCCCCAACCTGGTGCCCTTTGGATGTGCTGGACTAGCTCTCATCATCAGCCATTGGCCATGCTGGCTGGGGCTGATGGGAATTGACATCCAACACATCTGGAGGGTACCAGGTTGGGGAAGACTGATCTAGTTCAGTTCCCTGCTCTAAGGCAGGTGTCCAAAACCGAAGGCACCTCCAGCAGATGCTTATCCAACATTTGTGAATACGCCGTGCGCAGATCATGCAGAAAGACATGCGCACATCATGTGCCAGCATGTGTGCAGATCATGCGCCAACATGTGCGCACATCACGACTCACGATGCCTTGGTTTGTTAGACCAACCTTTGGAAGATTCTCCGAGGTGTGGTGTGTCGCAATCGGGACAGGAGTGGGAACATTCACAAGACCGGGTCAATATGCCAAACTGTAAGGATACGTTCACAAAAATGTAAAAGAAAATAATAATCAGGTAGGATACTGAGAAAACAGCACCTTTAGTGGGGTGGGTGGGGGACGAATCACAATTTGGGTTTGGTGATTCATGAGGACTTTTGGGGAGATGATAGAATATTTCCACTGCCATCCAGTATCAACAAGGGGAGAACTTTGCTGGAACTGAGAGAGGTTCCACTCAACAGACATGCAGGAGGAGTGTGTGAGTTGGGAGGGATCGGAGTCAAAGGTCTTGAGGAATCTTACACCAAGTTATTGGGGACCCCTCATATCTCCATTATCTCCATGTAAGCTGTGCTGATTCCTTTGTTAGAATCTGCTGGGAAAGCAGAGTCACTCCTTCCAGCTTCCTTTTTTTCTTGATTGATCACTCTTCAGCCACAGCTCTCAGGACCAAATTATACATCAGGGGTGTGGAACATCAGGGCCGTGGGCCAAATCCGGCTCTCCTGAGAGTCTCCAGAGGAGCACTCCTTTTCCCTGACCACTGATTGTTTGGTTGTTTCCCAGCTTTTGTGCCGTTCTCCCACATTCCAAAAGTTGAAATGCCTCTCCTGAGGCTTAGTTACTGGCAGTAAGAGCTTTAAGCCTAAATATGCTGGTATTTTTGGCCACACCCCCTTTGCCTTTGGCCCTGCCACCCACTGGAATGTGGCCCCCAAGAGTGTCTCTGAAGTTGAATTCAGCCCTTAGACTCAATGAGGTTCAACACCCCAACTTATACATCATACTAAATGCATTACATGAAGTTGTGTGTGTGTGTGTTTACTCTAAATAGTTACTGAGGATGGGAGCAGAATTGGGAACATGGTGCATGGCAGGGTGGGGGATTAACCCTTTCCTTCCATGCAACAGTCCCAACGAAAATCCTCCTTTCCAAATCTTTTATTTTGCTCAGGAAGGAATCTCCAATTGGTATGTAATAGAAGCTTCCCTCTCAAGCAAAAGTGCAGCTTGTGGGGTGGGGGATTTTTATCAGGACTGTGGTGCAGGAGGAAAGGGCGAACCTCCTCTCCCCATACACTGTGGTCCCAATCCTGACTGGGGGCGGGGGGAGGGCACACAGCTTTTTAGAGTAAAAAAAGAAAGTAAAGAAAAAGACATGCAACCACATGTGACACACTTAGCATCATGTATAATTTAGCCCTCAAAGCAGTTTACAAATAAAAACATGAAATAGAATACACACCCCATTCAGGTTAGCACATCAGAGCAGGCAGGCAGCTAATAATCCAGCATCAATCCGCGAAATAAAAAGGGTTTCAACAGACGCTGAAAAGAGAATGAAGATGACACCAGGGAAACCTCTCTGAGAAGGGAGTTCCAGAAGCGGGGTGCCACAACTGAAAAAGCCCCATCTCCAGTTACCATCCGCTTTACTTTAGATGGCAGGGAAACATGGAGCAGAGCCTCTGAGGCAGATCTTAGTAGTTGGACAGGTTCATGCAGGAGCAGAGAGTTCTTTATTTCTGTCCACCTTGCCCCAAAATGACTTAATTCTCAGATAAGTTTACAGCTGGGGTTTAAATTGTCTGTAACAACCCAGGAAAAATATATTGGGGGTTCTAATAGATAGCTTACAGAAAATGTCGGCTCAGTGTGCCAGGGTAATAAATGAAACAAAGTTGATGTTAGGAATTATTAAGCAGGAAAAAGGATTGAAAATGAAAAGGGAAAATAGTAGTAGTCGTCATCATCATCATCATCATCATCATCATCATCATCATCATCATCATAATGCCATTACAGAGATCTATGTTTACATCTATGGTTCAGCTTTGCTTAGAATGCTATTGTGCCATTATGACATTTCCATCTCAAAAATAATATCTTAGAACTGAAGAAGGTACAGAAAAGGGCAATTTAAAATGATTAAGGGAGTGAAGCGTTTTCCCTACGAAGAAAGGCTTAAAAAGTTGATTGTTTTAAAAAGAAATCTTTTAAAAGAAAATTCTGAATAGTGTGGAGAAATTATTCCCTCCCCTCTCAAAACTTGAGGTCAATACAATTGTTCAACACTGGGTGTTTATTTACAGTATTGTTACAACATTTTAGGTGAAAAAGGCTCCCAGAGTGGCTGACAAAGATTAATAATAAGACATGCCCTGCCTCAGGTTTACAATCTAAAAGACACAACGCAAAAGGCATAGGGATTTGGAGGGAGGAGGAGAAAAGCAAACTCGGGCACTATTTTTTAGTTACAAATTTCGAAGACAAAGCTCTTATAGGTGTTCTTTCTGGCAGGGAAGGGCAAAGCAAGCTCCTTGAAACTGCACCTTCACTGGTTGATGGATGGGACCAGGTTGGTCTCCCCCTTGATGTGACGGTCATCCTGGGAGGCAGGGAGTGCAGCTTCCCAGTGGCCCTGGGTTCCCTGTCCGATGGATGAGGCCAGAGTGTGCTGCCCTGCTGTCCCAGGGAAACTGTCGGTTGGAGTATGTCCAGTGGCAATGAATTCCAGGAGACCATTGTCCTTGATGGCTTAAAAAAAGGATAAATTCAGGAAAGATAGATGTATCAGTGGGTATGGGCAATGACAGCTAAGGACAGAACCTCGCTCTTCAAAGGCACGCAGAACATCTGACTGCCAGATGTTGGGATTGGCCGCTGCCCTGTTTGTGTGGGCTTCTCAGAGTCTCTGGGCGGCTGCAGTTGGAGACAGAAGGCTGGGATAGAACCTTCTGGTCTGATTCAGCACGGCCCTCTTGAAGTACCCTTCTGGGCCGTGTGAGGGGTGGCAGGTAGATGCCATTTCCCACCAATCATCCATTTCCCACCTTCCCGAGGTTCGACTGCTGCAGGTCTCAGGGCTAACAAAACAAGTCGAATGAAAAAATTATTTGTGATAACCTTGTGATTGGTGATATCACCAATCTCTTGGTTTTGGGTGTGGGGAGGTAGGGAGAAAGATGACGCCTGCCTCCTTTAGAACTGTCTGCATTTAGCAACCTTTTCTTGTGCAAGTGTTTTAGTCGGCCTGAATCTTGGCTTCCCATCTGTACAATCAGGGATTATGTATGTATAATCCCTTGCAGTATAGGCTGGGATAATAAACATGATCAGGATTGCAGGAAACGGTATGGAAAGGCCTGTGCGAGGGTGTGTGGGTATCTTGGAGAGAAAAGCAGGGTCTATCAGGAAAAGATGAAACCGGTGACCTAGGTAACAGCGCTGCCCCTGATGGCAAAGCCCTGGATAATTCAACAGCCAATGAAGCATTAAACAGACAGTGCTAAGGCTAAATCAGGGGTGCAGAACCACAGGCCTGGGGGCCAAATTTCACGCTCCCGGGGTCCCAGTCTGCCCCACCGAAATTCCACAGGTGGACACACCCCTTTCTCCCAACCATGAATTGTTTGGTGATTTCCCCATTCTAAAAGGTTGAAATCCCTCCTCCAAGGCTTAGTTACTGGCAGTGACTGGGTTCAGACAACACGATAACCCACACTCAAGGGTTGAGTATGGGTTCAATGTGGGTTGTCATTGAACCATGAGTTGTTGTTGAAACGTGGGTTATCGTGTTGTCCAAACCCAGCCACGTGTTGTCCGACCCCAGCCATGAACAATCCCATGAAGAGAACCCTTGGTTTGTTGTTGGATTGTGAACTGTGGGTTGTTCGTAGTTAACAAACCATGGTTTGTTAGCACAGCTGGGTTCAGACAACACAACCACCCACACTCAGGCCATACTCAGTCCTTGAGTGTGGGTTATCGTGTTGTCTGAACTCAGAGCTTTAAACTAAAATATGCTGGTAATTTGGCCCTAACCCCTTTTGCCTTCAACACCACCCACCACTGGAATGTGACCCCCCAAGAGCTTCTTGAATTTGGCCCTTGGGCTGAAAGAGGTGCAAAACGGATGGATTGTGCAAAAACTGGGCCAACAATCCCAAATGAATGCTTCTTCTTGCGACAGCCTTATAGGTGGAATTTCTGTGTCAGAAGACACCTCCCCAATAACTAGTCCTGCTGAATTATAACTGAGGCTGCAATCGGATGCAGACTTACCTGAGAGTAAGTAACATCTGAGTAAACATGAATAGACTTGCGCTGTAAGGCAGACCACTGACAAGCCATGTTTACTTGGAAGCAAGTGAAACCTGGGTTCAGTGGGACATACTCCCAAGTAAGTGTGCATGGGACTGCAGCCTGACAGAATGAATTTCTGCATGTTTACCTGGAAAGAAGTTTTGACTGAATCCAGCAAGGCACAATCTTATGCATGCATGTTCAGAAGAACATCCAACTGAGTTCAATTGGAGTCACTCCCAAGCATGAGCGGGGATCTGCAACCTAAGACTGACAGGTTAGGTGCAGGAGGGGGTGTCCTCTGTCCTCCTGGGACATGGCACAAGTTAACTTCTAAAGAGGGAAATGCCATGGCCAGCTAAAAACCACTGACTTTTGACTAGGAAGCGCAAACCCATAGGGCCAGCCTGTGATAAAAGAGAGGCAGCTCTGAAGCTCTTCCGTGCCTTGCTTGCTTTTGAGCACCAAAACAATTGCCCATTCAAGACCAAGCCACCCCAAAATACTCTGCATCACAACAGGGAACAATATATTGTTGCTGGGGAAATTCATCCCTCCCCCCCCCCCCAGCTACTGTGAGGATTGCAGCTCGTCTCAAAGGGAACAGGGAATTCTGAGGGGGGTGGCAGATGACATCAGTGCCCCTGCTAATCAAAAACTGCCACTGCTGTGTTCCCGCGAGCCCCGGCTCCACTGTGCCACCCAGAAAGGAGGTAGCAAAATCCAGCTGCCCAAAGATCTGGTAAGAGATTCCACTACACCGCTGCTGTTTGTGTTACTGAAATTGGGACCATTGTCGTCATCACCCTGACTTGTATAATTGTGCCCTAAACCTAATCCTGAAAAGACCCTCACTGATACTGTTTAAGCAGACTAGCTTGAACGCCAATGAAAGCCAGATCCAGGTATTCCGTTGCCCTCCAAATTAAGGGCGTCTCATGCTCCATAGCAGGGGTGGGGAACCTCAGCCCCAGGGGCCAAACTAGGCCCTCCTGGGTTCATAATCCGGTCCTCTGGGTTTTGCCAGATGGCTCCACCCCCTTCTCCTGGCTCCACCCCCTCTCCCCCAATCCACGGTGGTTTCCTGGCTTTTGTGCAGTTTCTCCCCCCCCCCCGCCTTCTAAAAGGTTGAAATGCCTCTCCGAAGGCTTAGTTACTGTTAGTAAGAGCTTTAAGCTACAATATGCTGGTATTTTTTGTAATTTTGGCCCTGCGCCTTTTGCCTTCGGCCCTGTCCACCGGAAGCACACCCGAGAGCTTCTCCAAAAAGGAATCCGGCCCTCGGGCTGAAAGAGGTTCCCCAGCCCTGCTCTATAGCATTTCTCCCTGTTGACATTTCCCCACAATGTCACATAGCAGCACATGGTCTTTGGGTGTGGATGGCCATTGGGTGCCCGGCTGCTGTGGCATGCATGTAAGTGAAAAGAGCCAAGCGTGTGCTATGCAGATATATGCCATCCGGTGTTTGTAAGATGAAAACAGGTGCCTCATTTTTACAGCAAGGGATAAAGCTGCTCGGCAGCATAGTGTGGGAGCAAGCAAGTGCTTTGAGCAGGGCTGTGTGTATGCCGTCATTTCCACGGGACAGTGGTATTATGTGCAGAAGTTTGCTTTCATTTAAAAAAGCAAGTGTCCTTATGGCTGTGAGGATATGTCAGAATCTGAAAGTGTGTGTGGGCAGCCCTTGCTGAAATCTCGGAAGCCAGAAGGGTGACTGAATTAAGTTGTCCAGCAGTTTCAGTGCCTTGCATAATTCCTTGCTCCTCCCCGCAACTAGCAAAGCTAGAATACATTATGTAAAATAGCATACATTGCAGAATATATATATATATATATATATATGCATGCATGCATGCAAAATGTATCCAGGATTTGCTCAGATTGTGCACTTTACAGTGTAATCTTATATATGTCTACTCAGAAAAGTCAATGGGGCTTACTCCCAGGTAAATGGGTATAGGACTGCAGAATTATACAGGTTGCAGTATTCAGCTTTTTGTAGCGCAGAATTTGCATTGCCTGGGAGCAGAATTTTATTCATCTTTTATTACTGCCAAGTAAACATTTCAAAAAGTAGAACAACCCATTGGGCTGAGCAGCTGACACTCCCCATTAAGGAATTTAGTGGGGAGAAAACTTGCTTTCCGTAATGTATATTTTCCCGTCTCCTAGGAAATACATTGTTATATCCAGAAAGTATTTTTCTTTTTCCAGTTTTTCAAACAGTTCTAGCTCCCTAACTCTAGGATTTTAAAGAATTCCTAAAATGCAAAGTAGCAACAGAAATTGGCATTCTACCAGCTAAAAGGGCAGATTCAGAGGATACAAATTCAGTACACACCGACCAGCTGGGACCCAAAGTGTGTGTGGGGGGGAAGGCATCGTATCCGAACGCTGCAGCGTGTGAGTTAGTTCATGCATGTGCAAACATGGGGTTCGCATGCTTTGGGATGTTCATGCACGGTGCATGTTGGATGCTCTGCACTCACAGCCTCATCTCCTCAGTTTGTTCAGGGAGTGAAAAAAGCAGCCACACACAAGTAAATGAAATGCTGATGTGCTCCCTTGACCCTGCCCCACCTAGAGCCTCTGGCCAGTTCTGTGGGTGGAAGGGGAAAAGGAGGGTGTGTGAATCCTCCTGACACAGCCCTGAGGAAAAAAGCGATCCTTCTCATATACCTGATTTGTTGGCCCTAGAATTCATGGCTATCCTATTTAGGGTTGCCACCTCATGGCCAGGTGGGGAATTTTATATGCTTAGAACTCAGAAGCACACAGGCTTTTTCTGATGGATTTTGCCCCCTTGAACTGATCTGGGGAAAGCTGCCAGATGCATTCAGTTTGAGCCATATACCCCATCCTGATTTAGGGGAAATGTGCAGCAGGTGGAGAATAACCTATCAGCCTATACAACTATTGTGATAGCAGCTGGTGTATAAGGGCTTTATCATCGTCGTCGCCATCATTATCATCATCATATTCCAAATTATTTGCACAGGAAAGAACTGGACAGTTCAACCTTTCAGTTTCGTAGTTCTGATTCCATGAGATCACAAACAGTTGCCATTTCTGAAAATAGCCACATCGTCCTACACATCCATTTCTCTGCTGAACTAATTCTGTGCATTTGGCCTCGAATGTGATTTCAAGAACGTAAGAGCATAAGAAGAGCCATCCTGGATCAGACAAGGGTCCATCTAGGCTAGTCCACTGAGTCTGGTTCACTCAGTGGCCAACCAGCTGCCCTCAGGAAACCACAAGCAGCACATGAGTGCAACAGCACCCTCCTGCCCATGTTCCCCAGCAACTGGTGTACATAGGCATACTGCCCCTGATACTGGATCAAACCAAGATCCATCTAGTCCAGCATTCTGTTCACACAGTGGTCAACCAGCTGCCCACGGGAAACTCACAAGCAGGACATGAATATAGCAGCACCCTCCCACTCATGTTCCCCAGCAACTGGTATACATAGGCATATTGCCTCTGATACTGGAGGTAGCATAGAGCCATCATGACTGGTAGCCATTGATAGCCTGAGTGCAATAGCACCCTCCCACCCATGTTCCCCAGTAACTGCTGTACATAGGCATACTGCGTCTGATACTTTCCAGTGCCATTCTTTTGCAGTCTGTACAAATGCTGATTTCCAATAGTGGGTCAAAATTCTTTTTGCCACCACCAAAAGATGAACACTTTCTTTGCCTCATCTGTAGTTGGTGGCACCCCACTGAAAAGATTTGTTAACACTGCTAAATTTTAAATTTATACCAGTGACCTGAAAGATTGTCTGTACCACATTCCTTTATTTATTTATTAATTAAATTTCTGCATTAGATGAAGCTCTTTATGCAGTTCACAAAACAAACTTAACACCATAAAATACAACAACGTAGTAAAATGTATTATAAAAATCTTAAGTTTAAAAAGTAATAAAATCTGAGTAAAAACCAGAGTATAAGCCAGCAGCAGTGCAAAGATCTAAAACACACACTAACAGAATTTTTAAAACTGAAAAAGTCTCGGAAAATAAAAAGGTCTTCACTTGGCGCTGAAAGGACCACAACGTAGGCGCCTGATGAGCCTCTCTGGGGAGGGTATTCCACACCTGGGTGCCACTACTGAAAAGGCTCTCTCCTTAGTAACCATGTGCCTCTCCTCATTTGGCAGGGGGCACCCAGAGATGGACCCTTGAGGATGAGCTCTAGTACCCTTAGACCCTCTAGACCACCATACATGGTATAATTCTGCACAATATACCAAACCTTTCCAGGTTTGGCTGGAATGTCTTTGCCAGAAACATCCTCCTGCGTAGCCTTTGAGGTGTAATATACCATCTACACTTTAATTTATACTGCACCTTTTGTCTGTACAAAACACTGACCCTTATAGATTTTCCCAGATCTCTCTCCCAAAACCCTTTGTATACATCACAAGTATATTTCAGAGCTATTAGCGATTGATAGAGATGGGCACAGAGCCCCCTAATTTCAGTCTCTGCTCCAAAAAAGTTCATCTACTTAAGTCAACCGGCCAGGTCTACTCACTTTTAATTCCCAATTGATAAAATGTTGACCCTGTAAATACTGTAGTATAAAGGGCCTTTTAAAAGGATGAGATGACTACAAGGAGGCTGGAGCTATCAGAGGGACTTCTAGCCGCAATATTGAAAAGTGCAACTTCAACGTACACAGGCTGTGGCTACATTCAGACATAACATTTCCAACCAGAAATAAGCCATACTCCCTGCTCTCTCTTCACCTTCCTTCCTTCCCTTGTGCACTCAGCTGAATGAATAACTTCCTGGTTTGACCACACCATAGTTTGCTGTTGTGTAGAATCCTTTATTCTTTATTCAAGCCTCTTATGATATTTAGCACAGTACATGCGTTAATTGGCTTACCTAGTGCCAGAATGTTTGTGTTATCAGCAACAACTACACTGTGAATGACCACCGTTAATGTGAATGTGTTTGTTTTTTTCAAAGGGACATATGCATTCATGCCTGTGTGAAATAACCATGGGGAGCCCTGTTTTTTTTTTTTTTTTAAGCCTTTTAAAAGGAACCAGAGTTTTTGACAGCTAGCTAGCTGTCAAACCTGTGTGCTCCTGTAAAAGGGGGTGGCTCACACTTAAGAGTCTTGGGAAAGGGTGGAAAAATTAGAGGAACCTGACAAGAGTTAGGTCATAGAGTTAGTTTCATAGATCATAGAGTTGGAAGGAGCCTACAAGGCCATCGAGTCCAACCCGCTGCTCAGTGCAGGAAACTAGAGGAGGGGTCTCCCATCCAAGTAATAACCAGGCTTGACCCTGCTTAGCTTTCCACGCTCAGACAAGCTGAGCCAGCGTGAGCCACAAACCCCTTGAGGATCTCACTGTGAAGGGGGTGATCTACTGGCCACTTTGCTTTCCTTGAGCAATCTCTCATGCCTTTGCTTTTTCTTGACAGCATGCCTTTTGACAGTCGTCAAGAGAAACCAAAGTAAAAAATAAAGCTCTTGGCAGCCTCTCTGGGGCAATGCCTGTGCACTTTGACAGCAAGTACCCCCCCCAGGACATTGCCCAGGCGAGGCATGCCATTTCAGACCTGCGGAAGTGTGCAAGTGTGCACTTGCGCAAGTCCAATTAAAAAAAAGAAAAGAAAAAGTTTGCTCACATTTGGGGTGAGGGGTGATGAACCAGTGGCAGCCCCTCCAGTGTGCCTTTGGGGCACTTTGAAGGGGCTGTCACTAGTTGTCAAATTGTCTGTCGGGCACACCATGGGTTGTAGCACGAACAACCCATCTTGCGTAGCTTATTCGCAGGGTGGGTTGTTGTGAGATGCAGACTCGCCGAATATGTACTGTATATTATCCTGAAACTCTCCATAATACTCCATGCATCTGATGAAGTGGGCTGTAGCCCACGAAAGCTTCTCTCAGAATAAATTTTATTTATTTATTTATTTATTGCATTTATACCCCGCTCTTCAGCCAGAAAAGGCTCTCAGAGCGGCTTACACAGATTAATAATAAGACAGTCCCTGCCCTCAGGCTCACAATCTAAAAGACATGACACAAAAGGAAAAGGGATTGGGAGGGAGGAGGAAGAATGCCAAACTCAGGCACCAGTTAGTCTTGAAGGTGCCACAAGGCTCTTTGTTGTTTTTGCTGCAATAGTCTAACATGGCGGCCCTTCTGGAAATAGATGCTGAATGTTAACAACAATATATTGCCTTAATGCCTTGCTTGCACAGCTGCCTGTGGCATCCGTGTGGCCGCTATCCATAGACAGAAACACAGGAAGGTGCCTTATATTGAGTCAGGACCTTGGTCCACCTAGCCCAGTATTGTTGACACTGACTGGCAGCAATGGCTATCCAGGGTTTGAGGCAGGATCCTTTCCTAGCCCTACCTGGAGATGCCAGGGATTGAACCGGGGACCTTCTGTGTGCAAAGCAGCTGCTCTACCACTGAGCCACGGCCCCTCCCAGAATTCCTAGCTAAAAGGTCCACTTGCCTGATTCAGCACAGCAATTCTTATGCCACAGCATGGCAAGAATTGAAACATAGGCACGCTTGGGGAAAACCCATTTGGTGCACCAAAATCCTTGGAAAGCTTGGGCTTGTTAAAAAATTAGTTTTTCAATACAAACAGTTGTGCATACTGGCCCTCAGTGGCAGAGTGGATCTCCCGGAGCCGCTGCCAACACCACAGCGCTGCAAGCTGCCCATCCTTCCTCCTCCCCTGCTTGTTGTGGCATGCATGTTTTCTGCAACACGCTACAGAAAGGGAGCACAGGGCAGAGGAACCAGAGAGAGCGACATTACAGGGTAGGCCTGCAGCTCAGGCTGGGTCTGCTCGGGCCCTAGAATGAGGCGTTAGAAGCATGTGGCAGCAGAATGGACTGTACCACTTCAGACTAAAAAAATGGAGAGGGGAACCACATTTTAGAACACTTCCCTAGGTTTAACACAAAACAAAAAAACCTGACTGCCAGTTTTATACTTTGCACGGATCCTAATCTCACAGGGACTTTTTTTGTTTACCATCTCTTTGTGGCGAGACCCCAGATTGCAGCCAAATGGAAAATTAACAGACTTCCTACCACATGGAACTGGCTCACCAGGATGTGGTATGTAATGCTGATGGACAAAATCTCAAGATCTCAAGACACAGATTGTCTCTGCTGGGGGTGGGGGGGGTGTAGAGGGATGTCTCTCCTGTGAAATTTACTTTGAATGTTCGTTTCCCTTTATTATTATTTTTGGAATTGAAAGCTGGTCTCACCCCACACCACCACCACACCAGCCAAATACAGTAATACCTTGGATTGCAAGTAACTTGGTTTGAGAGCGTTTTGCAAGACAAGCAAATTTTTAAATATTTATTTAATTTGTTTTGACTTGATATACAAGCGACGTCTTGCAATACAAGTACTGTAGTACGGCTTAAATTAAAAATCTCTGTACAAATTTTTTTGGGGGGATTTCGTTTTGATATAAGAATGTTTTGGATTACAAGCACGTTTCTGGAATGAATTATGCTCACAATCCAAGGCATGACTGTAGTCCAGGGATGTTGAAGAGTCCTTGGTTTCGAGTCACGAGTCGAGTCACGAGTCTTTGGACCTGAGTCTCAAGTCCGAGTCCGAGTCCTTGGTCCAAAATGGTGACTCACGAGTCACAAGTCATGAGTCACTCCCAAAGCTGACTCCACGAGTCCCTATTAAAATCAATGGGGTTTTCCCCCAACAAAATAAGGCTATTTCAGATGTGTGGCTTAAATAAATTCTAGGCACAAGTGTGCCTTTTTATTTCAAAACTCTGTAACTGATTTTGGCAAGAACAGACCAGGCAGACAAACCCAAAATAACCAGACAGGCAGAGGAGGCAGGGAACCCCAAAATAGGCAGGCAGAGGCCTTTGTTTTGGACAATTCAAACTGTGGAACTGGTTAAAAAGAGACCAGGCAGGCAGAGGAGGCTGGGAACCCCAAACAGGCAGGCAGAGGCAGCCAAACCCAAAATATCTGAAAGGTTGCATTTTAGGAAAATGATTTTAAAAAATAAACTTGCTGTACTTCCTAAAACCTATCCATGTTGCATTTGAGGAACACGATTTTGGAACACGAGTCCTTGGTCTCGAATCCCGAGTCAAGTCTCGAGTCCCATTAAAAATATTGGGACTTGAGTCTGACTCGAGTAAGAGGGGGGACTCAGTCCGACTCACGAGTCGAGTCCTCAAGTCCGAGTCCCCATCCCTGCCAAATACCCATTCCACTGATGTCCATAAGGACTTATTCCTGCGTATGTTTTAAATATATATATATTTATAGAAGTGATATTTAGAGCTGACATTTGAGATGACCCTCCTTCCACTCTCCCCCACTTTTTACTTTTTCTTTCACTTTTTTTTTCAATTGTAAGATCTGCATTTTGTTGTTTATTACTTGTTAAAAGTTTTAATAAAGAGCTTTTTAAAATTACTTGCAAGTAGAAAACTAGCACAGCAGGGAGCAAGGCTGTGCTAAAGCCTTTCTTCCTGATGTGCTAGTATTTTGTTTTGTTTTTAACTTGCAGACTTGTTTTTAACATGGAGCTTTCAGAATCCCCCCCTCACCTGTAATTTGAAATGGTACAGTCCACTCTACCACCTCGAGTGTCTACCACAGGGGTCCTCAAACTTTTTAAACAGGGGGCCAGTTCATTGTCCCGCAGACTGTTGGGGGCCCCGGACTATAGTTTGAAAAAAATATGAACGAATGGATCAAGTAAAAAAAAAAGGACCCGGGTCCTTTTTTTTTACTTGATAGGGGTGAATTTTTCCCCCCTTAAATGGAAAGTTATTTTATTTATTTATTTATTTCATTTTTATACCGCCCAATAGCCGAAGCTCTCTGGGCCGGTTTACAGCAATTAACAAGACAGTCCCTGCCCGCAGGCTTACAATCTAAAAAGACACGACACACAAGGAAAAAGGAATGGGGGGGGGGGAAGAAGAGGGAATATTAATGAATACTCCTGGCAGGGCTGGTGGTATTTACATATATAGTTGCACAATTGTTTCATGCCTAACATGAATATACTTTTGTTTTTGCCATCACACAAATGAGCATACTCTTCTTCAATCCAAAGTAGCATTTTTGAAACATTAGAAATCTGACTTAGCTACATCAGCTCATACATAACAGGTAAAACACCACCACTAATTTTTCCATATTATGGAAAAGAATTAAAAGAATTGGCACTTGAAGCAAAAGAGTTTTTAAAAAGTCTGGTTCCGCCAATCGGCTGGCGGGCCGGATAAAAAGGCAAGGTGGGCCGGATGTGGCCTGCGGGCCTTAGTTTGAAGACCCCTGGTCTACCACCTCACTCTGTTGCATGTGTTGAGAATTCTGCCCAGTCAAGCAGCATTATGGGAACCAGAGTGGTTGTTCAGCTTGGATACATTCACTTGAATGCCATTTAATTAAAGTAGGCTCAAGGCTCAATTGGACCTATGTGCTTTCCCCAGACTTCAATTCTACCAGTGTCCCTCAGACTCAAGGCTGACTCAGACTCATTTTGTGTATGGTGGCCACTTATGAATTGCCAAAAAGAGGACATGCATCACCAAAAGAGAACAATACCTGAGCACTCACATATTGGTCATGTGAACTGGCCCTCAACCCATAGTTTCCTTACGCTTTTGTCTTTCTGCTTGTCTTACTTGCAGTGTTCATACCAGAGGTCCCAGCAGGACTGTGCGTACTCTGCACTAGATATAGATATAGATATAGATATAGATATACTAAAGCAAAGATTGCCTGTATTTGCTTCTTTCGCATCTTGTGTTCTAGCACTAGTAAAGCCCCATGCCCTGTCCACTATAAGTTCTTTGCATATGATTTCAGAGTAATCTTTGCAGCCATGAGGTCTAGAAACTTGAGCATTTTTAAACAATATAAGCTGTGATTTTCCCATTGCTGAATTCTACACTGTACACAACATTTTGTGCCTGTCCATAGAATCATAGAATAGTAGAGTTGGAAGGGGCTATTAATGCAGCCCAAAATAACATTTGCCTTTTTTGCAGCCACATCACATTGCTGGCTCATATTCAGCTTCTGATCTACAACAATTCCAAGATCCTTCTCGCTTGTAGTATTGTTGAGCCAAGTATCCCCCATCCTGTAACTGTGCATTTGGTTTCTTTTTTCTAGGTGCAGCACTTTGCATTTATCCCTATTAAATTTCATTCTGTTGTTTTCAGCCCAGCACTCCAGCCTATCAAGATCACTTTGAATTTTTCCCCCAGTCTTCCAGAGTATTAGCTATTCCACCCAATTTTGTGTCATCTGCCAATTTGATAAGCATTCCCTGCACCTCCTCATCCAAGTCATTAATAAAAATGTTGAAGAGCACTGGGCCCAGGACCGAGCCCTGCGGTACCCTGCTCGTTACCTCTCCCCAGTTTGAGAAGGTACCACTGATAAGCATTGTTTGAGTCTGATTCTGTAGCCAACTGTGGATCCACCTGATAGTTGTTCCATCTAGCCCACTTTTAGCTAGCTTGCTAATCAGGATATCATGAGGCACTTTGTCGAAAGCTTTGCTGAAGTCAAGATATGTTATGTCCACAACATTCCCACAGTCCACAAGGGAGGTTACCTGATCAAAAAATGAGATCAGATTGGTCTGGCAGGATTTGTTCTTGACAAATCCATGCTGGCTTCTAGTAAGCACTGCGTTGTTTTCAAGGTGCTTGCAGATTGACTTCTTTACAATCTGCTCCAGAATTTTCCCAGGGATTGATGTCAGACTGACTGGTCTGTAGTTCCCTGGTTCCTCCTTCTTGCCCTTTTTAAAGATAGGAACAACATTAGCCCTCCTCTAGTCATCTGTCACTTACCCTGTCCTCCATGATTTCTCAAAGATAATAGACAGTGGTTCTGAGAGTTCTTCTGCCAGTTCCTTTATTATTCTAGGGTGCAGTTCGTCGGGCCCTGGAGCTGGCTCAGCTTGTCTGAGTGTGGAAAGCTAAGCAGGGTCAGGCCTGGTTATTACTTGGATGGGAGACCCCCCCTCCTCTAGTTTCCTGCATTGAGCAGGGGGTTGGACTCAATAGCCTTGTAGGCTCCTTCCAACTCTATGAAATCTATCTATGAAATTTGAACTCATTCAGAGCAATGAGCTTGTGGAATCATGAGTACACTCAGTCCTTGGTCTCAGGCTCCATGTGAGACTTTTTAACTGGCAAGAGGGAAGATGTTGGAGAATTAAGTTATTTTGCTTTTGGGCCTTGTCACCCATCAGTAAACGTCATCCTTGGTGTCTGCTATTGTCTGGCTGCTGGTCTCCACTCCACTGAAATGCTGCTGTTATCTTTCCCAGGGAAAGATAATGTTCCTTGCAACACCTGTCCTGCTGCTTATGGTTTTTGAGGACAAGTGAGCAGGTGCTGCCTTCTGTCAACAGCCTCCCAAGTGACCCTGACGGCTCCTGTCATCCAGGGCTCAAGGCAGAGCAGGGGCTGCACTTCTGCAATGATTTGAGAGGGGTTACCAGCTCACTTTTCTACTTATTATGCTGATGCAGCTGCAGCAGTGTCACTGTGTGGTCTTTATACAGGTGAGGTGGCCATTCAGTGCAAAGGAAGGTGCTAACCGATCAAAGTGGAAATGGAATGCAATCAGTGCTTGCGGCCTGCCATTCTGATGCCAATTTCATGCAATCTGGGATGAACATTCCTGATAATGTGATTCAGTACAGAATCACAGAGTTGGAAGGGGCCTACAAGGCCATCGAGTCCAACCCCCTGCTTAGTGCAGAAATTTAATTTAAAGCATCCCTGCTAGATGGCTGTCCAGTCTCCTCTTGAATGCTGCAAGCAATGGAGAGCCCTCCACCTCCCTAGGCACTTGGTTCCGTTGTCTGATTGCACTGACTTTTAGGAAGCTTTTCCTAATGTTCAACCGAAATCTGCCTTCCTGTAACTTATGCCCGTTATTTCATGTCCTACCATCTTGGATGATAGAGAACAAGTTGCAGCCCTCTTCTGAGTAACAACCCTTTAGGTACTGTACTTGAAAAGTGCTATCAGATTCCCTCCAGCCTTCTCTTCTCAAGGCTAAACATACCCAGTTCCTCAATCTTTCTTCATAGGACCTAGTCCCCTGCTCATCTTTGTTGCCCTTCTCTGAACTTGTTCCAATTTCTCAGTCTCTCCCATCCCACCACCCCAAATTCTCCTCTGCAAATTTGAATGGCAAATATTCTTTGAATGGGTGAATATTTGATATTCATTGGTTTGACATCCGAGGAATTTACAGTGGCAGTAAATATTTCTAGGGATGAAGGAGAAATTTGTTAGTTTTGCATTTTAATGCAAACTTACCTAATTTCACACTTTCAAACCACTGTATCAACCGAAACTCAGATATCCTTCAAAATTCACACTTCTCCAAATGTTGTAATGGAGTTCTCCAATCAAAAAATGCATGCAAAAATGCACACATTAGGGAAAATAACTTTTAAAATGTATTATAGTAGGAAAATTGCTTGCAAAAATTGTTTATTAGGCAAAGCTGCATACAAAAATGCAAGTATTAAGAGAAATTTGCACAAGAAATGCTTATTTTCATGCAAACCTTTTATTTAAACAATTCTCTGCATTTGCAACAAACCTAAGACTAGACAGATTTTGAAAATTTGAGACGAATCAAATGTAAGCTTGGAAAAATGAGAGGAACAGAGAGAAACTGAAATTGACAGATCCACCCATCCCAGCATTTGATAGCTGTCATGTAGCACTCTGCACTTCATAGTATTTGACATGCATTGGAGTCAACATTTGACAGTATCTGACACATAGTGGTCAACATTTGATTGTTGACAGCCAACATGCAACAGAGGTCAATATTTGATACAGTCCAGCAGAACTCTTTACTAATAGAACTCAGTAAAGTTCATATTAATTGCATTCATTAAGGGCGCAATCCTATACATGTTTAGACTGAAAAAAATCCTTCAACTCCCAGCATCCTACCATGCTGGCTGGGGAATGCTGGGAGTTGTAGGGCTTTTTTCTGTCTAAATATGCATAAGATTGTGCCCTTAACCAAATGAAACAAATTAGGGTTTGAATTTTTGATAGCAAATGTTGTTTCTGTAATTCAGTCCTCAAATTTTGAGGTCAAATTTCAATTCATTGAATTTTAAACCTTTGTGAAATTTTACCTCAGCACCAGTTGAATCTAATGCAACTCAGCTATGTCCAGGGCAATCAGAAATACATCAGAGGACAAGTACTTCAGGGCTGCATTTCCTTTGTACTTACCCCCCCCCCAAATAATTGTGTGCCGAGAAATATGGAATTTGGTGAACTGCATAAATTGTGCAAATTAAACCAATTCCATAGCTCTGCATGAAGTAGCTGAGCCAACTACAACTCCCATCACATCCAACCATGGGGATGATGGGAGTTTTAGTGCAACCCGTCTGGAGGGCACCAGGCTGGGGAAGGCTCTAGCTGCGAGTTAGAATTGGTCCGGGGTTCATTTATAGCAAAGAAGGGTTGCACTGTGCAGGCGTTGATGATGAGATGGTGAGGTCAAAAGAATGAGATGGGACGGTGGGGCGGGGCGGGGCGGGGCGGGGCGGGAGGAGGAAATATTTTGTCCTGCCGAGGAAAGGGCAGAGTCTTCACTGTCTTGTGGCAGCTGAATATGACTTTACACATAATACTTTTTCTGCATTGATATAATTTCAGTATGTATGTAGTGGGTGTGGGAATCATTTGTACCATTGCTTATGGAGCACAGTATGGGCAGAACATGAGTAGCATCTCATTCCTGACCTATTTGCACCATGTCAGAACAGTTCATGTGCTCTTTTCCACATGGAGCACATACTGGGTGAAGCATCCCTTAGACCCAGATTGCAACATGCACACTTGATACCACGGGGCGTTTCTGACATCTTATCCCCACCCCCACCCCATTTTGTGTCCAGTAATCTGATCCAAGTATCTGGAAGATGCCATTTTGCGCTATGCTGGAGAGCAGCGTTTGAGTATCTTTGGGTATAGTGTAGGACAAAGGTGGGCAGAAGGTAGATCTCCAGATGTTTGGGACTTCAACTCCCAGAAGCCCCTGTCAGCATAGCCAATGGTCAGGAATGTTGGGAGTTGAAGTCCAAAATGTCTGGAGATCTAGTTTCTCTCCACCCTCCAGATGTGTTGGATTAACAACTCCCATAATTCCCCAGCCAGTCGTAATCTTAACACACCAGGTTGGGGGAGGCTGGTGTGGTGCCTGTGATGCTGAAAATGCTTGTCCCACTTGGACACAAATGTACAACGAGAGCCATATATGAAGGTTATCCAACAAGCTCAACTGACCCAGACACAGCCTGCCCAATTTGAATTTTCATAAACACTCAGTGACGTTAAAAATATGCACAGAAAACATCCAGTTATATGCACATGCCTGATGCGCTGAAGATGTACATCCTACACATGACATGATTCAACCCACCCAGAATTTCTGCAGCATGAGAACCTCCACATGCATTTTGCATGCAAAACCTCATCAACATATTTTGCAGTCTTCATGTGAACCGCTCAATATTCATGCATCCTCTGTATGTACTCAAAGCACCCTTCATGCCAAGTGCAAGATACATCTTGTGATGTATATGCTCCCATTTGTGTGCCTGTCCAGCTTCCCAGGTGCTCAGTATGCAGTTTATATGAAAGTTAAAATCCACGGGATGTGGCCCATGTGTAATCTGTTCAATAAGCAAAAAAAACCACACCTAAATATATATCCCACAAGGAACATAACACTTTGTTCTCTACCTGTCCAACACAGACTTTTGATAAGCGTGCAAACCACTTTAGGGAACATTATGCCTGGCACACTGTGGATCCACTTACGGTGCAATCCTATTGTGATGCCCACACAAGCCCCTGAACTTGGAGGCATCCAGTGCAGAGCAGGAGGAGCGGCGATCTTCGCCTCCCCATCCTCCCACTCTGCATTTTCACTGGATGAGCTTTTTCACATGTCTAGCTGAGGCATCTGGAGTGACTTCATCATACCATGTACCCTGGCCGCTCCAGTCTCCTCCCTCCCCCCAAAAATGCTCCCTTCTCCCCCTTCTCCGAGGTCGTAAAAGTGACCTCGGAGAGCAGGTGGCGCGGTTCTTTCCATGCCGGCTGTGAGGGGGGAGGGGGGGACGGAGCTCCAAATCCGAGGTCGGAGCGCTGCCTCTAACCTCAGAGCTGGAAATCCGAACTATCCTATCACCCCTCCCTCAGACAATGTCTAGGGGCCATAGGATCGTTCCCTTACTTAACCCACACAATTCAGCATGTAAATGTGGTTGTGTGAATCGGCCCTGAGTCAAACTTTAAAACTGATGAGCAAGGACAGGGCCTCGAGACCAACAGCACTATTCAACAGATTAATTTCAGTTAAGTGCGAAGCTACTGCCCAGAAAAGAAGTGTGGTGAGCATTACCCCATCCAGCAGGTGCTCAGCTCTCACAGTTGTGGTCCAAATCCCTTCTGCCCATTGTTCCTTTGTGTTTCAGTTGCAGGTGGATAATATGATGTGATGCAAATTCGACCTTCACTTTCTTCTCTCCTGTTACCTGAACACAGTTTCTCTTCTCATGCAGTGAGAAGTCAAAGCTGGGCAGTCAGAATTTGAACAGGGCTCAGAAAAGCACGTCGCTAGTAGCAGATAGCAAGTTCAAATGGCTGCATGTCAATGAGAAATCACAGAGTAATTTATTTGAAAACATTCATTTCCTTATGGACATGCTTCTTTCCTTGATTGCTTCAATGCTTGTGTTGCTGTTGTTTGCCTCTGGGCAAAATTTTAAACCTCCTGATTCGAGGCAGACTTTTACTTTCTCTGCACTTTTCCATGGGGAGCAGAAGTCTTGTCTTCCAGCTGAGTCTCTCTCATCCAGGCTTAAACAAGCAGCAGAGCAACCGCAAGACCAGAGCCAGAGCATCGTGTCACTTGCCAAGTGGATGCTAGAGGTAAACAAGTGGGACCAGCAACAAAATGTTGCAGCATGGAGTGTTCCTCTTCCAGATTTGTCAGTCAGCCATGTCCTTTTCTAGGATACTCCATTCCATCCCCCCTCCCCACACCCCCATATTGTTTCCTCCCCCAAAGTTGGTCAGCATTCCGTGCTCACTGAGCATGCTCATTTTGGACTGTTATGGGGTGTTCCCCCACCCTCCTCTTGAGGGGTTTTTCAGAAGATTTTTTTGTACTGAGCTTTGTGGTTCCATTAAGCCAGTCGATACTGCCTGCTTGTGCAGCGTAAGGATCCGCATTTGGATAATAAGTTTGCTATGAGTATATAGCAAGGGTAGGTTACCTGGTAGGCAAGCCCTCCAGATGTTTTTGGACTACGACTTCCATAAGCCCCAGTCAGCATGGCCAATAGTCAGGGGAGTTGTAGTTCCAAACTTCCGGAGGACACCAGGATGCCAGCCATTGGGATATGGGATGAGAGCAATGCAGCTGATTGCTGCAGGTTGCAGCAAGTTCCTATTTCCTTAGGATTGGTGCCTGGAAGGAATTGACTGTATTAGGGCACTTCAGTCGCTATCTTGTGTCTGCTCCCCCCTCCTCCCTTGGATCAGGCAGGCGGCAAAGCTTGTCAACATGGCACTTCAAACCACTTGTGGGTCATGTTGTCTGCAAGACGGGGCGGTGGGGGGGGGTCGTGGCTGACGGGTGTGTGAAGGTAAATAGTGGAGTTTGTTCAGGAATTAGCTGGCATTTGTTGAATAGGGAAGGGAGCAGGCAAGTGGAGTGGAGGCAAAGAGGAGTGTTTGTGTGTCAAACAGGACGACTGGGAAGAACATCCGTCGGTGTGACACAGATCTCACACAGATCTCAGGCTTGGCGTCTGCTGGAATTTGCCCCGCTTGTACTCACGGCTGATGTGGGTTGGCTGGCAATGGAGCACAACCTGCTTGCTGGATCTGAACACTTCCCTCTCCAATTAGACCTAAATTAGGGTTTATCTCCGCCAGCTAATTTGTGCACTTTGAAATAGCAGCTTCTGCAAGTCGCTTGTGCCGTCTACACCTCTCCTGGCCTGTTTTGTGCTCCATTTCTGAAAGTATTGATTAAGCCAGCGGTAAAAGGAATAGCTCATAAATCAGGTGCTAATCTTACCTTAGTGTCCTTTAATGTTTCAAACTGCTATTTTGATACAGCTTTCTCAATTCCCTTCGTCCTACTCATTATCCTCCTCCCCTTATTTTATTTTTTGAATCTGATTGAAGTGATGCCCAGTTATTCGCCAACTTCAGCTGCCCCTAAATTTGCAAAGGCGTTGTGTGGTTCCCTGTCCTCCAGGACCGTTTATATTCTGCGTTAAAAATTAATCTCAAAATTCTGCGCCAGGAAAAGCTGCATTCTGTGATCTGTTTTTCTTATTCTAGCGGGGAGGCCAAGTTCGTCTATTACAGCACAAAGCAACAAGAGAGTTCCAGTGGGATTTTAAAGACCAGCAAGCAGATTGTGGCATACACTTTCATGGGCTAGAGTTCACTTCATCAGATGCATGAAGCTGACAAAATATATACGCACACAGAGAAAGAGAAAAAACGTTGTAATTAGTGGGTTCAAAAGGCCATGAAATGACAGTGGTCCAGTCTGTGGCATTTCTGTGCAAAACTCAAGTGTGTATGAGATAAGCCCAGTGAGCATACATAACAGTAGTAATTGGTGCAATCTTCTTAGCTTGGCTCTGCTGATTTAACACCTGTAGTGGAATAGAAAACCCTGGTTCCAGCTGAGCCCTGAAGACGTTGAATCAAATTTTCTGGTAAATTCTACTTCAGCAATTTCACATTTGAATTCCTTTTGGAAGGTTTTTCAATGAATAATGGGTGACTTTCGTCCTGGAAGATCGAAACATTCTGTGGGCTTCCGAATGTTGCCATTTTTAGTGTCAGTTTTGTGTCCATTTATTCCAGCGATGCGGAACCTCAGGCACGGGGTCCCAATCCAGCCCCCTGGGATTTTCCAGATGGCCATTCCCCCCCCCCCCTCATTTTGGAAGGTTAAAATGCATCTCCTAAGACTTAGTTATTGGCAGTAAGAGCTTTAAATTAAAATATGCTGGTAATGTTGGTATTTTTGCGCTGCCCCATTTGCCTTGGCCCTGCCCATCACTGGAATGTGGCCTGGAGAGCTTTTCCGAAATTGATTCATAGATCATAAGAGTTGGAAGGGGCCTACAAGGCCATCGAGTCCAACCCCCTGCTCTCATAGAATCATAGAAAAGTAGAGTTGGAAGGGGCCTACAAGGCCATCGAGTCCAACCCCCTGCTCAATGCAGGAATCCAGGTCAAAGCATCCCTGACAGATGGCTGTCCAGCTGCACCTTGAATGCCTCCAGAGTGGGAGAGTCCACCACCTCCCTAGGTAGTTGATTCCATTGTCTTATTGCTCTGACAGTCAGGAAATTTTTCCTGATGTCCAGGCGGAATCTGGGTTCCTGTAACTCTGAGCCAGCGTGAGCCACAGGCCTGTGTATTATAATAATTTACTGGATATAATAATTGGCCCTCTGGCTGAAAGAGGTTTGACATCCCTGCTCTAGTGTTTTACAATTCCTTAAATCATCCTCACAAGAATCCTGTGAGATGGGCCTTTGTTTTCCTTTCCCCACTGAACAGGTGGAGAACTGCAGCTGGGGGACAGAGAGAGAGGTTTGCTGAGAGCCAACCAGCAATCTCACGGCTGTGCCAGGATTTTGAACCCAGCTTTCCGCAGGTCAGTATCTTATCTGTGGGGACCTCTCTGGCTCTCAGCTGGAGGTCAGATCTGGAATCTCATGATTTGTACGCTGAACTCTTGATTCTAGCAGAAGCACCAGCTCATGACCTTTGCACACATGCATGACCCAAATCTTCAGGGCCTTTTCTCCCCGCCCCCTGCCCCACACTATGTGATGGAAGTTCCCTTGCTCACAACGGATGGAAAAGTGTGAATGTTGGGCTATAAACTTTCAGGGCACTCTAGAGCCCAACCTGGGGAACAGAGCGTTTTGGCTGAGACCGTAACCCGGCCCTGCCCAACGGCAATGGCAACAGCGAGCAAACTTTTACAATTGCAATAGCATTATGGAATTAATCACTAGGGAGACAGAATTGTTTTGTAGTTGGAGAGGTGCGTTGGCTGGCAGCTAAGGGTGCCCAGGTTCTCTTACCGGTCCAGTTTTTGCTGCAACAGGCTAACACGGCAGCCTCTCTGGAAGCAGTTCTGGAAGAAGGAGGCATGATTTAGTTCTGAGTCTTCAAACTCTGCTGTAGCTATGAGCGTTCCAAAGTTGTACTTCGCTTGTGCAGTGAGAAGACCTGGTTCACAGCACAGCAGGGCTGCTTTTGCGTACAATGAAGCAAGTTGTTGTTGTTGTTGTTATTAATTTCATTTCTATACCACCCAATAGCCGAAGCTCTCTGGGCGGTTAGTGACAATTCATACAATACCATACCAAATACAAATACAATAAAAACAACATTAAAATTTCAATTCAAAATTTAAAACAGAATTTTAAACAATTTGAATGATTAAAACAAATTCAATATAACCAGTCCTGTTAAGAGAAAAAAAAACCCCAGCTGACATAAGCCCCCCCATATGCTACTAAGGGCCATTAGATGCCATTAAATGCCTCGGAAAATACAAAGGTGAGTTTTCCCATGGAGCTGCCTGTGTTTTTATTTATTTATTTATTTACTTATTATATTTATACCCCGCCTTTTTTCCTGCAAGGAACCCAAGGCGGCTTACATAATCCTCCTCCTCCTCCTCCTCCTCCTCTCCATTTTATCCTCACAACAACCCTGTGAGGTAGGTTAGGCTGAGAGTCAGTGACTGGCCCAAAGTCACCCAGTGAGTTTCATGGCCGAGCGGGGACTAGAACCTGGATCTCCTGAGTCACAGTCCAGCACTCAAACCACTACGCCACACTGGCGTTGAACTGATCTTGTAAATTATTCAACTGATATGCAGATTGTGGGACAACATGGAGCATTCACAGAGTCCTTTTCGAAAAATGAAAATAATCATGCAGACCGGTTATTTGGCAAAGAAGGAAGAATGGGGGCAGGGGTGAATAGAGACCCCACATACCTCATTCCAAACAGCCATTCACTTGGATTTTAGATTTATAGAAAGCCAAAAACCATGTGCACAGTCTCAGCTGCTGGACTGAAGAGAGGAATCCATGTGCGCAGCACTTAGCTGCGCACACAGTTCTAGTTCCAGCTTGGCATACACATAGATTTCATAGATTTTATAGATCATAGAGTTGGAAGGAGCCTACAAGGCCATTGAGTCCAACCCCCTGCTCAATGCAGGAAACTAGAGGAGGGGTCTCCCATCCAATTAATAACCAGGCCTGACCCTGCTTAGCTTTCCACGCTCAGACAAGCTGAGCCACAGGCCTGTACATGCATGCAGACACTTGCTTTCATACACATAGTACCTCTAACGCACAAGAACCTCAGGCCTGGGGGGACACGTCTGGTCCTCCTGGGGTCCCAATCCAGTTCTCCGGGGTTCCCCAGAAGGACACGTCCCTTTCCCCCGTCAATTGATTGTTCAGTGGTTTCCCAGCTTTTATGCAGTTCTCTCCCCCCCCCCCGCATTCTCCAAGGTTGAAATGCCTCTCCTCAGTGGCGTAAACTATGAGGGGGGGGCTCAAGCTGCCCCCAGGATTTCCCAGAATTGGCAAAAAACCCTCCAGGCAACCAGCTGTTATTTGTTTGGGGGGCAATCTAAATTACCTCCAGGGAGTGTGAGTGTGTGTGTGTGTGTGTGTGTGAGAGAGAGAGAGAGAGAGAGAGAGAAGGGGTGGAAGAAAGTGTGTAGGAAAGAGGGGGGGAAGAGAAGGGGGAGAACAGGGGCATAAACGATGGGGCGGGCTCAAGCCCCCTCTGGGATTCCCCCCCCCCAAATTTCCCAGAATTGGCAAAGCCCCCTCCAGGCAACCAGCTGTTTAGCCCATGCCCCCTCTCGGGAAATTGAGAAGTCTCTGCCCCTGCCTCTCCTAAGGCTTAGGTACTGGCAGGTAGAGCTTTCAGCTAAAAGATGCTGGTATTTTTGGCTCTCCTCCTTTTGCCTCTGCTCTGCCCCACATGCTTCTCCGAAATGAAATTCGGCCCTCGGGCTGAAAGAGGTTCCCCACCCCTGCTCTAATGAGCTCAGGATGGCATGGTTCAACTCTCTTTTCAGGATATGATGTGTCACAACTGGGGCCCATGAGGGAAGGAGAAAGAAATTAGGTTAGATAGGGGTGGGGTAGAAGGCGGATGGATATATTGTCAGCAAAAAATTAAAAGCGGCAACCCATTATTACATCTTATGTTATTAATTCTGCTGTTTTAATAACAAAGGGCCCTTTAGCACCTTAGGAGATCGTCACAAATTTGTTGCGACATAAAATTCCATGGGCTGGGACCCACTTTGTCAGATGCATTGTGTGGTTTGGAACATGTGGTAGATACAGGATGCTTCCAGATGGAGGGTTATAATCCTAACGCTACCAGTTGGAAGGCATTGTGCAGCTATTCAGTCTTTTTCTGCAGTAAGGAAGAAAAAACAGAAAAAGCGGTGGGAAAACATGGGAGGGTTAGGAGTAGAAGATGATTACGTCTAGACTGCACACACACACATACACACACACACTCCGTAGAATTCCGGGAATGAGACAGGGTGATGGCATGATAAAAGCTTCATATGGAAGCAGCCACAGATTTATTTCTTTTTAAAAAAAAACTGCTCAAAAAACACCCTTTTGCCCACACCTAGTGTGGGCAAAAGGCAAAAAAAAAAAAAAAAAAAAAAACCTGCAAGAGAGAAGTGTAGGCATGGGTGATTCCAGACAGAGGGTTCTTAGTGCTACTACCCAGAAAGCTTTGCACAGCTATTCCATCTTCCTTAATGGATTTTCTGTGGTAAGGAAAAAGACAGAAGAAGCAGTGGGAAAACGCAGGAGGGTTACAAATGGAAGCCAATTATGCTGTCTGGATCCCCCATTCATGGAGGCTGCCGTCCCCAACACACTTACAAGGGAGTAAGCCCCACTGGACATAGTAGGAGTAAACACATGTAGAATTGCACTACATGAGCACAGAAATCTGTGACTGGTGGAACGAAGGGTTAAAGTCAAATTCCACAGTAAGGATTATTAGGAAAAAGGTTGACAATAAAACAGTCAGTATCATAATGCCTTTATAGAAATCTATGATGTGTATGGAATATTGTGTCCAGTTCTGGTTGCTCCATCTCAAAAAGAATAGCATAGAGCTGGCAAAAGTACAGAAAAGAGCCACCAAAGTGACTGAAGTAAGGCTAACTGCGTTGGGACTAAGGAGTTTATTACAAAATCCAAACTAATGGAGAGAGGGTACGATAGAGGTTTATAAAGTAATGAATGGTATGGATTGGATAGGGAGAACATTTTTCTACCTCTCTCATCATACTAGAACTTGGGATTCACCCGGAGAAATTGATTGACAGTCGATTCAGGACAAACAAAAGGAAATACATCTTCATTCTTCGTTTATGGAATTCACTGCCACTAGCTTAGGGTCAAACTACATGTCGCATTAAATTCATAGGTCTTTGCGAGGTTTTTTACACGAAGCCTTTATTGTGTACTCTTCATTCCCTATTCACGGATGTTTACGGATTCTTTAGATGCTGTCATGACCCTTCTGTTTTGCTTCTGTTTTTAAACTGCACTTTTGGCGAGTATTTTTAGAACAGGGAAAATGCAGTATTACTTGTGAACGTGAAAGAAAACACTTTCCACACTTGTGTGATTGCTCTATTCTGCTATACCACAGTGCCACCTAGAGGTTATATAGCAGAAAAGCAGGGAACGAAATGCTGTTCGTGTAAACTCAGTTCTGTGACGAACCCAAAAGTTGATACAGCAGATTAACAGCCTTGTGTAGGAAAGCTTTGTGTGTTTTTGTTTTGGTTGAAACTAAGTGCCGGGGGGAGGGCAATCCAGGTCAGGAAGGGGAGGGTTATTCCTTCCCTCCCCAGTTAAGCCTCCCTCCAAAAATCACCCCCTTGTGTGCAGCACTTAGCGCTAGCAAAACATCCTCCCATTGGCACCAGGGTTGTTGTTGTTGTTGTTGTTTTTACCAGCACTAATTGCTATACGGGAAAGGGGGCATTTTCAGGGTGGTGTTAGCTGGGGAGGAAAGGATTAAACCTCTCCTCCCCGCCTGCTGTATTCCTAATCTGGATCCCCTCCACACTTACTTCCAAGTAAAACAAACACACAGAAAGAGCTGCACACCTCGGCTGTAACGTATTATATAATTTGACCCTGATGGCTTGAAACAAGGATGGGATAAGTTTTTCAAGGGCTATTAGACATGATAGCTTAATGGCTACCTCCATATTAAATGGAGCCCCCCTATTAAGATGCAGTCTGCCTTGGAATACCATTGACTAAAGGCAAACAGCAGGAGGGGGCTGGTGCTCTCATGCCCAGCCTAGTCGTCTTCTCAGAGGCATTTAGCTGGCCACTGTTGGAAACAGGATGTTGCATTATAAGAGACCAGGGGTGGGGAACGTAAGGCCTTCCAGACATTGTTGGACTGCAACTCTCATCAGCCCCAGACAACACAACCAATGGCCAGGGATTATGGGAATTGTAGTCCAGCTGCATCTGGAGAGCCATGCATTCCCTGCTCCTGATACAGTCCCTTAGTGGTAGGGGCCATAGGAAGGGCCATAGCTGAGCGGCGGAGCAGCTGCTTTGCATGCAGAAGGCCCCAGGTTCAATCCCTGGCATCTCCAGGTAGGGCTGAAAAACCCTATTCACCTGTTTAGGGCTGAGAGTCATCCATTTAAGTATTATTATTTTTAAAAGGCTGTGTATATGTGAAAGCCATTTATTCAAATGCACCAATGGAACAATAGTGGACAAGATTTCATATACAGAGTGCGGTCAAGGCTGGACACCCACGTACACAGAAACAGTGGTCCAGCCCCTCTTTGCTTTGCCACGCTCTCTGAGGCAAGAGCTCAGGCAGTCGCCCTCCCACCGCTGCCCTCACTCCCAAATTTGTTTCACAGCATCGCGCCCCTGACCCTTCCCCCCCACCACCTTTGCGGCATCCACCCTGGGCCACCTCTTGCCTCCCCTGCCCTCCGCCTCGCCTTTCCCCTTCTCTCTCCAACCCCCATCGGCGTATTCTTCCTTGGTGACATCCCAACAATGGGCAGAGATGAGCCCTGAAAGGGGGAACTCAAGCGGAAGGCTGTTGCCCTTCGTACCAGCAATGAGACCCTTTTCTCCCAGCGGGGTGAAGGGCTCTGTCTCATTCCCCTTCCCTTTACGGGGGGGGGGGCGTGGGGGGTGTTGTTACTCTCTGTCTCGTTCCCTTTTAAAAGCAGCGACTAGAAGGAGGGGGACACTCCCAAATGCCACACACAGGCAAACCGCTCCCCCTCCCACGTCATCCTTCTTAGTCAGCTCGTCTTCATTTCCCTGCCTCAGCTATCTTTCCCCTCAAGTTTTCTTTCCTTTCCTGTTCTTCTTTCATGAGGCAAGGGTCTGCTTTCATTGCAGCCGGAGCCCCTGTAGATTTGCCTCCTCCACCACCGTGGGCAGGCCTGGTTCAAAATGGACGTAGGGTAGCAACAGTGACTCTATGTGTGCAATACCCAAGAACACACACCCCACACACCCCATAGCACATAAGAACTCAGTCTTTTGAAGTTGCATCTTCTTTCCAGTGTGCCCTGTAGAGGGCTGGAGATAACTTTGATCTGGTGGGCAAAATACAAGTTGTGTGGCATTGAATCCACTTCAGTTGCCACCTGCCCTGGAGTGCCCCCACATACTGAGATTCAGTGGTTGACTACTCGTGAGCAGGCCTTTTCTCTGGCAGCCCTCAAATTGTGGAATGCCCTTTCTAGAAAGGTCCACCTGGTGCCTACTTCATTTCTTTTTTTTTGCACCAGGCAAAGACCCTTTTCTTCTCCCAGGATTTTTAATGGGTCTTTTAAAAGAATTTTTTTTACTGCAGCTTGTTTGCTTTTTAATGACATGTTTAATGCTGTTTTTTTTAAATGGTCTTTTCCCCGTGTTTTAGCGGCTTGGATTTGTATCTCTTCCAACTCTATGATCTATGAAATCTATGAAATTGTTTTAAATTATTGCTGCTTTTAAAACTTTTATAAAAAAAATATTTCAATGTGTTGTATGTATCATTGGTTGTGTTGTATGTATCATTGGTTTTATTGTATTTTTAAAATTATGTATGTCACCCTGAGAGCTTTGGCTATAGGGTGACATAAATTGGAAGGAGGAGGAGGAGGAGGAGGAGGAGGATGATGATGATGATGATGATGATGATGATGATGATGATAATAATAAAGTGTTTGGCTGCAGTGAATCCCCTTGGAAATTTCACAGTAACTTCTACTGGTGCTATTACTTCTGCTTACTGCTTGGAGATAGCCTTGCAGACATGTACTACTAAGGGTGCTTCTGGATGAAGCTTTTCTTGTGCCATCGCCCTGCCTTATTCACAACATTTTACGGGGTGGAAGGGGTCCAGATGCCGCCAGCTTTCACTCGTAACCCTTCCGTATTTTCCCACTGCTTCTTCCATCTTTTTTCTTGCCGCAGAAAATCTGTTAAGAAAAAGCCAGAACACATGCGCAGTGCCTTCTAATTGGTAGTGCGAGGAACCCTTCGTCTAGAGCAGTGGTTCTCAACTTTTTTTGCCCCATGCACCCTTTTCACCATATGTCAGAATGTCATTCCCCCCTTTCCAAGATTGTCTGACTCAAAAGTTGCATTTCAAATAATATGCATATAATACATAATAACTTTAAATGGAATATTTCCACAGATAACAAGCGAAATATTTATCTTTATTTTTAATTTAATCTGTGCCATACAATAAGGTGTGATGTCCTGTAGATTCTGTACAATCTGTAGAATTGTAATTTTTAGAAAGATCAGTATTCCAACAGTTTGAGTCTGTGGTCCCAATCCCCCCCCCGAAACCCTAAAATTCCCCCCCTGGGGGGAATTCCCCCCTGGTTGAGAACCCCTGGTCTAGAAGCACCCTTAGATTTATTTTTTGATGTGATGGCAGAATCTGGGGCTACTGTGACAGAAAGAGAATTTCAGGAATAGGAACTGATAGAAGACAGCCATCCACAAATCCAGCTGCCAGCTTGGAATACCTGCACAATGCCTTCTGACTGTTGGCACTAGGAACCCTCCATCTGGAAGCACCAGGAGGACAAGATCCTGTGGTCCCTAGACGTTGTCTGAGGTGCCATAGGATAGTTCGAATTCCCAGCTCCAAGGTCAGAGACAGCGCTCCAACCTCGGAGCTGAGAATTGGGGCTCTGACCTGCCCTCCCCCGCCCCTTCTCCGAGGTTCGGGAAGCAACCTTGGAGAGGGGGGTTGGGGGGTGGGGAGGGGAGGAGTCTAGAGTGGCCAGGATATGAACTATCCTGAGGCTGCTCCAGGCTCCTTTCCTCTCCTTCTGAAGTGCCATCCCTAGATGGCCAAAAATGGTCATCTAGCAAAAATACAGAGCGGGAAGAGTGGGGAGGCCAATATCGCCTCCACCACACCTCCCGCTCTACATTGGATGAGCATGAGCCTCCGAGTAGGGAGGCTTATGCCCATCTCCGTAGGATTGCACCCTAAGTATTTTTACTCTTGGTACAGGGACCAGAAAAAGTAACATGTAACATGTGCACAGATCCTTGGTGGGATATATGTGAGAGGAACTATGCAGCAACATGTGAGCATGCGCACATATGTGTATATGTATTGTCAGATAATATCTGTGTGTTTGTACAGATCTCATAGTGTTCATGTATGTGACCAAAAGGACAGAGGGATACAATGTAATACAGTTCAGCCGGGGTCGAAATGGGGGAACACACAGCAATCTTGCATTTTGTGTGTGTATACATATTTGCAATCCAGTCTCATTTATGTATGTATGCATCCTCCCACAAACAGGCACATCTACATGCATAATCTCAGTTTAGAAGCATGTGCTCACTGCTATTTGCACATGCACATACTGATCTCAGTATATAAACATATTTGTATATGTGTGATTGTGCATTTTCACTCATTAATTGTGTGGGGGGGCAAGCATGCTCACCCATTTATGTATGCAAATCAGGAAGTGTGCAAATCTGTTAAAAGCACTGGCTGCTATCCAATATAGAATTAGGGTGGCATAAGCCCACTGAAATCAGTTCTAGCCAATGTATGCACTGGTGCGCAGCCATTAACATATACACGTCACTCATCCATAAAGGGTGTGTGCACCTGCATTTAGCTGTTTCCAGGTATATACGTAAGATACGTTAGCAACAGTCGGTGTGTCATGTGCAAACTGAGACAGCAATGTCTTTGCCAATGTGCACCTCTGTATGCATCCTGGGCCATCAGTGTGTGCACATGTATGCACATGCACACACAAATATTAACATTCATATCATACACGCACCCCATGTAGCGTTTTCCCCAAGTGCAGCACTTAATCCTCCCTCCGTAGGAGTGAATTGGATCATTTATCTAATTTCTATATGAGATAGAGCTAAGTGGTACATAGGGACCACTGTGGTGGGACTCAACTTCTTACTGCCTATTGTGAATGCAGCCTGGGGTGAGGGACAGTGTTTCATGCCCTCTTGACTGTCCCAAATTGCAGCCTGTTCCTCTCCCCCTAGAATTCAGTGGGAGCCATTGCTGAGCCCTCCCTCCCTCTGCACATCCATCATGCCTGTCTTGGACTAACCATGCTCAGTGGCTATGGAATGTTGACTGTTGTGGTGGGGTGGGAAATGGGGGTGGTGGTGGTGGATTAGAATGGAGTATACTGGAAAAGGGCATGGCTGGCTGGAACCATGAACAAGAACAAACTGCAACATTTTGTTGCGGAAGTACTTCCAGATGAGGCTTTGACTGTGCCATCACCCTGCCTCATTCACTGAATTTTAGGGGGGCAGTCTAGACCGCATCTTCTCCTTATAACCTTCCCCTGTGTTATGCTACCACTCCTTGTCTTTTTTCTTACCGCAGAAAATCTGTTAAGGAGAAAAAGTCAGAATAGATGCACAGTGCCTTCTAACTGGTGGCGCTGGGAGCCCTCTGTCCAGAAGCACCCTTAGATTTGTTTCTTGATGTGTGATGCTAGAGAATGTGGCAGAATCTGAGGCTACTGTGACAGAGAGAGAATGTCAGAAGTAAGAACTGATATAAGACAGCCGTCCACAAATCCACATGTCAGCTCGCCAGGAGCAAGTGCCCCCAGCACTCTGGCGAGCAGCACACACAGCACCACACGGATCCCTAACTCGGAGGTCTTATTTGCGCTCTGCAGTGTGAGAAGGTAAGATGTAGATATAGCTGTATACACAGATTATGTATGTATGTATGTATTTTATTTATTATATTTATATTCCGTCGTTTTTCCTGCAAAAAACCCAAGGCAGCTTACATAATCCTCCTCTTGTCCATTTTATCCTCACAACAACCCTGTGAGGTAGGTTAGACTGAGACTCAGTGACTGGCCCAACGTCACCCGGTGAAATTCATGGCCAAGTGGGGACTAGAACTTGGATCTCCCGAGTCCCAGTCCAACACTCTAACCACTACGCCACACTGGCTCTCATTGTATACAGTATATGTATGTACAGAACACACTTCCCCAAACTGGTTACAGTCCATATGTGTTGGACTGCAACTCCCATTATTCCCAGCCAGCATGGCCATTTGCTGGGAATTATGGGAATTGTAGTCCAGTATGTCTGGAGGGCACCGGGTTGGGAAGGCTGGTATAGAAAACCATTTATATAACAAGTACTTCACAGTCATTATATTCACAGCACACCTATCCCAGTTTATGCGTTTTACAGATGGGTAACTGGGGGAGATTGACATGCCAGGCTGCCAAGGCTTTTTTTCTGGCAGAGCTCCTGTGCCTTTAGCTGCTGTGGGACATGCAGACCTTCTTGTTGTTGTGCAACTGCTGAAGGCATAGGAATCCTGCCAGGAAAAAAGTTGGCAACCATCATGACTTGCCGAAGGCCACCCAGTCAGTCTAAGAAATGAGAACGCGAGGAAATGAGATCATCATTGGTTCTCTGTCTGCTGCGGGAAAAGTCTGTTGCCGAAGAGGGATGTTTGAACCCAGGTTCCTGCTACTGCATTCTGTCCACTGGAGTGCACTGCTGTGGCCATGAAAGAGGGCAAGAAAGCAGCACAGGTATCCAGTCCTTTACACCAGGGGTGGGCAAAAGGTAGATCATCATCTCCAAATATTTTGAACATCAACTTCCAGAAGCCCTTGCCAGCATGGCCAATGGTCAGGAATGCTGGGAGTTGTCCAAAACATCTGGAGGCCTCTGCGCCCACTCCTGCCTTATGCTCAGTCTGCTACTCTGTCATCCTTCCTCACCTGGGGACCCAAACGTTCTCATTGCTTGTGCTGCAAAAGAAGCCGCCTTTTCTCTTGTCCTCAGTTGGCAGTCGGCTGCTGCTACCCTGCTCTCGCCCACTCGCAACATCCTCAGCTGTAACCGCAATCAGCTGCTACTCCAGCCTTCCCCAACCTGGTGCCCTCCAGATATTTTGGACTTCAACTCCCATCAGCCCCAGCCAGAATGGCCAAATGGTCAGGAATGTTGAGAGTTGTAGTTCAAAACATCTGGAGGGCACCAGGTTGGGGAAGGCTGTGCTACTCCCTGCTTCCTCCACCCCACACAACACACACACACACACACACACACACACACACACACACCTCTCCAGCTACAACCTCTCACAATCCTTGCTCGCAGTCCCTTCTGCAGTCTCCATCTTGGCACCACCCAACTGCAATACTGAAATAATAATATTGTCTACCTTACTGTGTCGTTGTATGGCTCTGGTAAGCGACTAGTTTAACCTGGAGGGACAATCTGAGAAAAGAGTCAGGGCTAGTGGGTAGATTTCTGAACCTGCTCCTCTTAAAGTGGCCAGCCTGTGGGAGTTCTATCACCACTTTCTGTGTACCTTTTTTGCCTCTAGATTGGCAGATCGGGAGGGGTCAGGTGGCATCTCTCAGGGGCCAGATTTGACCCAGAGAACTCCAGTTGCTGAACCCTGTTGAAAAGATTATTGAGGCCCAGTTTGAAAGTGCTGCTTAAAAAACACCAGAAACCCTTTATTCATATGGGGTCACACAAGGCCAGTGTCTGTGATTTAAATGAGCTCCCAGCCATTGGCGTACATAATTATATAATACCTACCTACAGTGATAGGGTTGTCCTCTTTTCTATGGCCATGAGAGCAACATGACAGGCAGAAATTAAACAGGTGTCATACATCCCAGCACGCATCTCTTGAATGTCTGCCTTTCATGCAGATGTTGAAGGTTTGGAGTTGCTGCCCATGAAAAGGGTGGCAGCTCTGTACTACTAGTTTTGATCTCAGGTTGACCATTATTGTATTTAGCTTCACAATAGTCCTGTGAGGTAGGTCCATATTATTCCAATTTTGCTGATGGAGAAACTGAAGCTGAGAGATAAGTGACTTTCTCAAGGACATAGCAGGCAGAGGTGAAGCTTGAATCCAGATTTCACAGATCCATAGATTCACCGGATCCCAACCCTAGCTCATGGCAGGGGGACCATGTGGGGACCGGCTCACACAACCATAGTCCTTGTGGTTAGTGGCTTTTCCCCTTGCTCAGATCCAGCCATGCTAATTGAGGTTGTCTTCCTGAATCATTTCTCATTAAGAGAATCCACCATTTTGTGCGCCACTACTCAGTCCACTTCAGACTTGTAGTGGCATGCAAAATTATTTATTTATTTCATTTCATTTCTATACTGCCCAATAGCCGAAACTCTCTGGGAAGTTCACAACAATTCATTAAAAAAAAAAAAAACATGATACCATAAAAACATCATAAAATTTCCAATATACAAAATTTAAAACAATTTGAGTAACTAAAACAGTTTTTCCAGTACAACTAGACCAACATAAAACACTCCCCCCATATACCATTAAATGCCATTGAATGCCTCGGAGAAAAGGACAAACTGGCACCGAAAAGATGACAGAGTTGGTGCCAGGTGGGCCTCAGTGGGGACATCATTCCAAAATTGAGGGGTCACCACTGAGAAGGCCCTTGTTGCCACCTTCTGAGCCTCCCTTGGAGGTGGCACTTGGAGGAAGGCCTCAGATGTTGAGCGTAGAGTCCTGGTAGATTCCGGTCGGGAGAGGCGCTCCGTCAGGTATTGCAGTCCCAAGCCGTGTAATGATTGGAAAGAGGCTATAGCTTAGTTCTAGCCCACAGACTTTGCATGTACAGGATTCCATATTCATAGAATCATAGAATAGTAGAGTTGGAAGGGGCCTATAAGGCCATTCATTCCCTTGCGCTGCTGGTTAAAGTAGGGTTGGGAAAGACCTGGAACTACCTCGGACACTTCTGGGTAGATTCCACCCAATAACCGAAGTTCTCTGGGTGGCTCACAATTAAAACCATAGAATATAGCACTACTGATCAATGGGGTAGTTCATTATAAGGCAGGGCCTAATGTCCCATATCTAGATGACAAATTGCGAACAGGTTTGGCTCTGGGAAGGAAAGGAAAAAAATAAATCCCTGCTAACAACAGTGGTCATGTGAATTGTTCCCATAGTTCAATGGTAGAGCCCATGCAGAAGGTCCCAGGTTCAGTCTCTGCCATCTCGTTAGAAGAATCTCAGGAAGCAGGTGATGAGAAAGAGCCCTCTCTGCCTGATCCCCTGCCAATCAGTACTGAGCTAGATGAACAAATGGGCCCAGTTCAGACATAATTTTAAACCATGGTTTAGCGCTTCACAAATTAGCCTGCTTCGGCATTGGGCTTGAGTGTTCCCTTCTCTTTCTCCAGCATGCGTCGGAGGAGGGATCGGAAGCATTCAGTTCTTGGTTTAAACTAACTGCAGTTTGTCATTACAGCCAAACCAGAAACTATAGTAGTGTGTGTGTGTGTGTGTGTGTGTGTGTGCGTATAGCTGGACAGACATCTGTCAGAGATGCTTTGACCTGGATTCCTGCATTGAGCAGGGGGTTGGACTCGATGGCCTTGTAGGCCCCTTCCAACTCTACTTTTCTATGATTCTATGATTCTACACACACACACACAGGTGTAGACTACACGGTAGAGAGAGAGAAATGGGGCCAAATGACAGTGAAATGCCCAGTGACCTTTTACAAGCTAACTCTGGCTGGCTCTCTCCTGACCAGCAGGTCTTCTGATTCTTTCTGCCCCTCCTCCTACCATCTAGTGGTATTGGTTTCAACCATATGCTCCCTGCCCACATGCTGGGGCTTTCTGGTCCCTTCGTTTGTATGTAGATCTGCCCAACGCTCAGTGGTGCTCACGTGTGATGTCATTTTTGGGTGCCCCCGGCCACAGCCAAGTCAGACAGGCCCATTGGCGGTGTGTGGGGCAAGAGCACTTGGGTCCCCAACTTGCTGTTAAAGACCTCCAGTGATGAAGATTCCAGAATACCCCTAGAGCTTCACTCAGAGGTCCACCACTATTCAAAAGCTCTTCTTCAGATCTTTTTGGCTTCAGTTTGAACCCAACATTACCTTGTGTACAGCAGATGTGGGGAAGCACTAATCCACATGTCCTTCTTCTTCATGTTGTCTTTGAGGCATTAAGCCCTGTTGCTCATGGGACTATTTGGAGGGGCTTAAGGACAAGAAAGAGCCCGATGGTCCTTTGAGGATGGGAGGAAAGGAGGCCAAGATTACGGTCTGCAGTTGGTTGGGCTACAGTGCCCCATTCCTTCTCCCCGGCTGACCTCAGCCTCAACCTTATGCCTGGCCTAGGGCGATTCCTAGCAGGCCTGTCTGCCCTTGACTGCCCCAGTAGTGGAGAGGTTACCAAAGGCCAAGAAAAGAGGACATCCACCCTCCACTGCTTCTGAGGGTGAAATCAAAAGCAGAAGGAAACACCTAACTTCTGCATCCCATCTCGCCGTCTGTGTGTGTCTCTGACAGCCCTTCCATGCCTGGAGGGAAGAAATTTTAAGTGGGGGAGGAAAAATATTATTGACTGATTGATTTTTAGTGAGGTTTATGTGTATATATGTCTCCAAAACAAAGCATGGTTGTTTATTATTTTTATGTTTTGTCCTCCCACCTAAGCTGTTAAGGTGGTATCTAGGTCCAGAGCTGGCCAGGAAAAAAAAGACATTTCTGGCTGGTTCAATTGGTCTTGTACAGTCTTCCCCAACCTGGTGCCCTCTGGATGTGTAGAATGACAATCCCCATAATTCCCAGCCAGCATGGGAATTATGGGAGTTTTGTAGTCCCAACACATCCGGAGGTCACCAGGTTGGGGACGATTGGCCTTGTAGTTCAGCTCTTTTAAGCACACCCATTTAATACAAACCCCTCCCATTTGGCCATGCCCCTTTCTTTATGTAGAGCACTGTTTATAAAATACGGGAAAAGTTCCCACACGGAGCATGTGCAGACTGCCTTTCTTGCACTACAGAGCAACTGCAGCCCGTCACATGCACTTAGAAAGAAGGAACAAGGCTTCCCATTCAGGGCAGAGGACGAGCGGGAGCCCTGGCATCAGCCTTTTTAGAAATTAAGCTCTGTCCTGCTTTGCCCCTTTCGCAGCCTCCCTTGGCACCATTCTGAAGGATACCGTCCCAAAATTGTGAGAACTTGTGATGTTATTCCCAAACTCCTGTCAAAGGAACTGCACCCGTTCGCCTTCATCACTGGCCTGACCGTACAAGTGACGGTACGCCTTTCAGAGCCCTGTGGTTCCAAAGGGATGGTGTAGCTGCACTATCCGAGAGTTGCACCACAGCATCCCTCCATGATGGCTGCCCCCAACCCTGGTGCCCTCCAGATGTGTTGGACTTCAGCTCCCATCAGCCCCAGCCAGCAGGAATCCTGGCCAATGGTCAGGAGTCCTGGGAGTTGTAGTCCCAAACACCTGGAGGGCACCAGGATGAGGAAGGCTGCAGTCTAACAAACCCTTGGGTGCGCCTCTCACATTATGGGGGAAAGTTGGTGCAGTGAAGCTGCCTGTGGCTCACGCTGGCTCAGCTTGTCTGAGCGTGGAAAGCTAAGCAGGGTCAAGCCTGGTTATTACTTAGATGGGAGACCCCCTCCTCTAGTTTCCTGCATTGAGCAGGGGGTTGGACTCGATAGCCTTGTAGGCTCCTTCCAACTCTATGATCTATGAAATCTATGTCAGACAACTGGTCTATCTAGGCCAGGATTGTCTCCAGGGCTTCAAGCAGAGAGGCCTTTTTCATCACCTGCCACCTGACCCTTTTAACTGGAAATGCCAGGGGCTAGAACTGGAACTGTTCTCTACTACTAAGCTATGGGCCCTCCCCAAAGCTGCGGTCAGGTGACTAAGAGCCTGCACTATACAGTTCAGGAAGTTCCCAGTTCAGGTTTTTCCCACTGCCTTAGGCAAGTCACTCTCAGCCCTCCATCTGTAATATGGGGATAATGAGAACCAGTGTGGTGTAGTGGTTAGAGTGTTGGACCAGGCCTCAGGAGATCCGGGTTCTAGTCCCTATTCAGCCAAGAAGCTCACTGGGTGACTCTGGGCCAGTCACTGACACACTCAGCCTCACTTACCTCACAGGGTTGCTGTGAGGATAAAATGTTGAGGAGGAGGATTATGTAAGCCACCTTGTGTTCCTTACAAGAAGAAAAAAGGCGAGATATAAACGTAATAAATAAATACTGCCCTGCCATACAGGGTTGTTGTAATATATGTGAAGCACTTTGAACACACAAACACACCACATACATGCTATTGTTGTTCTTTGGTGTAGTCATTCGGCATGACATAAAGATTTTGGAGCAGTTCTTCCAATACCTAAGCTTTCTTTCCTGTCAAACCGTTCAACCTGGAAGCCCATCTCATTTCCTTTCTTGCTGTTTGAGGGTTGACTGTGTGGTAGGCTGCATATGTGCTGAAGCTAAGCCTTGCTGCACCTCAGCCCTCACAAAAACTATTGCCTGTTCGATGTTTTGGACTACAACTCCCATCATCCCCAGCCAGCATGGCCAATGCTCAGGCATGTAGCCCCTGAAAGGTACCAGGGCTGGTGGGAAGGCTGCAGCACGTGTAAAGAAATAAGACACTTCTCTTTTTGAACATGTCCCAGGACTGAGATCTGGTTTAAAACCAACAACAACAACAACAACAACAGGCCTGATGAGTCTACTCTTTATAGAATTTCAGCCTCTGGCTGCATCATAACTCTCAGCCTACCTCCCTCACAGGGTTGTTGTGAGGATAAAATGGAGAGGAGGGCTGCGTAAGCTGGCTTGGGGTTCCTTGCAAGAGGGAAAAAAGGCAGGATATAAATGTAATACAATAAATACATAAATAAATGAAACTCACTGGGTGACTTTGGGCCAGTCACTGACTCTCAGCCTAACCTACCTCACAGGGTTGTTGTGAGGGTAAAATGGAGAGGAGGAGAAGGATTATGTAAGGCGCCTTGGGTTCCTTTCAGGGTATAAAAGGCGGGGTATAAATATAATAAATAAATAAACTTCCCCCGCCCAGTTCTAAATCTGGGTCTTAGTGGCTGGACGTGGGGGGGGGGGGGTCGGAGGAGCGTTCTCCTGCCTTGCACAACTTTTTCTCCCTCTGCGATGTGCCCAGGCATCCAGGCGTTGCATCCAATGTTAGTCTAACATAAGTCCCATGCCTTTCAGTGGGTCTACTGTAAGTAGGACTAACACTGGACGCAACTCAATAATGTTACCAGCGCGTTTGGTTTGACGGAGTAATGATCCACGTTCACACACGCTATCCAGGCGTCCGGTTATCCCCTTCCTCCTCCTCCTCCTCCTCCCATGTGCCCAAAGTTAGCTGTGTAGGATTTGGCGAGGGGGAGAAGGCGAAGAAGCCCCCCGTCTGCCGTCCGAAGCGGGCGCTTCTTCTCTCCTACGAAGCCGCTCGGCGGGAGGAACGGAGCTGTCTATAAGGTCTGCCATTATCGGCTTCCAAGTCATAACAAACGCGCGGAGAACACCCACCTCGCTGCGAAGGGCCGCGGCTGGCGGGGAAAGCCGGAGCGCGGAGGACGCGGACGGGAAGGGAAAGCCTCAGAGCGGCGCTCCGACGTGAGGGAGGGAGGCATGGGAGGCAGCAGACCTGCTCTGCCGATGCCTCGGGTAGGCCCTCCGCAGGGACTGAGGCACTGCTGCACCCCAAAGAACTTGGTTTTACGCGTCTGTCTGTCTTTCCAGGGCGAAACTGCACGTGATTCTCCCCGTGCTGGGAGCTGAATGGGGTGGAGAAGAGAAAGGGGCTACTTACCCCATTCCCGTCTTGCCGTTTTTGTACTCAAAATGCCCCCCCCTGCTTTTTCACGGCTTCCTGCCCCCACTTAGAAAAGCAGTTTGTGGGCAATTTTGAGCAAAGGGAGAGGGTTAAACAATCCCACCACCACACACACATAGTTTTTTAACCCTCAGAACCAGGCTTTAGCGCAAGATTGAAGAAGCTTTTTCTTCAGATTACTCCTGTTCCTAATCAAATACTGTATGATTTAGGGCAGGATTTAGATATTTTGGACTTCAGCTGCCATCACCCCAAGCCCGCATGGCCAACGGTTGTAGTCCAAAACATCTGGAGGGCACCAGCCCTGGGGAAAGGCTGATTTAGGGTACAATCCTGTACACACTTGCCTGGGTGGAAGCCCCATTGAACTCAGTGGGACTTGTTTCTGAGTAGACATTCATAGAAGTACACTGTTAGGCTGAAGTCCTAATCGCTCTTACAGGGGAGTAAGCCTGGTTGAGCATAGAGGGACTTACTTCTGAGTAAACACCTGAGGACTACACATCACTGTTAATGGATCTGCTATAAACAGCGCTTAATTAATTTGAGCCAGAGTTCACCAAGGCTTATGCTCATCCTTACAAGACAGCCTTCCCCAGCCTGCCAACACCAGGTTGGGGGGCTATTATAAGATATGAAGAAAGAATGTGCAGAAAGTGTGTGACCATAAACAGCAGTGCCCCCGCCCCCACTCCCCGTCCAGTGTTGGAAATTTCTGCATCTTCTAGGTAGGTAGACTTGGACAGGGAAGCCCTCCAAATAGAGGACTGGCTGTGGGACTGGGATCCTCTGGGGACTACACAAGTGGATGATGCCAGTGGGTAGGGACACACACCACACATTCACACACACATCAGCCATTTATACCACTGATTTACACTACAGAAGGGGCTGGCCCTACCATGAGGCAGAGTGAGGCAGCTGCCTCAGGCAGCAGATTTTAAAGGGCAGCAAATTGTTGGCTATTTGGTTTGTTCATACTGTATTTTTATTCTAGAGATGCGGAAAGACACTTGAGAGGTTTTCTGCCTTGTGTGCCCAAATAACGTGCCTGGCTTTGTGTCCTCTGCACTTTGACTTGGGTGGGTGAGGGGCGCCGTTTGCTGCTCCGCCTCATGCAGCAAAATGTCTTGGGCCAGCCCTGACCAAAGACACACAGAGACTGGGTTCAGACAACACGATAACCCACATACAAGGGTGGAATATGGGTTGAGTGTGAGTTGTCGTTGAACTCTGGGTTGTTCCTGAAATGTGGGTTATCGTGTTGTCTGAACCCAGCTGCGCTAACAAGCCATGGCTTGTTAACCACAAACAACCCATGAAGAGAAGCGATGGTTTGTTGTTGGGTTGTGAACTGTGGGTTGTTCGGTATGGTTTGTTATCTTAGCTGGGTTCAGACAACATGACAATCCGTGGTTCAACGACAACCCGTGGTTCAATGACAACCCATACTCAACCCTTGAGTGTGGGTTATCATCTTGTCTGAACCCAGTTGAGATAGGGCCTCTGGGAGGAAGGAGAGAGGTTTTAACCTCATCCATGCACCCACACAGTAAGGATCGCTGTTTCTCTGCTTCAGTCAGCAGCACGGGAACAGCAATCTTGAGCAGGATCACTGGGGGAGGAGGTTAAAGCCTCCCCACGCTCACCCCGTGATCTTGACTGGACCACTGGGGGCGGGGGGAAATAGGGTGAAGAAGAGCCACGCCTGTGCGCCGTGTTTCCCACCAGAATCGGCGTTGGTGGTGGGAGAAGAGGCATGCAGAGCGGAAGTGGCGGGCAGGGCACCTGCAGTGCACTGCACGGATGGCCTCCGAGGGCCACTTGTGGCCAGTGGGCCTCACTCAGCTTCCCCAGCCCCGAGCCTCTATGAATTGCGGTGTTCCCACTTATTTATGGATGTGGATGGAATCATTTCATTGGTAGTCTTGGCAAGGTTTTTAATTGATTTGCTTTTATGTTTTAATTATAATTTTTTATTTGATCTTGTATTTTATTGTTAGCCGCCTTGTGCACGATTTGCAGTGGAAAGGTGGGATTTAATCAAGAAGTGAGATTGGACACATAATTGTGACTCAAATGTATGGAAAGGAGGACCCTTGCTGGAATACATGAAAAAATAAAATAAAATTTGAGAAATATAAAAGAAAAAAAAATCAGATTCCCCAAATAAAACAATGGGAGCAGGGTTAAGTTTCACTCAGGGTGCAATCCTATGCAAGTTTCGACAGAAAAAAGGCCTACAACTCCCAGCATGCTGGGAATTGTAGACCTTTTTTCTGTTGAAACTTGCGTAGGATTGCGCCTGCAGTGTTGTGGTACCAAAAAAAATGTGTACAAGTTGGCCTTAATAGCTTTGTCCAGCCTCATGTAATCATGGCTTCTAAGTTATGCCCGAGCCTCATCAAAGAAACGCACAATTTAAATCTAATATAATATAATTTATTGTGTAATTTCTACCCCACCTTTTGACCCAGAACTCTGAGGCAGTTTTCTAAACTGCCAAAACATACAATTAAAGAAACACCTCCGTATTTAGGCCCTTCCCTGCCATTGCTCAGTCTTGAATCACCTTTGCTACTTAGACTCTTCTCCTCTCCCGCAAATGTGACCTGAATGGAGAATGTGCATAAAAACTGGCTATTGTGCATATTGACCAAAGACTGTGGAAAATGTGACATATGAATGAAGATGCACAGGGAATTGTGTAAATTGCTTTCTGTGAAGCCTTTATTACAACCCTCTAGTCCACAGACCCAGACTTTGTTCTAATCTAACTAAGCCTAAGTACTTCTAAGTGAAATAATGCATAATTTCACTGGGTCTACTCTGAGTATGGCTAAGTCTGGATCCAACCCATTGACCAATAGCAACCGTGGGAGGAGGGGGAATTAGGACTGAGACGGGTGTGTGGGGAGGGGGGATTAACTCCCCGCATGAAAAATCTGGATGAAAATCCATAGCCTCCCCCCCCCCGTCCTGCCCCCCCCCCCCAAGTTGCCACATGCCCCAGGAGGGAAGCTTCTGTTGGCACTAAGCCAACCAGCAGCACTCCACCTTAGCTGACAAGTTTGTCTTTTGTGCATGACTTCCTCAATTAGTGAGAAAGGATGCTGACCCTTTGGGGAAGCTTTTGGGGTGAGATTTCATAGATTTCATAGATCATAGAGTTGGAAGGAGCCTACAAGGCTATCGAGTCCAACCCCCTGCTCAATGCAGGAAACTAGAGGAGGGGTCTCCCATCCAAGTAATCACCAGGCCTGACCCTGCTTAGCTTTCCACGCTCAGACAAGCTGAGCCAGCGTAAGCCACAGAGCAGTCCATTCATCTGTGGCAGCTGTTCACGAGCATTTAGTGACAGCAATGAAGTTCCCGGTGACATTTGGATTCCTCCTAGAGGAGCATAAGGTGAGCCCTGCTGGATCATACCAAAGGCCTGTCTAGTTCAGCATGCTGTTCGCACAGTGGCCAACCAGATGCCCCAGTGGGAAGCCCCACAAGCATGACGTGAGCATAATATCACCCTCCTGCTCCTGTCCGCTGGCAACTGGTATGCAGAGGCATTCTGCCTCTGATCCTGGAGGTACTATACAGCCACCGTGACTAGTAGCCCCCGATAGCCTTATTCTCCATGAATTCTTCTAATCTTTTAAAGCTGTCCAGGTTAGTAGCCATCAGTACATCTCCCGGTAGCGAATTCCGTAAATTTAACGTTACCACTGATTTTTTAAAAAAAAAACAACTGTCTGGAGATATTCAGGTGATATTTTCAACAAAAGGTGGGGTCTGAAATAACCTGAAGGTAACTCAGATGGCAATGAATTAAAGTGGCAGCAAAAGTCACCAAGGATTTGCACTAAGGCTGTAAGTAAATCCCATTGAGTAAATGGGAGTCAATCCTATGGATGGATGGAAATCCAACTTCTGGGTTAAGATGCATGGGATTGGGCCATAAGATGAACATCCATTGACCAATGGCGTGATGGTGTAGCTCATTTGTTTTAAACTACTCTGAGCCTGTGAGGAAAGCAAAGTTATATAAATGCAGCCTAGTGGACCAGTGTGGCTGGATGCCTGGTACTGTTCTGAGGATTGTGTTGCAATCATTTCTCGCTGCTTGGGGAAACTGGAGAAGAGAACCTGGGCAAAAAAAGAAAGGAATGGACCTCTAAAATAGAGCCAGTGTGGTGTAGTGGTCAGAGTGTCAGATTAAGGTCAGGGAAACCTGGGTTCAAACCCCCACTTAGCCAGAGAGCTCCCTGGGTGACCTTGGACTATCTCTCAGCCTGAACTTTGAGTTTTAGAGAAGGGAGAGGATAACCATGCAATACAGTGGTGTTGAATCCCTTTTCAGCCCAAGGGCCAAATTACATTTTGGAGAAGTGCTTGGGGGCCCACATTCCACCGGTGGGCAGGGCCAAAAGGCAAAAGGGTGTGGAGCCAAAATACCAGCATGTTTTAGCTTAAAGCTCTTCCTGCCAGTAACAAAGCCTTCAGAGAGGCATTTCAACTTTTTAGTTAATGGAGGGGCAGGGGAGAGAGAAAGCAGAAAAGCCGGGAAACCACCGAATGATTGGTGGTCAGTGGAAATGGGGTGGAGCCAAAGGAAGGGGTATGGCTATCTGGAGAAGCCTTGAGGTTGGGGTTGGGACCCCAAGAGGGCCAAATTTGGCCCCCCAGCCCGAGGTTCAACACCCATGATGTAATGCAAGTACATTCAGTACAAGTAGGCCGCTCAACAAGATCTGCCACAGACAGCCTTCTCCTTGTCCCTTCAGCCAGAGCAGCTAGACTGGTGGGGACTAGGAAGAGGGCCTTTTCTGAGGCGGCCCCCATTCTGTGGAACTCTCTCCCTAGTGACCTCCGCCATGCCCCCTCTCTGCTGAGCTTCCGCCGCTCACTAAAAAACATGGCTGTTCAGGCGGGAATATGGGGTGGGCTAAGATTTTAATTTTTTTTACTGTTTTAAATGTATTTTATTCTGTGTTTTATCATGTTGTACATCACCCAGAGTGGCCGGGTTGCCGGCCAGATGGGCGATCCATAAATGGAACAAATAAATAAATAAAGTACAAGTGTTAAGCCCTGAAATATATTCTAGATGATAAGGGCCAAATTACATGTTATGCAGGAGATCTATGCCAGGATTTACTGATTTATTTTTATTTTTATTAATAAAAAGCAGTCCCAGGTGCCTACCAATTTCTTTGGAGCAGTGGCAGAGGGTGATACACTATTTTCCCAATGAAAATCAGCCCTCGTGGCCTTTAACGTGAGCCATAAGCCTTTGCCAACCTGGTGCCCCCCCCAGGGGTCATTGGCCATGCTGGCTGGGGATGATGAGACTCATAGTTCAACACATCTGGGAAGGGATCTTGAGATCCCACATGAATGGATGAATCCGGCACTATTGAGTGTTTGTGGTCTTGGCTCCCTCTGCTGGCATCCAGAAGGCACTGTTGCTTGCTGAGAAACTCCCAATGCAATGCAAACCCTCATTCAGCAACATGAGTTGCCCTTTACTGAGTTGCTGGAAGCGGAATTGAAACAGTGGTTCCACTTGGGACTTAATGTAGCCCCACCACGCTCTCCACAACAGTCCCACAGCACCACAACAACCAATGCCAAAGACAAAACTGGGCGGTGCATTACTGTGCCGGCCATGGCGCATGGTTGCTACCCAAAATGACTGGAGGCGCTTCCAGACGAGGCTTTTATTATGTGCTGTTTTTATTCATTGTTTTATTCTTGGTACTTTATGTTTTTAATGCATTAAACACTGTCCAGAGAACTCTGGTTATTGGGGAATTTGTGTGTGTGTGTGTGTGTATGTGTGTGTGTAATTTTTATTTTATTTTTTTAATTGCCCTGGCTTGTTCGTGGATCCGGATGACTTTGTCTTCCATGCCCCGTGCTTTCCCACCACCTCTTTTTTTTTTCTTCTTACCACAGAAGGGAGAGAAAGACGGAACAGCTGCGAAATGCCTTTTAATCGGTAGCATTAGGAGCCCTCCGTCTGGAAGCACCTTGGTTGTGTTTGGGGATCGACACAGCTTTGCTTTAAAAGGGGGGGGGGCTGCACCTGTGCACAGCAGACTGGCATGCAAACATTAAGTCGGTGGAGCTTTCTCCCTCACCGAGTCCACGTGCCAGGAAAGGTACTACTCCCTGCTTAATTTATGTGTGGACTGCCAGGGGTGCAGCTCAGGTTGGACCTTGGGGCCAAAGTCCAGGGCAAATTACCATCCAGAGAGAGCAGCAGGTGATGGGGGCAGTGGCAAACAGGCCCTGCGTCAGAACCTGGGCCAGCATGGGCATTCCAGGGGCTGCCAGGGCTGCTCACCGCAGTATCCTTTCTTCCTCTTTTAAACATTTTTAGTTAGGATGCAGCTGACTGGGCACGTACACGGTTACAGATGCTCATTGTATTATTTTTACTTTAATTTTTTTCCCCCAATGACAAATGGTGCTTATTCCCAAATGTTTTTAGCATCAGGACATCAGGGCAGCAGAAGCAAACTCCTATTTATTTATTTGTTGTACTTTTATTTCTGTAGTCATGCTGTGATGGTGCTATGATTTAAGTGAGTTTAAAATGCAAAACTGCACATGCTCAGAGTATGTCTTTCTTATTTTTGGCAAACGTTTTGTAGTTTGTACTTTAATTTATTGTACACCGCTCCGAGGTCTCTTGATGGAGTTTCATCCTCTGTGCAATGATGCCATTTAGGGCAAGCTGGGGAGTGGGGCGGGGGGAGCTGTTGATTATTTCTCAGGATTGTCTATATCAGGGCTCTCCAACTTTGGGTCCCCAGATGTTGCTGGACTACAGCTCCCAGAATCCCTTGCCATTAGCCATGCTGGCTGGGTATGCTGGGAGCTGTAGGCCAGCAACATCTGTGGACCCAAGGTTGGAGAGCCCTGGTCTATATCAATGCTGGGGAACCTTTTTTCTATGAAGGGCTGTTAACTCACCGGAAAAGTTAATCGGGGGCTGCAGAGGATGGTGGGCAGAGCCAGAACCAAAAGTAGGCGGTGTTTGCAGCGCTGCAGGATTGTATAGCATTCTCTGTCTCTGTCTCTCTCTCTGTGTCTGTCTGTGTGTGTCAGCCCCACCTCTGTGGCCACATGAAATTAGGTGAGGGCTGCAGGTTCCCCACCTCAGATCTATATCTGCCGACAATTCAATGGTTGTACACACAGACAGTTTAAACCTGTGCATGCTTTCTCAGAGGTACATCCCATTGGGTTCAACAGGGCTTACTCCCAAGTAAGTGTGCCTAGGATGAGATGGGCCTTTGTACTAGGTATGCATGTCCTTTTGCTTAAAAATGAGAGTGTCTTTATGAGACTGTTTGTCCTGTGTTGATAACATTGCTGTAGTTATGATGAGGTATAAGAGAGCAAATAACCACAAGAAATGCTCTTTAAATGCATTTCCTCCTCCCCCCCCTTTAATCTTGAATATATGAAATAAGCTTTTGACTCTCCCCTCTCCCCCTTTACTGGAAAACTCTTTGCCTGCTCACATCATAATCCTGTGGCATCCCTGCCTCTGTATCTGTTTAAGGGCATACGATACCATTCATCATATCGGGTTAGTCATAGAAGGTGTACATTGAACATATGTGAACATAGGAAGCTGCCTTTTACTCAACTGGGCCATTGGTCCATCTTGCTCAGTATCATCTATTCTGATAGGTAGTGGCTAATTAGAATATTTTGGTCATATAACGAGAAATGAAAAAATATAGATTGTTGTGGCTGATTATTCAAGGTAAAATAAATGGGGAAAGAAGTGTAAGAAGAAGAAGAAGAATTTCTTGGCTGAAAAACCTTAGCGAACGGGCTGAGGGCAATGCAATATCATTGTTTAGAGGGGCCATATCTACAGACAGTCTAGCCATGATGATGCACAAACCTCCAATAGGAGAGGAGGAGACAGAGGCGAGGTGATTTTCTAGGGTTTTGGACTGGGGCCTTTCCCAGCCCTACCTGGAGATGCCGGGGACTGAACCTGAACATTTTGCATGCCATTCATGTGATCTACCCACTTAGCTACAGTCCCTCCCTGATGTCAGTGATGCCAGTGGGGGAGCTTGGATGGATTGCAGAACAAGACGGGAATCATTCTAGAGCCACAGCATCCAGGGCTGTGGATTCCTCGATGACGGGCTCTCCACCTTACTCACCTAACTAACTGCATTCCGTCTCTTCCAGATCTGGATCCCTCAGCCAGAGCAGTGCCATTTCCTGGCCCACCTTACCAGATGTGCCCCTGACTGCACCCGGCCTCTGACGAACCATGTTCAACCCAATGAACCCACCCGTTAGCAACTATGTGGAGCACTGTTACCTTCATCCTCTCCACGGGCAGGGACAACCCAGCGGCATGGTGGAAGGTCAGTCTCACACAGGGCCGTTGCTAGGGCTGGGCCCGCAGAGCCCCGGCCCTGGCTCTTATTTCCCAGAGCCCCGGGCCTGGCCCTTATTTCCCAGAGCCCCGAGTATCCATTGGTGCCAAGGGAAGGGTTTTTACTTGCTTCGTTGCCATAAAAGGGGCGATTTTCAAGGCGGATTGCAGCTAGGGAGGAAAAGGTGTGGAGAAAGTGGACAGGGAGACATTTTTCTCCCTCTCTCATAATGCTATAACCCAAAGGGGTCATTCCATGAAGCTGATTGGTGGGAGATTCAGGACAGGTAAAAGGAAGTACTTCTTCCCACAGCACGTAGTTAAACTGTGGAATTCACTTCCACAAGAAGTAGTGATGGCCACTGCTTTGGAGGGCTTTAAAAGGGGATTGGACAAATTCCTGGAGGAGGCCATCCATGGCTACTAGTTCTGATGGCTCTACGCTACCTCCAGGATCAGAGGAAATATGCCTATGTACACCAGTTGCTGGGGACACACGGGTGGGAGGGTGCTGTTGCACTCTTGTCCTGCTTGTGGGGTCCCGTGGGCAGCTGGCTGGCCACTGTGTGAACAGAATGCTGGACTGGATGGACCCTTGGTCTGATCCAGCAGGGCTCTTCTTATGTTCTTATGTTCCTGAACAGGGAGCACTCTGTGCTGCAACATTTTGTTGCAGGTTCTACTTATTGGCCATAGTGTTTATTTGTTTGTTTGTTTATTTATTTATAGCATTTTTACCCCACTCTTCAGTCAAAAAAGGCTCCCAGGGTGGCTTACAAAGATTAGTAGCTAATTAGATCTGCCACGTTCAGAGGCAGTATGCCACTGAATAACAGATGCTAGGGGACAGACCACAAGAAAAAGTCGCAATTTCAGGCCATGCTTGTAAACTTCCAGAACTATCTGTCTGGCTACTGCTGGAAAAAGAATGTTAGACTACTAGACTGACCTTGAGACTTTTCAAGCAGGGCTCTTCTGATGTCCCCTGTGACATGTGAGCCCCTGGGCTCCTATCTGCTGCAGGGGCCATCTGAGCCTTGGGCTGGAGCAGCATGGGATACTCCTGACACAGGATTATCCCCACTTCCATTCTTAATGGCTTGCTCTGTTCATTTCCCCCCAGGAATCAATGACTTGCCATATTACCACCAGGCCAACTCAATGGGGAATCACCACACCTATGGGATGGCACCTGCGGGGGAACATTCCTCTCATGCTGAAGGTGAGTTTTTCAGAGGACTAATTGGTGGAGAATGGGGTTAATGAGAGATAAGATCGGGCTGGGGGCCAGGGAGGAGGGGGTACAGGAGGAAAATTAAATCTTAATAGGCTACAGCAGCCTTCCCCAACCTGGCGCCCTCCAGACATGTTGGCCTGCAGCTCCCAGAAGCGCCCTGAACGGTGGGTTAAACAGCAAGAAGAAGAACAACAACAATATACCTTGTATATTGCCATGTTTCTGCTTGTGTACCTGTATCTCTCACCTCTCTTAAACATATTTAAATGTTTATAAATATTTATTATCGGTGAACAAATATGACACACAGGGTCTTAAGCAAGAATAGAATAACGAATTGGAGTGTCCTATTTTGCCCAATCAATGGATCGCTTCGTTGGCATCTATTTCAGAAGCGGTAATGGATCTCAGGCTACATTTAATTCAGCAAAAACTGATGTTTCGGGTATATTGGATGCCACAATGTCTTTTTAATAAGGGCTTGTCTAAATTGGCTAATTGTTGGAGGTGTAATTCAGCTAATGTTTCTCTCACTCATATGTTTTGGCAATGCCCAATGGCTGCTTCTTTTTGGGAGGAGGGAATAATACGGATAAACTTTGTGACGGAAAGTTCTTTCGTATTTACGGACACACATGTTCTTCTTAACTATCTACCCATCTCTTGGAACTTAACACAAGGTCAACGTAAATGGCAGGGATGGGGACTCGGACTCGAGGACTCGACTCGTGAGTCGGACTGAGTCCCCCCTCTGACTCGACTTGGACTCGAGTCCCAATATTTTTAATGGGACTCGAGACTCGACTCGGGACTTGAGACCAAGGACTCTTCAACATCCCTGGGCTGTGCCAGAAGGAGTGGAGAGGAGCGTGATTGCTGGCGAAGAGCGCATGGAAGCGAGGTGTGCCGCTGTTCGGCCACTATGGACGGCTACCAGGAGTGCAGCCCCAACAGTGTGTCAAGATTTATTTTGATTGATGTGTTGCGTACTTGGGAGAGGCAGAAGAAGGACCTGAGATTACTCTGTGTGGCTGCTCTGAGTGTGTTTCTGGTTCCAGCAAGTTCATCACCAGTGGAGCGGGTGTTCAGTGAGGGTGGAATTGTGATGAGATCTCACCGTTCCAGAATGGGGGCCAAACATTAGGAAAAAATCATGTTCCTCAAATGCAACATGGATAAGTTTTAGGAAGTACAGCAAGTTTATTTTTTAAAATCATTTTTCTAAAATGCAACCTTTCAGACATTTTGGGTTTGGCTGCCTCTGCCTGCCTGCCTGGGGTTCCCAGCCTCCTCTGCCTGCCTGGTCTCTTCTTGACCAGTTCCACAGTTGAATTGTCCAAGACAAAGGCCTCTGCCTGCCTGCTTTGGGTTCCCTGCCTCCTCTGCCTGCCTGGTTATTTTGGGTTTTTCTGCCTGGTCTGCTCTTGCCAAAATCAGTTGCAGAGTTTTGAAATAAAAAGGCACACTTGTGCCTAGAATTTATTTAAGCCACACATCTGAAGTAGCCTTATTTTGTTGGGAAAACCCCCCATTGATTTTAATAGGGACTCGTGGAGTCAGCTTTGGAAGTGACTCGGGACTTGTGACTCGTGAGTCACCATTTTGGACCAAGGACTTGGACTTGGACTCGAGACTCGGGTCCAAAGACTCGTGACTTGACTCGTGACTCGAGACCAAGGACTCTTCAACATCCCTGGTAAATGGATCCTCCATGTCCTTTTGACAGTTAAAAGACTAATATTACAACATCAGAAGGACAAACTGCCACCTTTGATAATACAGTGGGTTGAGGACTTGACGAGGCTTTCGATTTTTGAACGAATGGTCTTTAGGCATAATCTACAAATTTATATATATATATATATATATGGATATCTGGGCTGCCTTTGTTGGAGTCTATGCGTAACTATGCCTAAGAATAGTAGTATATTTTGCTAAACGTAAAATATATAGGGTTACATAGTACATTTGTATCATTCTAATAGATTTATTCAAATTTCACATAAGAAAACTGTAATACTTCATTTTATTTATTTGTTTTTTATTCTGTTTTTGTTTTGATTTTTGAAACTCACAATAAAGAAATAATGAAATTATATATATTTTTTAAAGTCTGTAGCCCAGACTTCCCCATCCTGGAGCTCTCCAGTTGCGGTGGACTTCAACTCCCAGAATTCCAGATGTGTTGGACTCCCAGAATCAGATTCTGGGCATTGTAGTCCAATATGTCTGGAGGGCCCCATGCTGGGGAAAGTTGGGCTACAGCAGTGCTTCTCAATTATTTTCTGTCATGCCCCCCCTAGGAAGAAGAAAACATTTCGCGCGCCCCGCACGACTGTAAATAGTATCATTTGTCTATAAAATTGTTATAAGTACACCTCTGCATAACACTGTATCCTTATTAACGTATAAGAGAATAAAAAAAAGAAAGAAATGTGGATCAATTTACAACAAAGAATAGCTTTATTAACTGTAGCAGAAAAGATTTAAAGGAGCACAGGATTTAAAGGAACACAATATTAAAAAAAACTTTTAACTGAGGTCAAACGAGCCCCCCTTTACGGAGCCTCGTGCCCCCCCTGGGGGGCCCGCCCCACTATTTGAGAAGCACTGGGCTACAGACATGAGAGGTGAAAGATAGAGGCACAGACAGAAACTTGGCAATATTTCCAGGTGTTGTTGTTATTATTAGCGTCACCATCACCAAATACATACAGTAATACCTTGGATTGCAAGTAACTTGGTTTGAGAGCATTTTGCAAGGCAAGCAAATGTTTAAATATTTATTTAATTTTTTTTTTACTTGATATACAAGCGACGTCTTGCAATACAAGTACTGTAGTACAGCTTAAATTAAAAATCTCTGTACAAATTTTTTTTTGGGGGGGATTTTGTTTTGATATAAGAGTGTTTTGGATTACAAGCACGTTTCCGGAACGAATTATGCTCTCAATCCAAGGCATGACTGTACATACATACATACATACATATAAATCTACCTTTCAGGGCACACCGCCAGCCACTGTCAACAGCCCTGAGCTAGATAAGCCAGTGGCCCCACTCAGTATATGGCAGCTGCCTACGTTCTTCCTGTTTCCTTCCACCACCCCACCAGGTACTCGTTTCTCCACACCCCGGAGCACAGCCAAGCTGACAAAGAAGCGGGCCCTGTCCATCTCCCCACTCTCGGACGCCAGCATTGACCTGCAGACGGTCATCCGCACCTCTCCCAACTCCTTGGTGGCTTACATCAACTCTCGCTGCGCCTCAGCTGGGGGCTCCTATGGGCACCTCTCCATCGGAACCGTCAGGTGGGTGTTCCCTTTTGGGGATTGGGTTAGTGTGGGCCTCCCCGCAAACCCACTGCTCTCCAGATGTGTTGGACTACAACTCCCACCATCCAATGGCCATGCTGGCTGGGGGTGATGGGTATTGTAGTGCAACACATCTGGAGGACGCCAGCTTGGGGAAAGCGGTTAGTGGAAGGGAAGGCCCTTCCAGTTTCTCTGAGGAACTCTCTGCACAATTCAACCTACTCTGGCTCCAAAACAAGAAACCTGAGAACTTGCTTGTTCTGAGATTTCTCTGGAAGAAATGAGGTGGCTGAACAGATTTGAAATGGTTGTAAATTCAAGTGTATTTCAGAGAGCCACTGTGGTGTAGTGATTAGAGTGTTGGACTGGGACTCTGGAGATCTGGGTTTTAGTCCCCACTCAGCCATGAGCCTCACTGAGTGACTTTGGGCCAGTCACGAACTCTCAGCCTAACCTACCTCGCAGGGTGGTTGTGAGGATGAAATGGAGAGGAGGAGGACCACGTAAGCTGCTTTGGGCTCCTTGCAAGAGGAAAAAAAAGGTGGGATATAAATAATAAATCCATAATAGATAATTATTTGTGTCCTAAGAAAAGCTGAGAGTGCTGTGAATGAAGCTCTAGGACTCTGCACCTAGTTCCAGAAGTGAAGTGTGCTCTTTTGAGATATAGCTGCAGAGACCTTTTCTCATTGTTTGTTTGTCCATTTATTTGTTACATTTATATCCCAACTTCCCTCCGAGGACCTCAGCGGCAGCATACCTGAAGTTCCCTCCCAACAACCCTGTGAGGTAGGTAACGACTGGCCCGGCATCACCCAGTGAGCTTCCTGGCTAAGCAGGGATTTGACCCGAGCCTTCCCAGCTCTTCTTGTTTCTGCCTCAGTTCAAAACCTGGAAAGTGGAGGAGGAAGGGATGGACAGCTGCATAGAACAGTGTTCTCCAACCTTGGGCTGGCTGGGACATGCTGGGAGTTGTAGGCCAAAAACATCTGGGGACCCAAGGTTGGAGAACACTGGCATAGAGGATGTTGGAACAGCTGCACGGCAACCCTGCTAGGGTTTTCTCAACCCCAGAGGGAAGCCATGGCTTAGCAGGGTGGTTGAGGAGACTCCTTAACCACCCTGACTAACCCGTCCCGGGTTCGCATGCACACTAAGCCTCAGTAGCAATCAACCTATTGAAGCATAGTGTGTCGTGCAAACCCAGTCAATGTGGTAATCCAGTGTGGTGTAGTGGTTAGACTGAACTAGGACCTAGGAGACTAGGGCTCAAATCCCTGCTTGCCCATTAAGCTCCCTGGGAGGACTTGGGTCAGTCTCCCTCCCTCCCTCCCTCTCTCAGCCTAACCTACCTCACAAGGTTGTTGTGAGGAAAAAGGAATGCAATGTGATAAAAATACAATCAAGATCCAATAAAATACTAAAACATTATTCCTTAAAAGAAGAAATAGAACACCAAAACAACAGAATGATAAAAGTAGAAGTACAGCAATGTCAAAGATCATCAAAGGATAGTTCTCTCTTGGCAACCCTGGATTTCTTTAACCATCCAGAGTGATGGGGGGGTTGAAACCTCCTCAATCACATGTAACTATCTGGAAAGACCTAATTAATACTCGCTAGCTAAATCTAGATCAGTAGACCCTCCAGAGGAAGTTTAACCCTCCAGTTTTATATATCTGTGTCACTATATGCAGGTCATTGTTGATAGGTTATTTCATGCTAGGTGTCAGTTATATTTTCATGTTGTATTGTTTGTTGATGAGATGATGATGATGATGATTGTTTTCTTGAGTTTAAGATAAGCTGGGTAAGGGAATGAGAAACAAATCCACACTGAAGAAAATAAAAACAGCTCTAGGCAAGTGCTGAAGGTACAAAGTAACTTCCTGACATGTTAGTTCTAGTTCTTCTACTGAGAGTGTCCCCTGATCAGATGTTGCATCAGCCCCAAGCTTCATGGCTGAAAAGCATTGCCCATACCCTTTTAGTTTCAAGAATAAAGACTAGAAACTTACCTTGCCTTTGCGGGTGGGGGGAGCAAACTGAGATTCTCAGGAAGTTGCTCAGTACCACTTGTGCTACACTCATGCGGAATCCGTGGCACAGATGCACAGCACTGACATTACGCGAATACTGGTGGTGCAAATGAGGCATGATGCAAATACTCGTCATGCAAATGACTCTTGCTATCTTCCGTCATCCCCTGCAGCCCTTCCCTTGGGTTCCAGAGCCCCATGGGGCACCAGAAAGCTCAGGGGATGTCCTACAGCCACAACCCACCGATGGTCCCCTGTGGGTCTCACGAACACATGCCCGGTCGACCGGGGATGATGCACCACCATATGCCTCCACCCTGTGGGATGCTGAAGCACTGCCAGGTAAATGGGTACCAAGCCCACCATTCCGCCTTTCTCCACATGTCACTCTAAAGCAGTGGTGTTGAACCACTTTCAGCCCGAGGGCCAAATTCCATTATGGAGAAGCCCGTGGGGGTGGGGCAAAGGCAAGAGGGACGGGGCTAAAATACCAAAGAATACCAGCATATTTTAGCTTGAAGCTCTTACTGCCGGTAACTAAGTCTTCGGAGAGGCATTTCATCCTTTTAGAATGGTTGGGGGGAAAACTGCACAAAAACCAGGAAACCACCAAAGGATCGGTGGTTAGGGGGAAAGGGGTGGGGCCGAGGGAAAGGGGCGTGGCCAGATTGGGACTCCAGGAGGGCCGGATTTGGCCATCAGGCCTGAGGTTCCCCACCCCTGAGCTGAAGCATGTGAATACCAAATGCCCCCAGCGTGACAACAGCATACCTGTTGGGCAGAGTCCCGAGACCCACAAGCAACCCACCGCCCAAAAAAACCTTCACTCCCGGTAGGCCCTTAGAATGAACTGTCCAGTTAGTTTGGGGGAGAAGGAAGGGTGGCTGCCCAGATATGGGGGAGAAGGGCCTCCTTTCGGGACGGGGCTGTAGTTGGAGGGGGCACCATCACCTGGAGCTCTCGCCGTCTCTTTCCCACAGCTGAAGTCAGAGCCCAGCCTGGGCAGCCCTCTGGATGCCCTGAGCACCAAGTGCCTGGAGGAGTGCTCGGAGGGTGACATTTCCAGCCCGGCCTCTACGGGGACGCAGGTAACACCAGGCCACGGCGGCGTGCTCACACATACACTGAGGTGCCCTTTCTCCACATCTGTAGTCTAGTGTCAGGGATTGGGGTGTTTCTTTCAGAGAGAGAGAGAGAGAGAGGTTTTCACAACCTCACATGTAAATACCATGATGTTTTGATTCCATACACACACACACATCAGACAGTGGTGTAGTGTTCCATTTGGAAGGGCAGGTGCCCATCGTGACAGTCGCCACAGCCATGCCCCCAAAGAGAGACTACAAAAAGGCAGACCGGTGCGTTGATCCAGATCAACAGACCAGCTCTAGCAGTTTTCACCTCCCATCAGGAGCAAGTCTTTTGTGAAGGTCATGGGTCTTAATTGCCCATTCAAGACCAAGGCGTCCCAAAATAGTTTGTATTTCAACAGGGAACAATTTATTGTGGCTGGGAAAATCCTATTTGCCTCCCAGCTCCTGTGAGGATTGCAGCTGAGCGCAGAGGGAATAGTCTGAGGGGGGTGGCAGATGATGTCAGCATCCCTGCTAATAAAAAAGTGCCAGCACTGTGTCCCTGTGAGCCCCGGCTCCACTACACCACTGCCCCCGCGAATGCGTAACCCTCACAGTTGGATATATCAATCACATCATTACATCCCATCTTTGCCTCTTATTAGTTAATGCAGGCATGGACAACTTGTAGGCCAAAAAAATCTGGAGGACCACAACTCCCATCAGCCCTAGCCAGCATAGTCAGTGTTGAGGGACCATGGGAGTTGTAAGTCAAAGCATCTGGAGGGCCACAAGTTGCCCACCCCTGAGTTAAAGGCTGAGGTAAGAATGGGCCTGCGCTGCACATGAACCAACTACAAAGGCAGCAGGATCATATGGCACAGCTTTTCCTTGACGTGGAGGTGTCCTATGTTTTAAAACTCCTATGTGGCAGGGGAAGGGCAACTACCTGCACATAGAAAAGTAGCATGTCAGGGAGCAATATTCTGAGGCTCCAGTCCTATAAACACTTACCCGGGAGTAAGTCCGTTGGAATCGGTGGGGCTGACTTCTGAGTAGACATGTATAGGATTGCACTGTAAACTGGCTTTCTCACTGGCATGCTGGTTTTCTATGTGTAGGAAGGATCTTGTGTGTGCGGCGGCGGGAGTATTCAAATATGAGGCTCCCCTATTGGCAATCTAACACAGTATTAGCCCAGGAAAAGCTGTACTGTATGTTTCTGCTGGATATGTAGGTCTGTTTTACAAGTTGGGCTACATGTCACACTTAATTACATGGAAAACAGCCCTTCTCTGCCCGTTTAGAATCCCAAAGGCTCTCTCCCTGCAGGCCAGGAAAACTGGAGGGACGTGAAGTACTCAGTCACCAGTCCATTGCCTTTTCCTGAACTCGCTAGGGATAAGAAAGCAGAGTCATCAGGAAGGAGAAACTGCTGGCTGTGCTTTTTCTTTTAGTTCTGTCTTGTGCGGCTAATCTTCCCTAACAGTTGGGAGGGAAGAGATGATTAGCCGCAAGGGCGTGATTCAAGTCCCTCCAGGTTTCGTTGCCTGTAATGAATTCTAGCGGTGCAATCCTGTACATGTCTTCTCAGAAGTAAGTCCTGTTGAGCTCAGTGGGACTTACTCCCAGGTAAATGGGCATAGGATTGTACTGTTAAACATGCAAAATCAGGCGACTTTCTGCATGGTGCATTCCATGTAGCTCAGCCCTAAGGAAGCAAAATCTGTAATTGTAGCACAGCCAGGGGCGGCAGTTCTCACGCATCCAAGTTGTCTAGTGTTCAGTGCAGTGCTGACATGAACAACGAAATGTGTGAGCTCTGTGGGCCTTCTCCCCTATATCCCACGGCGTCCTTAACATGGATGGAAAGCATTGGTTGGAAATCTCATCTGTGCAGCAGCGGATTCAAATGCTGAGGAGGATATATGGAGGGATACCTTCCCAATAGCTGCTCCGTGTTGATCGCATTCCCTTCCACTGGAGATCCAGTAGAGCCCTAGCAGGAATTTGTTTCAGGAGATGTGTAAGACCCTTTGGTCTGGATAGGCAACTGATAGCTGGGGTGTGAAGCGGGTAGGCTGGGGTGGGATATTTTTTTTAAACTAATGTTTCATGTTAATTTTTAATAGGGTGTTGGCACCTGCCCTTAGCTTTTATAAGAGGGTGTGATTATACCAAGTAAATAGTTTTAAAGGGTGGCAGGAAAAGGATCGATTCCTTAGTTCTGCGTAAAAGGAAGGCTGCCTGCACAACGGATGCTGCTGGCGGAAGGGGACTTTCCCTGTCTTCTCCTCCCCCCCTGCAGCCCCCCCACTGCACACCATCCGAATCTGTTCCGCAGTGATCCCCCCCCCCCCAACCCTCTGAAGCAGACTTGGAGGACGCGCCTGGGGAATGTAGTTGGAGGAGAGGATGGGGAAAGTCCCGTTCCGCCAGCAGTATCTGTTCCGCTGGCAGAACATCAACCTTGGATCCAACCCAATGCATATGAAACCGCCTTAGGCTGAGTCAGACCAGTCCAACCAGCAGCTGATCTCCGGGGTATCAGGCAGAGGACTTTCCTTTCCCAGCCTGAGATGTCTGGAGACTCCAGCGATCGAACCTGGGACCTTCTGCATGCAAAAATATGTGCTCTTGACCACCGAGCCGATGACTCGCTGCTGTGCCCCAGGGTCAGAGTGCTGGCTTTCACAGCCGCCGCCACGTGGCCAGTAAGAGGGTGCAAAGGAGACACGTGGACCTCAGCCCATCAGTCCGTGGGACTCTTGTGGGGTGGAGAGGCACAGACAGCTGCCTCCCCTCTGGGGAGAAAGTGGGTTGGATCATTGATGAATTTCCCCCCAAGAACTTCCGAACATGCTTCATATCTTACCTCCATCCCAGGATCCCTTACTAGGCATGCTTGATCCCCGGGACGAATTAGAGAAGGAAGATGGGAAGGTGGAGGCTGAGGCAGTGTACGAGACCAATTGCCACTGGGAAGGGTGCTCCAAAGAGTTCGACACCCAGGAGCAGCTGGTGCACGTGAGTGACGGGGTGCCTATTTGTGTGTTTGGGACCGGAAGTGCCCTATAGTTCTGGAACATGTTGTCTTATCCAACACCCTACATCTGATACACTACACCAAATATACCCCGGAGCGATGCCTGCTTAACCTTTTGTACTGCTTTGCAATGATAAGGCAGGATAAGAGCCATAAATAATGAGGATGAGTAGGATTGGCTTCCTGTCTTCATAAGATGATGAGCTTTGCAGCATTCCTCTGCACAAAAATAAGGAGAGACGGTCCTCTCCTGGGTCTGTTGAAGATGTTTGGACAGTGATGTGGAGACTCAGACTTGCCCCACATCACAATCATCCCTCATGACCTCATAGGCTGATTCCAGAGAAAAGACTGTCCTCTGTTTGGTTACAGGGTTTTATACTAGTTGTGACTTCACCCAAAGCATCCTGGGAGTTGTAGTGTGGTGAGGTCCCCAAGAACTCTCTGTTAGAGATCCCTAGTCACTCTCACGGAACGACTGTTCCCAGAATGCTCTGGGCTGAGGAGAATATGGCTACTGAACCAGTTTAAGTTTACATTGTGGATTTGCCCTGCTTTGTGTTCCTCGTCTGTATCCAAAGCTAAGAGACAGTTTGAAATCTTAAGTCTGGTATGTGAGAGAGATGGCCCTCTTCCCTCAAGCACCTGAGAATGGTACCTACACAGGCACTAGAATATGCAAATCTATTACTTATATTGGTATTCCATCTTGCTTTGGAGACTTACATGGGATCGTTCCATTTCTTTTCATGACATCCCTTTGAATTGGGTTAAGCTGAGATAGTTGACTTGCCGAGAGAGTTGAACCCAGGCCAAATCCAACATGAATTACTGCAACACACAGCCTCTTTTATGATTTAAGTGTAATTGATTGGTTAATAATTTAAACGGCAAATAATTTTATGTATTGCATTTATTCGTCACCTATTACTCCAGTCCTCTAGGCAACAGTCAACCAAAATTAAAACATAAATCACATAATACAATAAAATATCAAGTCTGGTAAACACAACATCAGCACAAAACTTACAAATACATGAAAAGGGCTACAATAATTCCATAAGGCTTACAAATACTGTGAGTGTAGAGACTAAAATAATAATATCAGCTTTAAAATAAAACTTTGATACATAATATTAAATATGTTATGTTACTTTAGAAGAGTCCGCCCCAACCTGGTGCCCTCTAGAAGTGTGGGACTGGTTGGCTGAAGCATGCTGGGAGTTGTAGTCCAACACATCTACACCAGGTTGGCACCAGGTTGGGGAAGGCTGCTTTAGAACATAAATAAATAAATATAATCAGTCACTAGCCGTGATTTAACCCCTGTAGTTTCTAGTCCTGTCATCTGTAGGCGGGGTATGTAACTGTTTCCCCTCTTCACTCTATTGACGCCTGTGGGGAATGAATCTCAAAATGTCCACTAACTTCCGGTCTCTGCGCTGCTTCTCTTCCCTGACGCTGCAGCACATTAACAACGAACACATCCATGGGGAGAAGAAGGAGTTTGTGTGTCATTGGCGCGACTGCTCACGGGAGCAGCGACCCTTCAAAGCTCAGTACATGTTGGTTGTCCACATGAGGCGTCACACGGGAGAAAAGCCCCACAAGTGTACAGTAAGTAGAACGGGCCTAAAGAGCTAGCTGGTTTCTGAGCCCGGCAGGAGCATCTGAAGAGATAGGGAGGGTGGATTGGGAAAGGCACAGCGCAACGCATTCTGCCGTGGGACTTTAATTCTAAGGGTTCACTCAGGGCCTGCTCACACAGTGACTGGGTTTAGACAACATAATAACCCACACTCAAGGGGGGTTGAGTATGGGTTGAGTGTTGGTTGTCATTGAACCGGCCACAAGCCACAGTATAGTGCTGCGATTGCAGAAAAAGTGGGCGGTAACGATGCTGGTTCAGGTTCCTTAAAAAATAAAAAAAAATCAATGTGCACCTGTGCAATTGTACAGCAATGCAGGCTTTAAAATGAAAAGATTGTGTAGCTTGCACAGCTCTGTAGGTGTGCATTGAAAATTAGCCTCCCCCAAACATAAATAATGGCTGACCAACCACACCTGTTGTTGAAGGAGAAGACATGAAAGGCAATTATGGATTTCCTGCCCACAAATCCCACCTCCTACCTCCCCAAGGTCAAAGGTGAAAGTGGGGGCAAATGTTGCAAAACAGGTTCTACAGGTTTGAAGCCCCTCCCACTGCTAAGAGTTACAGTACTGCTAGATTTGACAGACCTATCTCAGTAGTGCAAGGAAACCACAATCAACAAATCACACCCCTGCACAAAAATTAAAAATTGGTCTGGAAAAAAGGGGAATTTTGAGGGGGGAAATAACGTCAGGACAATGGGTTGGGGAGTGCATTATGTAGTGAGCAAGAGAGCCAGACAGTGCAGTACTGAGGAAAAAATCTAGTATAGATTGAATGGCCCAGAGCCAATGCCACTTTCATAATGTATCCCTGACTTGGAATAGATGCAGCAGGATGCCCAATAGGAAGAGGTGTGGGTGTGAGTGTGTGTGTGTGTGTGAAAGAAGCTACACATTTGGGTTGTCAGGGAGGAAGAGGGACTTGAGGAGGGTCCCTCTTCTGCCATGCAAACCGTCACACACACACGCACTGCTGTCTTACAGTTTGAAGGCTGCAATAAGGCCTACTCACGGCTGGAGAACCTCAAGACCCATTTGCGCTCCCACACGGGTGAGAAGCCCTACGTCTGCGAGCACGAGGGCTGCAATAAGGCCTTCTCCAATGCCTCGGATCGGGCCAAGCACCAGAACCGGACACATTCCAATGAGGTATGGACAGCTGCCTCAGATAAGCCCTGACCCTGGGATCTGGGGTAGCAAGGGATAAGGTACGAGTGAGTAATGTTAGGAATGTAGAAACTAGGCGGTGTTTGTAGATAAGGCGCGCTTGTGCGTAGCCAATCCGCTCCATGGCTTTCACAGTAGCAAAATTAACCAATCATTGCTTTCTCACCTGCAGTGCCTTATAGGGAGGTGTGCTGCGTTACACAGGCAGAGAACCTTTTCCGTGGAAGTCTCTTCCAACACGTTGCAAATAAACCCAGTGTTCAGATAAATTGCACGAGTATGTGGTTTATTTTCCACAATTGCCTTACGTTAAAAAGATCTCTCTCTCTCTTACACACACACACACACACACACACACGGTGTCCTATGGTATGACCCCGTGCTTCAACCACTCCATCTAGGGCAGCCTTTCCCAACTTGGTGCCCTCCATATGTTTTGGACTTCCAGTCCCATCAGCCCCAGCCAGCATGGCTGATGGTCAGGAATGCTGGGAGTTGTGGCCAAGCCATCTGCAGGGCCACCAGGTTGGGGGAAGGCCAATCCAGTGGCAGCCTTACCACAAAGCGGAAGGAGCAGGGCAGCATCCTGCGCTCTGAACGTGCCCAGGGAGGCTGAGGATCCCGCTTGTGTCCTGGCAGAAACCCTACGTCTGCAAGATCCCCGGCTGCACCAAGCGCTACACGGACCCCAGTTCGCTGCGCAAGCACGTCAAGACGGTGCACGGACCAGACGCCCATGTGACCAAGAAGCACCGTGGAGACACAGTGCCCACCAGCCGGATGCCGGCCCTCCACGGGGACATGAAACAGGAGAGAGACAGCGAGGGCAGGAAGGAAGAGGGCAAGCTCATGGTGCCCGACGCTAACTTGGTAAGCCGCTCGGGGCGGGGAGGTGGCAGAAGAGAAACCCTACTGCAAGAGGGGGCATCGCGGATGTTGGTGGGCAGAGGAGAAGCGATACTGATGCTGGGTGGGGGGCATAGAACAGCCTGCCCCAACCGGGTGACCTCCGGAAGTGTTGGACTGCAACTCCCAGAATTCCCAGCCAGCATGGGCAACGGCCATGCTGGCTGGGAATTCTGGGAGTTGCAGTCCAACACTTCTGGAGGACACCCGTTTGGGGAAGGCTGGGGTAGAATTTCTTGAGCTCAGGGAGCCCACCGCGGACCGCTTCCCACATGACTTTTTCTTAGCCCATGTCTTACGGCAAAAGCCAAGCAAAGGTGTGTGAAAAGGTCATTTGTGATTCAGCCAGAAGCTTCCCGGGCTGCTGTCGTCCATTCTTTAATGCACAGCCGCACATATGTGAAGCAGACCTGGGAGTAAGAGGGAGGAATTGGGGCACTCCGTATTCCGCAGCTGCACAGTATTTGATCAAAAATTGTTTTAGAGTGTGTACAGCAGCACCTGAGGATTTCAGCTTTCTTCCTTTAATTTTCCTTTGTGTGTGTGTGTGGGGGGGGCGGGAATCCCAAAACAGCCCTTAAGACTATGAACATTTTTCTTTATTTATTACATTTATATCCCGCCTTTTCCTCCAAGGAGCCCAAGGCGGCATACATGATCCTCCCCGTCTCCATTTTATCCTCACAACCAACCCTGTGAGGTTGGTGAGGCTGAGGGTTGGTGACTGGCTCAAAGTGAGCTTCATGGCCGAGTGGGGAGTAGAACCCGGATCTCCCGAGTCCCGGTCCGACACTCCATCCACTACGCCACGCTGGCTCTCAAGGAGGACTTGGAAGCCTGGTCAAAGGTCAGAGAGGATTGAATAAGATTTCCAGTAATCCGGGTGCATCTCTTCGGTGCCCTACATAGCAACCTAGCACCTCCCCGTGGCTAGCAGAAGTAGAATAAGTTGTGCAAATATATGCTTTTTTTAAATGCACAAACTGTAGAGATCACAGAATTCAACCTTTTTAGCACAAAATTAGAATTACTTTGGCATAGGATGTTTAATTTATTCTTGTTGTTGTTGCTTTTAGTACAGAACAGAATGTAACTAGCTGTGGGCAGAAGGTTTCTTGTACCAACACTGCCCTTTCGAGTTTCTCGTATGTATACTCTTGAGCTGACCCCCCAGGAGAGGACAGAGCAGAATGGTTTGAAACTACAGAGCGGGCGGGGGTTATAGTCAAGACTAACTTCAGGGCCAAACTACACGATACTTTAAATGTGTGGTCACATTTAACATGACTGAGGGCTTCTCTACATAAAGCATTCATTGTGCGTCCGTGATCCCTCACTCACGGAAGTTTGCGGGTCCTTTACACGACGTCGTCATCCTCCGGGGCCTCTTCCTTGTTTTTCACCCATTTCCTCAGCTTTTTATACACGAGGCGCTTCTCTACATGAGGCGCTTACCCCGCCGCTTTTCCGAGGCTGCTGCTTCCGTTTTCTTTGCGGGTGGTGAGGCTGCCTCAGTTACACGTGGCTTTTTCCTGGGTTTTTTCCATCCCTGCCTTTCTGTATATTCTATTAACCAAGCACAAGGTGGCGCTGTGGTATAGCTGCAGTATAGTGGATTTTCGGCTGCACACGAGGCCTTTGTTCCGGTTTAACATTTAATAGATGACTTTCCTCGCTCTAAAATTCCCACACACACACACACACACAAAAGGCTGGAAAACACAGGAGTGGCCCTGGAGGATGACGACATTGTAAAAAGGACCCGCAAACGTCTGTGAGTGAGGGATCATGAGTGTGCAATAAATGCCTTGCCCTTAGAGCGAGGATAATGAGGTATTATTTAGCTACCATGCTAAATCGCGCTACAAGAAGCCTGTGTATTTCTGGAATCGCACTATACCACAGCACCACCTTGTGGTTGCGTAATACAACATACTGGAAGGCAGAGAAAGGAAAAACCTGTGGGGAAACCTCATGACCCACATGTAAATGAGGCACTCTTTACTCCCACAAAGAAAACTGAAGAAGAAGCTTCAGAAAAGCAGCGGTGTAAATGCCTCATGTAGAAAAGCCCAGGGTTTTTTTAAAATAGCCACCATGTGGGTGCCCGATCAAGACTGGGACTACAGCATTAATCCTGGCGTTTCCAATGTGGTGCTCAGGGGTACCAGTGTTCCTGCAGACACCTCTCGTGGTGCCTGTCAGACCCCCTGTCCTGCCTTTCCTGATTTTGATTTTTTCAGATTTTTAAAATTACTTTTTTTTTAACTGAATGGCTGGCATGCTGCAAAGTGAAGTGCTGGCCTCCAGCACTATCTTTATTTCCAAGAATGTTTCTGAGCCAGATGTTCTTAGAAAAGAAAACTGGGGTGGAGGGCAGCCTCTTCAGTTTGCCTTCTGAGAAGTGGGTGCTGGAGCAGAAAACTGTGGGTTCAAAAGAGTGGTTTTGGAGTTCAGACCACACCTCTACCTTGTACTTAGGTCCTTAGGCAAGTTACTTTTCTTTTAGTCTCACCAAATTGCCTTCTGGGAAGTGTGTGTGTGTGTGTGTGTGTGTGTGTGTGTGTGTGTGACTGGCAACACCTACCATGGTAGGCATTTTGTGAGTGGGCAAGCTGCCCATGGTAGCCATTTTGTGAAAGCACACATGATCCTCAAAATTGCAAATGTGCTCACCAACCCAAAAAAGCTTGGGGACCCCTGATTTAACCCTTCCTGCCCAGACTATGGTCCTGACGAAAACTCTTTCTTCCCCAAAGCTGCTATTTGTTGAGGGAGGGAAGCTGCTATTGGTTTTGACTGTCTTGGCTCCTCACCCCTCCGAAAGAATTCTGAGACCTTAGTTTGGTGAGGGTGCTGAGAATTCTTTATTAGAGATCCCTACACCCATACACACCGGAGTCCCTGGGAAAGAGGGAATGACTGTTAATCCATTTTAAGTCTGTAGTGTAGATATTCGCTGAGCACGTATCTTAGAAGATCACCCATAATCCCCTGTGGTCTGCAGCAGCCACACAAGGGATTCCTAGGTGGATGAGTTGATATAGAAAGAATTCCCTGACTACAAAGTTTGAAAACCACTTCATTGCCCCCCACAATGATTAAAACATACCCACATCAATAAAAATCACCCCTACTGATTCATTAACTAAACTTTTATCAGTAGATTAACCAAAGCTTTATTACAAATCTACTGATTAAAGGTGCCAGCCCTGTTTTAATTTTTATTTATTTATTTATTATATTTTTACCCCGCCTTTTTTCCTGCAAGGAACCCAAGGCGGCTTACATAATCCTCCTCCTCTCCTTTTTATCCCCACAACAACCCTGTGAGGTAGGTTAGGCTGAGAGTCAGTGACTGGCCCAAAGTCACCCAGTGAGCTTCATGGCTGAGCAGGGACTAGAACCCGGATCTCCCGAGTGCCAGTCCAGCACTCTCACCACTACGCCACACTGGCTCTAATTTAATTTCATTTTCACACATCTTTGGTTTCCTTCCCAATATGCATCTTAAGAAGCAACTTGAGGTGATTGACATGGAGTTGTAACCCTGTGTTGTGATGCTAACGGTGTGATGTGGCTGTGCTTCCTCCACCACTCAGAAACCGCAGCCGAGCCCTGGAGGTCAGTCATCCTGCAGCAGCGAACGCTCTCCCTTGGGCAGCGCAAACAACAACGACAGCGGCGTGGAGATGAACATAAACGCGGGTGGCAGTTTGGAGGACTTGTCGGCACTGGAGGAACCGTCGGAGCCCATGGGCAACTCCGGGATGTCTGCGCTGCACAAGCTGGAGAATCTGCGCATCGACAAACTCAAGCAGCTGCGCAAGCCCCTGTCAGTGAAGGGTGTCAAACTACCTTCCATCCCCGGAACAGGTGTGTGGGGAAGGCCTGGTAAAATCTCGGACGCCAGAGGTAGGGCTTCCAGTGGACAGGAGGCAGTTAGATTACCAAGGCTCGTTGCTGCAAATTCAAGATGGCTGCCAGCAGAACACCATCAGTAGTGTAGGAGGATGCTCCTCTGTGATGTTCTTAAGGGGGGGGGACCCTCTTGCAGTTGCTGTCTTGGTCTTGTGGGGCCCACTTTTCTTCCCTTAACCGTGCCCATTTATCATTACCCCCTCCCAATTTTGACTGTGCCCCCCCCCTTTTAAGAACTTGGGCCCAGTGAATCATCTGGAAGCACCTGAATGTATTATAATTCATTATATTAATTCCAAAGCAGAGAGGAAAATGGACACCTGCCTTGGCCGAGGCCCACACAGAAAATAGTTGTGAGGTGGTCAGACTTAAGGGCATCAAAGAGATGTCAAGCAGGTAGCTGGTAGGTTGAAGTCAGCCAGGTAGAAGGTAGGCTGAAGACCTCCTCTGAGACTGAAGGGAGGGTCTACATCAGGGGTGGACAACTTGTGGCCCTCCAGATGTTTTCGCCTACAACTCCCACCATCCCTCATCTTTGGTTATGCTGGCTAGGGGTGGCGGGAGTTGTAGGCCGAAATATCTGGAGGGCCACAGGTTGCCCACCCCTGCTCTAAATGACTGGCAGATGCCCAGATCCCTTGGAATAGGCCCCTTTCTCCATTCTGTCAGGCCTATCTCAAAATCATGTGCTTAGCCTAAGCCTAGCCATTTTCTTTGTGTTCTCTGTCCTTTCAGTCAACTGTTCCGTTTCTTCACAGGCTCCGCGAGAGAGATGCCTGGCCTGTGTGGGCCACCTTCTGCTGTCTCTCACCGGCGCATCATGGAGCTGTCGTCCAGTGACTTGCCCTCCCTCCCCCTGACAGGTGAACGCCGTGGCAGTACCACCAGCACCGTCAGTTCAGCCTACACGGTCAGCCGCCGCTCTTCCATGGTATCTCCATACCTGCCAGCAGGGGGAGCCCCTAATGGTTTAGGCCCACCTGACGTGTACGACCCCATCTCCCCAGATGCCTCGAGGCGCTCCAGCGAGGCCAGCCCCTGCGGAGGTCTTCCGGGGCTGGGTAACCTGACACCGGCGCAGCAGTACCGTCTCAAGGCCAAGTATGCTGCTGCGACGGGGGGGCCCCCTCCAACCCCTCTACCCAACATGGAGAGGGCTGCTCGGTCCAGCCTCATGAGGGATTACCCAGGCGCAGGCCTGCCTCCGTTCATGCGTAGGCACAGTGCCAATGAGTACCACAGCTACAGCACTGGTATCCTCCACCCCCACCCGGCACTGAGCCACAATGCCCGGCGAGCCAGTGACCCCTCCCAGCCGGTGGGTGAGGCCCATCCCACTCCCAGAGTGCAACGGTTCAAAAGTCTCAGCAACATGAGCCCGGCAGGGATGGGCAGAGCCGGTGGCCAAGGTATGGGGGGCTCTGACGCTAACCTGCAGCGCCACCTCTTCTCACCACGGCCGCCAAGCATCAGCGAGAATGTCTTTTTGGAGGCTGCAGCCATGGAGAGCGCCGGCCCAGCGGGAGAGCAGGAGCTGCTGGAGGTGGAACCTTACCTCAGCTACCAGGAACAGAACTACCCGTGCCAAACAGCGGGAATGGAGCTACAGGGCAACGGGGCCCATCGAGGCATGCTCAGGGCAATGGGTGACTTGCAGATGAGTCCGGCGAGTCACGAGCCACTGGAGGGTGGCTTTGAGCAACCCGATTATATCCCGTCCCAATGCCAGATGAGCGCGGCTTTCCACGCAACACGGCAGTGGGACAGAGACGGCTCGGGGATGAATCCCGCGCTGCCTGCTGGCCTGGGGCAATGCCACTCTGCCCAGTACCCAGTCCCTGTCACCAAGCACCTGGGAGTGGAGCCTGGCAGGACAGGCCAACCGGGGGCGTTCCAGTTTGGGCAGCCCCACATCAAGGCCGAGCAGCAGTTCCAAGCAGCTGCTCCAGCTCTTGCCTCCTGCCAGGGCATGAAGCCGCTGGCATACAGCCAGGCCCAGCCTGTCTGCGGGGGTGGTGGGTACCAGCCCGAGAGCCAACAGGCCGCTTGCTTTGGTATGGGGCAGCCCGCCGGCAGGCGATCCCAAACCCCGATGCTGCAGGTCAAGGAGATGATGGTGCGGAGCTACGTGCAGTCGCAGCAAGCGCTGATGTGGGGTGAGCAGCCAGGGGGCAACGTCATAGATGGCATGGAGAGCGGGCAGTGCCAGCAGCACCCGCCTTACCCGGGCCCCAAGTACCCTAACTACCCAGCCAGACCGCCGCAAGCGATGGAGAGCAAGGCACTTTTGAGCCCCGGCAGCCAGTGTTACAACCCAGGGATGGTCCCCCATCCGCCCGGTGGGCCCAAGCCACTGAGTCGACAAAGCAGCTTGAGCTACCAAACTAGCCCCTCATATGAACCCCCCAACGATGACGGCCCCCACCGGATGATGCGCTTACCCCCTCTCCATAGACCCGAGGAAGCCAGCTTTCCCAGCCCCATGCACATGCAGCTCAGCAAAGCCCCTGGGCACAAGTTGATGGATGCCCATCAGAGGCACCGTCAGCCGCCCAGCTGCGTGGCCGAGGATCCGGGCGGGCCCTACGCCCCTGGGCTGGATGTCCTCAAACCGGACTCTTTCTCTTACCTGCCAGAAGAGCAAGTGTCCAACAGCCTGGACACCCTAGACCTAGAGAACACCCACCTGGACTTCACGGCCATCCTAGACGACGCAGAGGCCCTCAGCCCCACCTCTCCACCCGGCGGCCCAGCCAACATGGCTGTGGGGGATATGAGCTCCATGCTGAACTCTCTGGCAGGGGAGAACCAGTTCCTTAACACCCTTTCCTAGTACGACCAGGCTTATGACAGCTGTGATGACGGGGACTGCTATTAATCGGAACCAGACTGGCTTAAGAAGAGACAATAAGGGTACCTCTTACCGGGCTGGACTCGATAACTTACGGTTGGGGATGGGGGGGGGGGCTTTGCAGTGGGAGAATCCAGCTAGTAACTTCCAGGGCTGCTCTTGGTACCAAACTGCATCTGCCTTGCATCCTCAGACGCCCTAGGCAAGTTTGGGTCTCCATTGTTGAGGACTGTGCTGGTGCAGGTACTGGATGAAGGATGGGCACCCACGGGAAAGGAAGGGGATTCATTCCACTCTCCCAGCTAGTAGAGCAAAACTCAGGAGCTCCTAATTTCACCTATTCCCTTTCTTCTCCCCACACCCACCCTTTCCTAAATGAAACCAGTATTCTTGAGCGATAAGCATCACCCAAGTGCCTCTTCCTCAGACTCCTCTGTACATTAAAAGGGCAGGGCATTGATCCGTACGAGTTTGTTGACATGGCTGCATACCTACGGCCCATTTAAGCACTGATACATTTTGTCCACTGAGGAATACTTGCAAAAGCAGGGTTTTTAGGCAAACCACAAATTTCACCTGGATTTTGCAGGAGAGATCTCTGGGCTCAAGCGGGCGGGAACGTGGAATCCTGTTCATGGATCCTTCCTGCAAAACCCACAGGGAAGGAAGGGCTCAACTGGAGGAAAAAGACTATGTTAGAACTGGCCTTGGCTCTGTTGCCCCACAGAGGCCTGAGAGGCCGGTCAGGCTCAAAGCATCTGCTAATAGTAAGTCCTTCTTTACTCATAGCAGATGCATTTCAGGCCCACTTGGACCTTTAACCTTTGACCTCCCACCCTGCAAAGCTTCTAGCCTGGGTGAAGCCCAGCTGGCAAAGTCAGCCCCACATTCCTGAGCTCCACCTCAACTTGGGCTTTCACCATTAGCTCTCATCCTGCCATTACAAAGCCCACAATATGATAAAAGCATCACGCTGAGGATGTGCATGTGGGCCGCTGTCCTGCAAGAACTTCCCCCCCCCTGGCGGTTTCTGTCTGCCGAACAGTTCCGAACATACCACTCCCCCATCCCTTGCTGTGGGAAGCTTAGCTAGATTATGGCATTTGGCCAAATTGCACCAAAGGATCACTCCACAGATTATATTTTTTTAGGTGTACACTTAAGTGCCCTACTTCAGCTCTAATTGCACATGTGAGTGGCTGTGCCAGAAAGTGAATGGGGATGCATGTCAAATTCATGCCCACAGATCCACAATCCATATGTGATTCCTTTGGGGGCTGGGGCAAACATGTTTTTACATGTACATCTAAAAACATAAAAGGGCATGTGAGAAATACATGTTCACGAACGCACATTTCGTGCAGGTACACTGGGGCCTGGGATTGGCTGTGGATCTATGTCAGGTGTACGCTGACTTGATGGCAAACATGCGCTTACCACCACATAAGGCTGCAATCCTATGAACACTTCCCTGGGAGTAAGTGTCCCATTGAACCTTTGAGTTCAGTGACTTACTTCTGACTAGACATGCATAAGATTGTGCTGTTAATGAGGAGTATATACTGACAGTGAGAGGTGTTGGGAGCTGGGGTAATTTTCAAACAAACTAAAACAGACTAGGCAAAACGAGCACTGTCAGGGTTTTGGAGGTTTCATGCCCAAGGCAGACAACTAGGGCGAGGGGGTCAGGATCTCAAAGGTGGGAGACATCATTGCCTGTGGGGTATACACTCATCCTCCGGTCACCTCTGTTGAACAGATTTTTTGGTAAGCCAAAGAGGACAGTGAGATGATAACTACAAAGAAGTGAGCACACACCAAAGTCAATGATGCTCTCAGCTCTCTTCTGCGTCTTCGGGCTTCTCTACATGAGGCATTTAACCCAGCGCTTTACCAAGGCTGCTGCTTCCGTTTTCTTTGCAGGAGGAAGAACATCCTTTTACAAGAGCCCTCCCCCCCCCGGGGGGGGTTCTTTTCTGCCTTTCTGCGTTCCTATATGTTCCATTACATAACACAAGGTGGCGCTGTGGTATAGAGTGGAACTGCAAAATTACACTAGGCCTCTGTAGCGAATCATGGTGGCGTCCAGGAAATACTTGACTTTCCCCGCTCTAAAAAAAGCCGTGAAAACACAGGAGAGGCCCTGGAGGAGGATGCCGTCAGGTAAAGGACCCACAAACTTCCATGAGTGAGGGATCACGCACGAGCGCATAGGTAATAAATGCCTTGTGTAGAGAAACCCTTTGTCTCTCTCCAGCTGTACATTTCTGGGCCGTTGTCCTTTTTTGCAAGGCAAAAAAAAGGGATTCCCTGATTCAAGGCACAAAATACTCCCAGGGGACCATAGGAAGCTACTTTACACCAAGTCAGACCTTTAGTCCCTCCTACTGCCCCTACTGACTGGCAGCGGCTCTCCAGGGTTTCTGACAGGAGTTTTCCCCCCAGATCTACCTTGAGATGCTGGGGATCGAACCTTCGACCTTCTGACCACAAAGCGGGCGCTCTACCACAGAGCTATGGCCTCTACCACCTCTACCACTGAGCTAGCACCTTCTCCCTGCCCCATCTCTTTCAGATACTTACCCCAATGCCCTGCACCCAAGCGCCCTCTTCCTAGCAAAATCTTAAGTTAAACCTAAGAAACCAAAGAATATACCTTTCATCCGTTTTAGCTTTCATTTTGTATGTTTCTTTTATATTTTAGCCTGGAAGCCAAACCTATCCCTTCCTGGTAATTTTCATCTAGGGGAAGGGGAAAGAAAGCATTAAAGCAAAGCAAAACAAAACAAAACAAAAAATTCTAGGCATATCATGGTGACATGTATTTTGATGGTTTGTATATAGTATATATGTGTGCGAGTATTTTTTACCTGTAAATCTCTCTTTTTTTTTAGAGAAAAACAATAAAATGATAATTAAAAATATTTCCTCAGGGGGAAAAAAGCAAACTCTTCCTTTAATATCTGTTATAAGAGACTCATGTAGCTGAGGTACTCCACCTAGAGGTCACCACTTACTCCACCCTTTTAGCAAATAGATATCCTTGTCCAAAAATACTTTGCCTTTCTCTAATGGGGGTGGGGAGGAACCAGCAGCCCTCATCCTAAATTCATACAGGTTGGTGGGGGGGGGAGAAAAAATATAAACGGATGTAGCAGTCAGAGGAGGAGGGGAAAGTCCCCCCAAGTGATTGGTTCAGACCTCTGGCAAGAGCAATCTGTCCCCCCTCTGGCAGGAGTCACAGAGGCGCCGTACAAACCCAGAGCGCTTCTGTCAGGGTGGCTTATAAGCCTGTAGTAGGGGTTGTTTAACCCACGTTTTGTCTGAACCTGGCCAACATGACCCATCATGGGTTAACGCAAGCAGCAAGTGAGGCGCTTGCCAAGAGTGGCAAAAAAACCTCTTGCTGCTCTTGCGAAACAGCTCCCAGGTGACTGCCATTGCCAGCCACCCCAAAATTGCCCAAGCAGCATTTAGGGCAGCTAGCACTGGCTCCCCGCCCCCTTCCTTGCCACGATCATGAGCCGTTTCGAGCTTGCCATGGCTTTTTTCACTTTACCTTTTTTAATCTGGAGAATGCAAAAGTAACCCTTTCTAAATCCCACTTTAAAAATGGAGCTTTACTTTTGACAGCTGTCAAAAGGCACTACTTCTGTAACTGGGTTGGCTCACACATTTGCATGTTCCCAAGGGGGGTCGAATCTCGGGAACAAGTGCAAAAGTGAGGGCACCCTTAGGACACATGAGTCGGGGGGAGGGGGAAACATGAGGATCTTGCTGCAAAGGGGGTGAATGAGCCACCAACCCACTTTCGATTACATTTCACAGCTCGTCTTTTGACAGCTGTCAATGGAACCAAAGGGGAAAATAAAACTGCAGCCTCTGTGGGACAATGCCCAGGGTGGGTACCTGCTGCACTTTGCCAGCAGGCACCCCCTCCCCCCCGCACATTGCCCACCTGAGGCTCCCCATTCCTGCACTGTGGCTCACGCTGCTAAGCAGGGTCAGGCCTGGTTATTACTTGGATGGGAGACCCCCTCCTCTAGTTTCCTGCATTGAGCAGGGGGTTGGACTCGATGGCCTTGTAGGCCCCTTCCAACTCTATGGTCTGAAACCTGCGCAACTCTGAATGTCCACAGTTGTGCAGGTGCAGGTTAAATAAATAAAGTTGTGCAAATATTTGCAAAAATTATATGGGGGGAATTAAAAATAAATGTTTGGCAACCATGGGTAGTCCTGCCAAAGTGCTGCTGGGGCACTTTGAAGGGGCTGTCCATAGCTGTGAAAACGGGGATCACAAAAGCAAGCCTGACAGCCTGCTTTCGCGATGTCCAGGAAAAAACAACAGTAAAGTGAGAAAAAAAAGCTGCAGTGAGCCCAAAATGGCGGGGACAGGGGAGACGGCTCGGTCCTCCGTGTCCCCTGGGACAGCGGCCCCCAACCTTTTTGGCACCAGGGACCAGTTTCGTGGAAGACAATTTTTCCACGGACGGGGGTGTGTCGCCCACCGCTCACCTCCTGCTGTGCGGCATCCAAGAGTCTCGAGGGGGCTGAAGCGAGTCGAACTCACCCCGCTCGATCCTCCCAAGACTCTCGGCGACTTTCCTGCTGCTACTCGACTCAAACACGCCAGGGAAAGGACCTATGAGGTCCCCGGAGCGTCACTTCCTGGTTCTTTGGCACTGCTCTTTTTACGTTTATACCATGGTTTGCTATTTGTGGCCATTTTAAGGTACTTTACCATGGTATTTACGTAAAAAGAGCAGCGCCGGAGAATCTGGTAGTGACACGACATTTCTGGAAATGCTCGCCGGGAGGCGAGCTGAGGGATGAGTGGCGGGGGGTGTTCGCTGGAACTCGCGAGCACCCCAAGAGCCAGGCAGGGTGCTCACGGCATGTCCCAGTGGCCCGGTTCCTAACAGGCCACGGACCTGGACCGGTCCGCAGCCTGGAGGTTGGGGACCCCTGCCCTGGGATACCCACAGGAGGACAGAGGGGGGAGGAGCGGGAGGGAGGGGACCAACAACCCACACGGCTGACTGGGAAGCTGAGAAAGGCTCCCTTTCCATTGTCTGGCTGAATCCCCACTCAACCTGGTCTGTAGATTTACTAAGGAGAAAGCAACCGATGCTGCTTCTTGATGATGTATAATCAAATTATCTTTGGCATTCTCTCCCTCTTCATCAAAATTTACAAGAGACCCAGAAAGTACACTAAGAAGCCAAGGTGTGCTTTTAAGTGTCGTATAGGAAAACACCTGATCTCAAGCCAGGGATAATTTCATTGGTTTTGGTGACAGGACTATTTGTGATGCATTGTTTTAAAAACTTAATCTGCTAATGAGATTCAAGTTTTCAAAGGAATTTTTTTTTTGTAGGGGGAAATGAGGCGATACAAGAGAATTGAAGGAAGGGAGGGCATGGAATTTCAGTTACACAGAGAGGAGGTGGGAGAGCAAATTGTGATCCTTAACAGTCCCATCTCCTGACCACAAAGGTGCAATCTTTATTTCTGGCAGAGCATCCACATCATTAACAGCTCTATGGCTGGCAGAATTTCAGTATGTTAAATGTTTGTGTATGGATGAAAGAGAACATCATCTCTTAAATTTTGACTCTTATGCAGTTGTTAAGACACAGAATCCCTGCCGGGGGGCGGGGGCAAACAAATCTACCTTACTCTGGGAAGCCTATCCTATTCCTTTCCAGTTTTGAAACTTTAACTTGCCATTGCCTATTTGGAGGCAAGCTTTTCACTGCAACCATGAACACCAAGAACTTGCTTCTCCCCTCTACCTAAAGGATTAGTGAGAATTTCACGATCCCAGATTCTGCCCAAGATAATAGAGACAGAATTGGTTATCTGGAAATGTTTTAATTGTAGGCTTCCCTTCGGCAACTGCTACTCACTGAGAAAACCAAAATAACGGTACAGGAATTGCATACCATAATAAGCTTTGAACCAGAGGGTACAGAGAGCCACTGCAAGTCTGCAACAGAGCAGATGCTCCATATTTAAACCAGTTTTCAAATCAGTTCTAAATGCTGTGGCTCCGAACCAAGAAACGTTGGAAACTGTAATTCTGTGAAGGGACTGAGGATTGCTAACACAGAACTATTCAGTCAGCACCCTTATGAATCTATAGTTCCCAGGGTCCTTTGCAGGAAACCATGGCAATTTCAAACTGGTTTTACTTTCTTCTTCTTTTTTTAGTATAGATGTGCCCTAACAAAAAGACAGCCCTCCTAGCATAGGGATAGGCAACCTTTTTCCTGTTGAGGGCTGCATTCTCTCATGCATAATCTTTTAGGGGCCACATGTCAGCAGACAGTTGGGCCGAAACTAGTGGTGGGCGGGGCCAGAACCAAAAGTGGTTGGGTCACCCCTTTTCTCTATCTGCCACTCCTTTTTCTCGCTCTCTCTCACCCTCTTCTGTCCCATCCAGTGTGCTCCCAGGGAAGGGACATACCACTCTTGCCAGAGGTCTGAACTGATAGCATGCAGAAGGCCTTTGAAATTAAGCCAAGGCCACATGAAATTAGGCCAAGGGCCGCAGGTTGCCCACCCCTGTGCTAAAGGATGACTGCTTTGCTGCATGGTTTCAAGGCCACAATGATGAGCTGGTACACTGGTGTAGAAGGGAGTAAAGACTGATCAAAGGAGTGTGGCACACCAAGGGCACCAAGCCACATGGAGAGAACAACATGGCCACCTCAAGGGGATGGGGAATGGGATGCAGAATGATTGATGGCTGACTGATGGTCTTGGAGGAATAGGCTTACTGGGTAGCTTCTTATTTTTCACAGATTTCTCTTCACTGGAATCCATATCTAAGCAGTCATCGCAGATTCCATGGGCCCGGGCCCAAGTGCTGCCAGTCATGTCATTTTCCTTCATTTTGCCTCAGCTACACCTGAGGAGACTCAAAAAGGCTTGCGTGTACGTTTCACTTGTGTGTATGACAAAGTTTGAGAAACCCCTTCACTAGGGGTGCACCAGCTTCCTACATTTGACTCCGCCTCAAGATCCTGGAGGACGATCCTGCAGAGGCCCAAACCAGCTGTTGAGTCAGAGCCCGAGAAGCTGATGCTAAGCTATGCTGGTCCAATAACAGCAGCCAGGTGAAGGGCACACAGAGCTCCACAGAGCCAACGCTTGCTTTCTTCAGGACAAGATTATCTGCGATCCAGCAGTGCCTTTAGGAGAAAACCATCAGCATCTGAGATAGGCAAAGTCATTCAGTGCCTGGGGCCACGAAGATGCTAGGAAATTCAGTGAGGAGCAGCTCTACCACCTGATTTTGGTACACCATGCCTTCCACCAGGCTGGCTGCGTCGCTTTCATGTCGCAGCAAGGTCGGCCCAAAGACAATGCCAATGTTCTGTGTCGTCATCCGGTTGACATCTGAGTGCGCCATCACCCTGAAGGGAGAGAGAGAACGGATGAGGAGAACCACCACAGTGCACAGGCCTCCACTTAACACATCCATTGCTAAAGCAGACAAGTGGAGATATTCAGGGTTTGAGTTCTAAAACGAGAAATGCCGAACACTGACGTGGAACCTGTTTTCCCTAGTTCCATTGTGGCCTTTTTGCAGTTACCCAGGTGAGGGGAAAGCATTTTACACATGTTTCTTCCTCTTTATCTTTACAGATCACACTAAAGTGTTTTTAAAAAATCTGAAACATTACTTCTTTCTATAAATTAGAAAATACATCTTTCTACATGCTGTTCCCAATAACTTGAATGTGTGTTTTTTTTCTCTCTCCCCAAATGTGTCATGCAATTCTAGCTCCCCAGTACTGTCATGTCCAGCTTTTCCAAACGAAGTATATACTTGCAAAGTAGGACTGATAGCAAAAAAGAGTGCTGGAATTCTATTCCGGTGCTTCCACATTATACCTTTTTCTCTGAAATTGCCACTCTGCCTTTAATTAAAAGCTTTCTCCTTGTAGGTTCTACTCATTTTATTCCTTCCTGTTCAATGCAGCGACAGGATTTGCCCTTTAATGGTAGTTAGCTTCTGTTCCCAGTATTGTGGGGAGAGCTTTAATTACTGGTTTCCTTTTATTATTTATTTTTCTTTTCTTTTTTTCCTTAGCGATTATCTTTTCTTCCTTTGATTTTCTATAAAAGAAAGGGGGAATATAATAATGAAAGGGAACCAGTAATGAAAACTGCCCCAATTCTGCTGGGAACAGAAGTGGATTTATTTTAAGGGTCAATTAAGAGGCAGTACATCACTAACACACACACACCCGCTGAACAGGAAGCAATAAAATGGGCAGAACCTGCAAATAGGAGGAAACTACTAATTAATGTTGCTTGGCACCTTTCCTAGACAAAACCTATTTGTGAGAAACATAGAAAGCTCTTGGCCATGGGGAAGAGCATTGTTAGATAATATAGCACTATATTACGTGCTGTGTGGAGCCTCCATTTTATTTTTGCTTCTAACTGGCTGCAGAAAAGTAATGCAACAGCAGCGCTAAAAGACTAGTGTAGAAGCAACCCTAGTCAGATAAGAACCAATGATAGGTAAAGTTTAGTATTCGTAACAAACTGCGCGTGCCAGCACCAGGTAGCAAAGTAAGAACATAGGTAGAGTTGGATGGTACAGGAATCCTGTTTCCTTACTTGCGGAGATGCTCCAGCATGTAATGCAGCGTGTCCCGGTTCGGTTGGGGGAGGCTCTGGATCAATCCCACCAGCTTGGATACTCTCTCCTTCGGGTCAGGCAACTCTGTATAGGGAAAATAAATGGTCACTCTTCAATTGTGGGGGGGGGAGCTTATGGGTCTGCTTCTAGGGACATGTCCAGCTTCCAGCAGCCACAGGAGACCTCACATTCTTGTTTTAATCTGCAGCTCAGAGCTCATCTTGTGGAACAAACAGGAACTGTAATCCCACCAGTAGAATGCAACTGTCTCTGGGGTGACACAGCTGTTGATATAGTACTAATCGCCCAGCTCCCAGTCTGTAAAGACCAAGGTGCTGAGGCTCAATTGGAAGTGATTATGGTGACTTATTAGTGATAAGGAAAGAGCAGTAAGCATGTGTTCTAAGCCACTTTTCACCTCCACCCCCAGCTGAAGAGGAAACCTTTTGCAGCTAATATATGGGGCCTGCTTAACAGGCCCTTCACCCACACTGTGATCTTGGCTTCACAACCTCCCTTTGACCCAAGCTACATACTATGAGAAGATGCATGGGTGCCAGAAGCCCATGCTTACCCAGTAATGTGTAGCTGGGGGGGGGGGGGGCTGTGTGATGTGATGTCATTGCATTAGTGTTTCCTTGCTCCTCCTCTTCAGTGGCTGCCACTTGCCGGGGACAGGGAAACACTAAAGCAATGACATCACATCACATTCTTTTCAGCTATCCTTTACTGGGGAGATGCAGCAAGATAAATGCTACTTTGGCCACCAATCTTTTCTCCCCTCGTGCTTTAGGTGGGCTTTCTGCCTTAGTTAAAAATGCATATTTTAAGTGGCCTGAATTCATGTTTAAATATATACATCCATCTTCCATTTTATTATAGAATTGCAGTCATTTTAGAAACAGTTGCAAAACTGCTTTGAGGATTGGGGTGTGTGTCTGTGTGGGTGTGTGTGGGTGATGCATCAGGCATTAGCCAATAAAAGGACCTTCATAAGCAGCTTTTCCATGTTTTGAACTGAACCATGCTGAAAAGTTACAGGAATAGTTTTTCGGAGATTGCCCTGAGTAAGAAAACGGTGCAATTGTTTGTATCGATTGCCACAACAGCATTTTCAAATGCCACAACTGTTCTTAACATGTTATATCTCTTTTCACCTTAAAATTAGCATGTTGGATCCCCTGCATTCATTGGGTTGAATCCAGATTAAACTGGATCAACTGCGCTGATGGAAGTGGACTTCCCTGCTCCTTCCTTCCCACAGCAGCCCCTCCAGGCCCCTCAAAATGCTATACTCTGGCTTGGTTCAGATAACACAACCCACATTCAAGGGTTGAGTATGGGTTTAGTGTTGGTTGTCGTTGAATCGTGGGTTGTTGTTGCAACGTGGATTATCAAGTTGTCAAAAACCAGCTGCGCTAACAAACCATGGTTTGTTAACCATAAAACCCATTAAGAGAACCCAGTTTGTTGTTGGGTTGTGAACTGTGGGTTGTTTGTGGTTAACAAACCATGGTTTGTTAGCGTGGCTGGGTTCAGACAACATGATAACCCATGTTTCAACAACAACCCATGGTTCAATGACAACCCACACTCAACCCTCGAGTGCGGGTTATTGTGTTGTCTGAACTCAATCAGAGCGTCAGGAGACCTTACTGAATGGGTGAGTGGAAGGTCTCTTCTTCTCATGGAAGACAGACTTGGATCCAACCCAAGATCTGCCAGTGCCCCTGCCACTTAGCTAGAGGATCTGCTATGTTCCCCTGGAGCAGTGATGATCTACGTAAGATAGACAATTATTCTACACAGTTTTTGGACCCCATAAATTTGGGAGAACAGTGTCTCAAAAGGTGTGAGGAGAGTCTGCTAAGTCTCTTTTTCTGCAGGAGAGACCAAGGCAAACAAAGTCATTTCACATTGCACATTTTCTAGAGATGAGCCCCAGTATTGACGGAAAAGTTGCAGGGCTTTAATCCTGGCATGAAATTGAGGTCTGCATTGCCCACATTAGCAATGCCAAAGCTAAAGGTCAAGGAACAGTAAATGCACTTACTGACAGAAGCTATAAATTCATCAAAATGGCTGTATGGCACCAGTGGTTCAGGTAACTCCCGAAAGAAAAGCTTGAGGGCCCCTGTTAGCACATGCACATCATCCCATTGAGGGTCAGTCAGGTGCAGCTTCTCCTCTGGGAAGTGAGGAATAGACAGAAGAGTCAACGTGGGGGGCAGAAGTCAATGAGGGGTCATAGCAGTCCTCTGAGCTCAGAGCCTACGCCACATTGGACAGAACACATTCCTTGGTGGTGGATTAATGATCTGGATAATATTTATAACAAAATGTTGCAATGTGGATTACTCCTGATCAGGGTTCTAGTGAGGCAGCCATTGCCCTCTTCCAGGATACCCCATTCCATTCCTGCTCCCTTCCGGTTTTTGAACAGGCAGGAAAGAGAGAAGAGTACGACAGGACTGGAAAGGAATGGGAGGAGGAAGCTGCAAACGCTCCCATTTCCTGCTTCATTGGGAATTTTCAATGTACAGAGTGGATCTCCAGGTTGTGACCTGCAGGAGGTGCTGTTGCTACACGAATACAAACGGCACATTCCGAATGTATGAGAATTTTGTGTCCTCCCAAATCATGCAACCGCCAACAAGGGTGTTTTTTGTTTAGCAATGTTTGCAAATTCCTGAATTTGCAATTGTGTTTGGAAAATATGCACTTTGAAATATGCATTTTTCAACAACAAAAATTAAAATAAGCAATTCCATGCTTTTTATTTTATATAAAAATATAATTATATATTATATAATTTTATTTCAAATGAAATAAATAAATAATTTAGTCAATGGGGGGAAGGGCCTACTTTTGAAAAACTTGCACAGAAATGCACACTTTCCCAACTTGAATTAGCCGAAGAACAGGTCGAAAATGAAAGCAGGAATGAGCCAGAACAAGCTTCAAAGTGATTTTCGGAAAATTTAGGTGAGCTCGAAAATCCCTGGTTTTCCCATCCCTATCCAGCCAGGGATGGGTAAGAATTTCATTTCAGTTCTTGTTTGAAACGAACTGACCAATATTTCGCACGTTTCTTCATATTTGCGAAGTAAAGAACTTGAGCTTTTAAAAAAAATTGGATGTGGGAGAAAGTGACGTATTCTTCATCCCTAATCCAGACACAGGGTGTCCAGATGTCAAAGAGGACACAGGACTCCTGCACCTTTCATAGTTGTGTAGAAGGTTGTGTAGCTGGCACGATGAGCTATTCCTGCTGAGATTGCCTCTCCTACAGAACTACGAAAGATGCAGGAGCCCTGTGTCCTCTTTTGCACCTGGACACCCTAGACCAGTGTTCTCCAACCTTGGGTCCCCAGATGTTTTTGGCCTACAACTCCAGCTACGCTGGCTGGGGCATGCTGGGAGTTGTAGGCCAAAAACATCTGGGGACCCAAGGTTGGAGAACACTGCCCTAGACACAGTTAAGCATTTAAGCCCCACTGGTTTCAAGGGAAGCCATTCAGGCTGCAATCCTACAGCCCCCTCCAGAGGGCGGCTGAAGGATGTTTGGAATGTGGAGAAGAAGGGCGGCTCCACTGGCAGAGAGGAGCTCCACTGCTGGTACAGCACCTATGCCTTGGAGGAACCCCCCCCCCCCATATGTACCGCAGAAAGCTGTGCAGGTGGAGGTGTACCGCTAAGCGGCTTGGATCTTCAGGATCCAGAGCTCTGACATCCCCCCTCCAAAGACCAAGAACTACACCAACCCTTCCAGTGGTGTCAATGGGGGGGGGGGGAGCATTCACACAGAGAACAAAGGAAGAAAAAGCTCACCACCACTTCTGCCCTGGCTGCGGCACACAGGAAGTGGTGTCTGCTATACCATGGATTCCCCTCCTACCTCTCACCTCATAGATTTGCTCTGTTAAGCACATACTTAACTTCCTCCTTGGAATCACTGAGGCTTTAAAGTTCCTAATTGTGGCTGGATTTTGCCCCAAAGGTGCCCCTGCTGTCACACAAAGCCTGAGGCTGCAACCCTGCCTTGTACCACTCAAGAGGCTGCTGTGCCTCAAACCACCCCGTTCTGCACATGGAAAGGAGGATCTATGAGGTCCAAATAGTGGCACAGATACAGAAGATGCACTTGAATCTGCCAGTTTTTATGTTTCCCAAGGCAATATAGATTTTTCATATAGTAATACCTTGGATTGCAAGTAACTTGGTTTGAGAGCGTTTTGCAAGACAAGCAAATTTTAAAATATTTATTATTTTTTTGACTTGATATACAAGCAACGTCTTGCAATACAAGTACTGTAGTATGGCTTAAATTAAAAATCTCTGTACAAATTTTTCTGGGGGAGTTTCGTTTTGATATACAAGTGTTTTGGATTACAAGCACGTTTCCGGAACGAATTATGCTCTCAATCCAAGGCATGACTGTACTTTGTTCCAAGGGGTCCTTTGTATATCCTGAAACCTTACACAGCATGGGTCATTTATTTTCCAGTTAAATGTCTGTTCCAATTTTCTCCTTCCATCTTGGGACTGAAAAAGGCCACAGGTCTGGGTTTTTTTTTGTTTTGTTTTTGTAGAATTATAGAGTTGGAAAAGACCTCAAAGTTCGTCTAGTCTAGTCCAACTCCCTGTCAATGCAGGAAATCCACTACTACCACACCCCCAATAGGTGGCTGTCTGGCCTTTGCTTAAAAACCTCTAATGAAGGAGATTCCAGAACCCTCTGAAGCAATCTGTTCCACAGGTGAACAGCTTGTGCACTCAGGAAGTTCTTCCTAATACTTAGCCTAAATCCTTTTTCTTGAAATTTGACAAATTTACTTGATTTATTTTTGTTTTGAACGTCCAGCCAGGAATAAGATTCCTGTATGACTCCAAACACAAGTTGGACCAATTAGGAGTGGGCAACCTCCATGGTTAGGGGGCTGCATTGTCATCGTCGTCCCAACGTCGTCCTGGGGGTCACATCCCTCTGCTGCTACTGGAATTGCTGCTGCTGCTGCAGCAGCAGGAGAACCCCTGGTGATTTTTCAAGGAATTTTGCAAGGCTTCGGGGAGCGCGATTCTGCTTCCAAACAAGGCAGGTGCGCTCCACACACCTTGTTTTCTTGCAAAACTGCCACTTTTTTTTTTTTTGCCAGCGAGGCAAATTCAGCAGTGGGTGCACAGACAAAACTGGCCATGGCAGCGCCACACGCAGCTGCAGGTTGCCCGCCCCTTTGTGACCAGTGTAGTTACAAGGGCCTTGATCTTACACAGACAAAAGCACTGAAAAGCAGGCGCCCAACATTACCTTGGCAACATTGCTCCGGGAAGACATAGCGCCCGTCTGATGTCACTGCCCGCTCTGCAAGGCAACATAATGGTTATTGAGGATACCAGGAAAAGAACAGGTCCCTGTGGCAAAGGAGGAAGACAGCTGTAACATTTTAACAATATGCTTCAAGCCTATTATTTTATCTTATTTATTTATTATCACAAGTTATATCCTGCCTTCTTTCCTCTTGCAAGGAACCTCCTCTCCATTTTATTCTCACAACAACCCTGCAAGTTAGTTAGGCTAAGAGTCAAGTGACTGGCCCAAAGTCACCCAGTGAGCTTTATGGCCAGGTGGGGACTAGAACCCAGATCTTCCAAGTGTAAGTCCAACACTCTAACCACTACGCCACACTGGCTCTCATATGTAAGAACGTGTGTGTGTGTGTGTGTGTGTTATATAATGTATACATACATTAAACAAGTATGTATACATTTATATTCATCTTTCACCTTACTCATTTTTATTTTACGAAAATGGTTGCAAAATTGCTATGGTGATAAGATGGCAGCAGTGTCATGGGTGTTAGCCAATAGATGGCTTCCTCTCTCCTCTGGCTGTTCCCCAGTTCAAACTGAACCACACTGAAAAAAATGGCAGACCTGGTTTTTCAGACCTCACTTCAAGGTCGGGGGGGGGGGCAGAGGACATTGGTACTGAACATTGTGAGAGTACTTTCAAGTTGACTGTGCTGCCCTTCAGATGTTAAATCTGTCTTCACCTAATGAAAAGCACCAAGGCGGCGGATGAAATTGCTTTGAGGGTTAGCATCTCCTTCCTTTGCAAGTCCCCCCCCCCCACGCCGCACCCCTGTAACATTGCAAGTACTCACCACGATCAACGATGAATCTCAGCTTCTGAATAATGGCCAAGTTCCCACTGACCCTGTAGATTCCGTCTGCATCGAGACCTGAAAGGGAAGGGAGAGACCCTGCTGTGAATCCCATTAAACCTATGGGATTGGCAGAGTGGGCAAAGACGTATCGATCTTTCCCCAAGCCCAGGTTACAATACAGGTAGAACAAACTGTGAGCACAGCTAGACACACCAACCTTTCTGTTCCACAGCTTCCACACACTGCTGGACAAAACGTGGTATGGTGCCCCCTTCCCGTTGGCACAGGGCTTCTAGTCGGCAGCCAAAGACCTGGTCTGGGGATAAAAAGGGAAGTGGGCTTAGTGAGGTAGGATGTTCTGGTTCTGTGGGGGGCATGATCTCCCCCACCCCCAAGAACAAAATACACTTGTGTTGAGCAATGCTCTTCATTAGGTGGCCTGAAGGGCATTAACTTGGATTGCAGCCCTCTACTGCTGCCTCAACACACACAAACACCCAGAATGGGGCTGGTTTGCTTGATGTGCCACACTGAAGTACAGAAGAGCCTCCATTCTGTTCAAATGGCTCGGTGCCGCCAGTTGTGCAGTGGAGCCAGGGCTCACAGTGACGCAGTGCCTGCACCTTTTTGTTAGCAGGGACGCTGACATCACCTGCCACCCCCTTCAGACTTCCCTGTTCCCTCTGAGTTTAGCACAGCATAGCTGGCTGGGGCATGCTGGGAGTTGTAGGCCAAAAACATCCGGGGACCCAAGGTTGGAGAACACTAGTGGCTATCCTCACAGTAGCTTTGGGGGAAATGGATCTTCCCAGCAACAATATAATGTTCCCAGTTGTAATGCAAAGTATTTTGGGGCGGCTTGATCTTGAATGGGCAATTAGGACCCACTAGCTTTACACAGATCCACTCCTGGTGGAGATGAGAATTGCTAGAACTGGTTTGTTGATATGGATCCACACAGCTGCCTGCAGTTTTGGACTCTCCCTGGGGGCGTGGCTATGGGGACTGTCACGATGAGTGCCTGCCCTCCCAAATTTCCTGCTATACCACTGGGTGCGGCTCCACCCCCAGTCAATCTCCAGGTGTGAGTAACCTGACAGGGAGGGAGGTCAAAGCTTCTGATACACTTTGGCGAGCTCTCTGTGCAAGGGGATGGGAGAATTGTGCCCCTTGTGTGAATTCCCCGCATCAAAGAGCAACATTGACCAGAACATGTGGCATGCTGCAAAGCTATGATGCATTCCAGGATGCAAGGTGGTGTTAGTGTCACTCGTCAAAACACCCTAAAGCACAATCTTATGCAAGTTTAGACAGAAAAAAGACCTACAACTCCCAAGCATGTCCCAGCCAGCTATGCTGGCTGGGGCTTGCTGGAGTTGTAGGCCCTTTTTCTGTCTAAACTTGTATAGGATTGCACCCTAAAGTGCCTTTATTTATTTATTTATTTATTTATTATTAAATTTCTGTATTAGATGAAGCTCTTCATGAGCTCACAAAACAAACTTAGCACCATAAAATACAACAACGTAGTAAAACGTATTATAAAAATCTTAAGTTTAATAAGTAATAAAATCTGAGTAAAAACCAGAGTACAAGCCAGCAGCAGTGCAAAGATCTAAAAACCCACTAACACAATTTTTTAAAACTTAAAAGGCCTGGGAAAATAAAAAGGTCTTCACTTGGTGCTGAAAGGACCACAACATAGGGGCCAGATGGGCCTCTCTGGCAAGGGCATTCCACACCCGGGTGCCACCACTGAAAAGGCTCTCTCCTTAGTAACCATGTGCCTCTTCTCATTCGGCGGGGGCACCCAGAGATAGGCCCTTGAGGATGATCTCTAGTACCCTTGGACCCTCTAGACCACCATACATGGTATAATTCTGCACAATATACCAAACCTTTCCAGGAATGTCTTTGCCAGAAACATCCTCCTGCGTAGCCTTTGAGGTGTAATATGTTATTTTGAGGTCTAAACTGTAATTTACACTGCACCTTTTTCAAAGAAGAGCAGAGTGAAAATCATCTAAAGGCTGGGGCATGCTGGGAGTTGTAAGCCTTTTTTCTGTCTAAACTTGCATAGGATTGCACCCTAAAGCGCCTTTACAGGCCAGCCTTTCTATATGCTACACATTTTTGTAGCAGCTATCCACTTACTGCTATAGTGGCACTAATCCAGAACCAATACTATGATAACCGAACAAGTGTTACAGAGGAGAGGTAAGAGCTTCACAGTGAGGGGGAAAGCCTCTTCGCTTGGTTTTCCTCAGGGCAGCCTTTTTCCTGCATCCCATACTAACAAAGAGACTGGTGGAACTGAGTTGACTACAGCCTTTTCATAGGTTACTGGCATGAAGGGGCAATGTGAGAGTTGTAGGCCTTTTTTCTGTCTAAACTTGCATAGGATTGCACCCTAAAGCGCCTTATTTTCCCAGGCTTTTTAGCCCTTCAGTTTAAAAAAATTGTATTAGTGTGTTTTTAGATCTTTGCACTGCTGCTGGCTTTTACTTCGGCTACTACTTTGGTTTTATTCTTTTTTAAACTTATGGTTTTATATTATGTTTTACTATGTTATTGTATTTTATCGTTTTAAGCATTGTCTTGTAAACCTCCCAGAGAGCTTTGGCTAATGAGTGGTATAGAAATTAAATAAAGAAAGAAAGAAATAGCTCTCCCTTCTCGGAGGTCCAAAACTAATGCATGGACAGTGGGGGGGAGCTACGCATTGCCGGAGGCAGGGCCAGAAACTCCACCCCTCAGCCCCTTTCTGCTTGCATTGCCCCTTCATGCAAGTCACAGTTGCTTCTGATCTAGTCCATTTCACTCCTAAAGGAAACTTTATGCATTTTGTAAGGTCTACATAGGCAAATATGTGCTCCTAATTACACACAGATGGAGAGGGAGGGAGGGAGGGAGGGAGGGGAGAGACTGAATGCAAACATCCAGAATGGCATTTTCAGTAAGTGGGTAAAACAACGGACTTATACACATGTTTCCGGAACCATAAATCCACAATTTTGCCCAAAGAAAACTGGCATAAGCTAGTTGCAAAGCACTTCATTTCAGATAATCCCAGCCTCTCTGATTTGTCCATTATTGCAATAGAGTTGCCATCTGATCCAAGAACATTGGAAACAAGAGCAAACTTCTGGATATATAAGCTTGACACCTTAATACCACATGGCCTCAGCCAGGAGGATAATAACTCATCAATGGCAAATGCCACACTTTGGAATATTCCAGTGTTCTGTAACTGCCACCTTGGCTACAGTACTCTTCAATTCACATCAGAGAAGCTAAAGGTGGAAGCCAAAATATTTGACTAAGACTTTAATATCTCTGTTATGTTCATGTATAGATATATACATTTTAAAACTAAAACTAAATTTTAAAGAGAAAGCTAAATTTCTAGTCAAGCAGAGACTGACTGACATCAATTTTCAAGAGCTCCATGCAGCGGCCCAGGGCCCATGTTCCCCTCTGTCACTGGGTTTGTCGGGCCTTTATCCTAAAAATGGGATGCTCTATTTAGAGTGGTTATCTATCCCTAAATACAGGAGAACATTCTCCTTAGGCCGATTTAATGTTCTACCCTCCAAACTTTTGGATGGCAGATACAGTAAAATCCCAGTGAAAAATAGATGCTGCCCCTGCAACAACGAGGAGGTGGAATCTGTTGTGCATGTTCTATTTAATTGAAGTTTCTATCGAGGGGCTAGAGAGACTCTAATACATCCAATCACCCAAACTTTCCCTGGACGATCTTTACAGTCTCTTTTGACCATTATGCTTGATGGCTCAAATAGTTTAATCACTAAGGAAGTTGCAAAATTCTTGAATGTTGCTATTTTGACTAGGCCTTCTATGCTTGCCTGATTCGGGGTTTTTGTATATTTTTATTCTGAGTGTACAACTGAGAGCTGGTATATCTTGTTTGTATTGTGTGTGTGTGTGTGTGTGTGTGTGTGTGTATATATATATATATATATAGGTGTGGTCGGTAGACCGTAAATCATCATCATCATCATCATCATCATTATTATTATTATTATTATAATTTTAAAACTGGTTCTAAAATAGCTCTGAGCACAGGGGTAGAGTGTATATAACCTGTCGTGGGCACTACCCACTGTGTGTTCACAACAGTCACACCAAAATCTACACATATATATCGCAGCAGTCCTGGACTGGGAGTTCATTTTGACTTTTCTAGGGTTCCATTAGAAGCATTATGAAAACCAGCCAGAGACCCCAGCCAGACACAAAAATGAGCATGTGCGCCATGGGCAATGCCGACTCTACAATACCTCTAAAACCCCACCATCTGTACACAGCCTACGATTGCGCTACAGGGGTTTGGGTAGTCACCTCGGATCAGTCCTTTTTCCTGTAAACTCCGCAGTGGTGGCCGCTTGGCAATGAACCGTCTCAACTTGCTCTTGACCCGTTTTTTGTAGGCTCTGTCAGGACTAGCGGGTGCTAGGAGAGGGAGGGGTACAAGGTGAGAGAAGGAGTTACACTTGCATCATGACGGCCATCCCTTGGGCAGCTTTTCAGCCTTCTCCACCCCAGATCTGCTTGACACACACCTGCCTGCGCCTCATCCTTCAGAAGTCCCAGCTCCTCTTCCTCATCGGCACTGAGATCCACAAGTTCAGCACTGTTGGACCGGCAGAGTGGATACAGAAGTGGCTCGTCTAGAGGGTTCTCTTCATCCTGCAGTGTGGAAGGGAAGCAGGTGAAGCCAGAGGGTGAGGGTTGGGAAGAGATGGGCCAAAACAGGCAAATACTGTAATGTCTTCCGACTGCAAACTGTGCTTTGGTACAGAGCTCTAGGCTGGGATGGTGCGGGTTAGCCAGTGATTTGCCACTGTGACAGATCCCTGACCTCACAATCTTCCTGTTGCTCTTCCAGCATGTCCAACCATGCAAAGTGACCCTTGACACTTGCCTTTAGTTCTAGTCTTTGTCATGACCCTGGAGTCCAGCAGTTACCTGGACACAGACTTGGAGGCTCAGGAACCAGCGGTGACAACAGAGGCGGCATCGGGCCCGAGCATCACAGTGGAATCAGAGACCCACAAGCCCGAGGTACTGGAGACCCGCAAGCCAGAGTAGCTTGAGCCTGGAATGACAGCTGCAGCCCCCCGCCCCCCAATCTTAGCTCCAGCACTGGGCCAGCACACCCATCTCCAAGAGCTCCACAGTCCATTGAGCCGGTAGGCCAGTGCCCGTGGCATGCCCAGCATGAGCTCTTGGAGAAAAAGAGGAGTGGTAGGCTCCAGGCCAGAGGCCTGACCATTTTAGGCAGGAGGGCTGAACCTCAGGCCTGGGAGCCAAATCCAAGCCCCCTTACCATGGCCCCACCGCTCGTTTGGTGGTTCCCCAGCTTTTGCATATCCCCCCTCATTCTAAAAGGTTGAAATACCTCTCCTAAGGCTTAGCTACTGGCAGGAAGAACCTTAAGATAAAATATGCTAGCCGGGGTGGGGATGCAAGGGGGCTTCTGTACAGAAGCATGAAAGGCTTCCATCCGGTTTCAGACTTTGTCGCAGCAAGTCCCTCGCTAGGAGCTGCAGTGTCCTTGTTGCCTTGTGCCCCATGAGCTCCTGCTTCAGACCATATCACGACAGTCTTGCTCAACCCCACTCTCAGCTTTGCAACTGACACTTAAAAGTCCTGGGTTTGGATAGCAGAACGACACAGAAAGAGCATTTGTGCTTAAGAGGAACTGAGAGGGCACTAGCTTGTCCTGGTTCTCTGTTTCTGTCCATGGGTGCTTCCAGGCGGACGGCACGACCAGATCAGAACCCGCGAGCGAACGGGAACCTGTGGCGGAGCCATCTCACTTCCCTCTCACCTCATTTGTTTGTAAGCTCCTGGCTGAGGCTACCCAGCAGTGTTGGAGAGCTCCAAGCCAGGGGGCCGCCCCTTAAATTCTTGCCAGTTCTTACTGAGGGGTGAGGCTTGAGCAGTCAGCACCGCAACTTAAGTCAAGAATGGCGAAACTCTCGTCCATGAGGCCTCCTCATCTGGCCTGCAGCATTCCTTCCTCAGCCCTACCCGCCCCCCTCAACCCCACCCCCACCCCACCCCACCCCATTAGGCTTTCTAAAAAGAGAAGGGGAGAAAGAGAGAGTGAGCAAGGAGGGACAGAAAGAAAGAAAGAGAGAGAAGGCGGTAAGAGAGAAAGAGTGGAGTGTGTGTGTGTGTGTGTGTGTGTGTGAGAGAGAGAGAGAGAGAGAGAGAGACTGACTGACTGACTGACTGACTGACTCCACCCACTTTGGGCCTCAGCCCAAAGTCCTGGGTTTGGATAGCAGAACAACACAGAATGAGCATCCATGCTTAAGAGGAACTGAGATGCCAGTAGCCTGTCCTGGTTCTGTGTTTCTGTCCATGGTTGCTTCCAGGCGGATGGCTCCTAGCACGACCAGATCAGAACCCTCGAGCAAAGAACATTACTAGCATGCAACTCCCAGTGGATTTCGCCAGTGAGGATGTGTACCTTGCAAAAGGAAAGAGGTTCCCCACCCCTGACTTCAGAGCTCAGTTGGACTCTGGACCTTGTGAGAGCCATCTTTGCCATGCATTCCCTGGGACCCCTCCTAAGTCCTGTAGAGCCAGCCACTCCGGCTGGACAGCCCCCTCCAGACCTTATTCCATGCCCTGTGTGTTCACAGCCTGACAAGAATTAGAGTTTCTTCCCACCAGCAATGTTTCAAGGAGGAGGAGAAAATTGGGGTTTTCAGCTGCTCAGTGCACCTCACTCACCAGCCTGCGGATGACCCCTTTGATAGCTTGGTACCAGTCTTGGCTGACAGCCTCACTATCTGATTGCAAGAGATACTCATTGCCAGTCACAGTGCGGAACTAAGAACAGAAGAAAAGAGGAGAGGCCAGATTGGGTTAGTTTTTCTATTAGACATTGGCTGTGCTCACACATAATGCTAAGCCAAGAATCCTGGCTTAATAAACCACAACGTGAATGAGCAGTGTGCTGGTGCACACAGCCTATTTGCTCCCAGTTCACTCTTCTTTCCTGCAAGTGAGTAAGCAGAGCAGGAAGAAATAGCTTCGCGTTACATCTGAACCTGAGATTATGGTTAAGTGTGCCCAAACAAGCCAGGATTTGTAAACCAGCTACAAACCCTGGGTTTAAAGCTAGCTTATGATCCTGGCTTGTTTGGGCACAATTAACCATAAACCTGGTTTCGGACACAATGCAGAGCTATCTCTTTCTGGTTTGTTTGCTTGCTCATGGGAAGGGAGGAGCAAAGCGAGAATATATGGACTACATGCACCAGCATGCTACTAGTTCACATTGTGTTTATTAAGCCAGGATTCTGGGCTTAGATGCTAACACAGACATTATCTCATAATTCAATGGGAAAGTGCATGGGAAGCCACAGGACAATTATGGAGATGACATTCACTCTCAAGAACATGGGCACCTCAAGTCTGTGGCTGCACTTGACTAGAGCCTAGGGGAAGTGGGGAGATTCTCAGCATCCATGTCCCAAGGGAGCCAGTCCAGCTGTTGTGAAGCTCCTTTCCTTTCCCCACTCACAGCACATGCAATGGCCGCTACTTTAGGTTCCTCCCCCATCCTAAGCCGGAAGAAGGACTGTTAAAGGAATAGCAAGCCATCCCATGGTGGGGTGCAAAGGGTTCAATTCCCAGCAGAGTGACATCTGACCCCATGTGCCTCCAGTCACGGTGGGCTGGGTTCCATTCTCTGAGCATTGACATGCTTACGTGGATGACATTCCGCTTGCTGGACAGGTCCCTGGCCCAGTCAATGCGGGCCCCACGCAAATCCACGCTGCTCTCAGGTCGGGTACCAGACGGAGTCTGCGAGAAGAAAGGAGTTAGCAGGTTCCCCACAACTTCACTGTAGCCTATGTGTCAATCTTGCTCTGCTCCAGAGTCCAATGGGAAAGGACAAGGCTGGCCCCAGGTACTGTGCACACTTGGTGCTGCTTCTTTCTTGATTCAACTACCACAGGGGTAGGAATTCTTTTTCTGTCACATTCCCTCAAGGGTAATCTGTCGGAGTCCACATGCTGGCGGTGGGAAGGGGCAAAGCCAAAAGTGGATGGGGCCACCTCTCTTTTCTCTCTTTCTACCCTCCCTCTTTGCCACCCCATCTCTCTCTCTCTCTGTCTCTCTCTCTCTCTCTGCCACCCCTTCTCTTTCTCTCAGAGACCATTCTTTCTTTCTCTCTCTCTCACACACACACACAGTCACTCACACACACACACACACACCCTTCTCTCTCACACCCTTCTCTCTGCCACCCCTTCTCTCTCTCTCTCTGCCACCCCTTCTCTCTCTCTGCCACACACACACACACACACCACCTCTCTCTCTCTCTCTCTCTCTCTCTCTGCCTTACCCCCTTCTCTCTCCTCTCTCCCTGCCACCACCCCCTTCTCTCTCCCCATCTTCCTTCCCACTGAGTAGGCTGCCAGGGAGGATCAGATCGCTTTTGCCCAAGGTCTGAACACAAGGGTTTTGAAATGCCAACAGTTTCATAGATTTCATAGATCATAGAGTTGGAAGGGGCCTAACAAGGCCATCGAGTCCAACCCCCTGCTCAATGCAGGAAACTAGAGGAGGGGTCTCCCATCCAAGTAATAACCAGGCCTGACCCTGCTTAGCTTTCCACGCTCAGACAAGCTGAGCCAGCGTGAGCCACAGGCCTGTATTGTTGCATGAAGCTAGGCCAAGGAGTGCATATGGGGTTGCCCACTCTTGACCTACCATACCGTCCTCTGCCCACTCCACTCACCCATGCAGCTGCCACCTTCGTTTCCTTGTAAAACATGAGGCTGTTCCCAGCCAGCACCAGCCATGAGGATGCCCAGCACTTTCTGGGGGGAGGGGGGGTAATGAGAGAAGCAGTGTGAGGAGCCAAGGAACGAACGTAACATTGCCAACACATATACTCCATGCACACACAAAAGTGTTGAAATACATGCTCCTGCACTCAGCCAGGCTGCATGTGTAGCATTAATTTGTTGAAATAAGCACTGCAGTGATACAAATTACCCCGCAGCCTTCCAGTGACAAAACACTGGGGATGCCAGCGCTGAGCAGCCTCTGTTGGAATGGCACCTGCGGGTGAATGGGTGAGTTTTCTGCCTTTGCAGATTGCACGTGGAGGATGCTGTGTTGTCTTGCTCTGATGGAGCCATCTCCAGAACCTATTTTATCCCTTCAGGTTGTGCCTCCCTTGCTGGATCTAAAATGATAGGCTGCCAGCAGTGAAATATCCAAGGATTAGGGATCAGGTGAAACCTAGTTACCTTCTTCCTGTCTTCTGTAAACAACCCATGATCCCAAAGACTGAGTCTGAGGGAAGGAGAGTGAATTCCCCTAAATCAGGTGTAGGAAACCTGGTCCTCTGCAAATGCTTTGGACTACAATTCCCAGACCATTGGGCATGTTGGCTAGGGCTTATGCAGTCCAAAACATTGGGAGGGCACCAAGTTGCTTATCCCTGCCCTAGACCAACCCATTTCTCATTGAAACCTACTTTTTGAAGACATTGGCCTGCTGTTCAGAGTCATGCTGCACCAATCACATCCATCCATACAGTCGTCATCGCAAGAGTCTATCCATCATATTATGACACCCCGGGGATTATTTAGCAACTCCTAAACTCTGCCCCGAGTTTGCTTCTTCTGTTCCCTTACCAAGTTTCTCTCCCTGGTGTAGAGAACCCAGGCTCATCTCTGCTTTATTTTGGCCCTCTCCCGATCTGTGACGGTAGCTGAAAAAGGCCCATTATCCACTAACGGGCCCTCCTATTCCCCTTTGTCCATTCATTGCCAGGACATTGCTTGTCAAAACCCCTTCAGCTGTGAAATGCTGCGCGGCCAGAGCTGAGGAGCCAGCCAGGTTAGCAGAAGGGCCAGAGGGGCCAGGGACAGAGAACCAGACACCCCTCCGCAAGTGCTGCCAGTGGGACTCCAGCTAGGGTACCTGAGTTTCCGGCCTCCTTCTGCAATCTTGGTTTTGTTCAGCTGTCCGGATTTCTCCACCACCTACAGAGAAGCATCAGCATCACAACAAGCCATCCTGGGCAAGTCCTCTGGTCTCTCCTGAACTGCGCTACACTCCCCACAGCCCTTGCTCTCTATGGGACCTTCTACGGGCCACAAGCTCTGGATCACCAAGGCTAAAGGCAGTGTGGCCCATCCCTACATGCAACTTGCCCACTGGAAAAAGGATGCATAGAACAGCCTTCCCCAACCCGGCACCCTCTGGATGTGTTGGGACTGCAACTCCCATCATTCCCAGCCAGCATGGGACAAGCAGCTAGTGGTAGCTTGGGGAGATGGGAAGGGATATCAGTCCTCAGAGGAGATGGGGAAGAAAGAGAGGACGCACCATACATGCTGGGAGGTAGCAAATACTAGGAATAGGCCAGGAGCATCCTGGGATGCACACCCTCAAAGGCGGGTGCACAAACTCTGTTCTTTGTCCGGGACACTCAGATGCCTATGGCTCTCCCCTCACAACACCCTTCCCCTCCCCAAAGCCAGTGTTCTGCTCCCTGTTAGCCTCCTGGCTTCATTCACGCCCCCAGACCCATCATGGGCAGCACGCTGCTGTCTACGTCTTCCTTTGCCCTGCATTTCTTCTCTTTTCCTCCTTAACCCTCTACCTGGGCAACTTTCTGGACTTCAATCAGATGAGGGGAGGAGGGCGCAGGGGAGTCCCACCTCAAAACTGAGGGAACTGCCTGCTTGGCATGGCAGACCTGGGCTTGGGGCGCTGTGCAGGGGAGCAAGAGCTCCTCGCACCAGATCCTTTCAGGGAATAGAGACCGGAGGGGCCCACCACGGGATGGGGGGGTGGGCGGATATGTATTTATTTAACTACATTTCTATCCAACCTTTCCTCTGATGAGCTCAAGGTGATGTACACGCCCCCCGCAACCCATCCTTTTATCCTCACAAAATCCTGTGAGGTAGGCCAAGCCGAACGGTCCGCAAGGTTGCCCACTGAGCGGCGATTTCCCAGGCCCAGGTCCAACACTTTAACCCACCCTTCTCTAACCCAACCCAGCGCCCTCCAGATGTGTCGGACTATGACTCCCATCATACTAGCTGGGGATGATGGGAGTTGAGGTCTGACATATCTGGAGGACACTGGGTTGTGGGAGGTTGCTGTCGTAAGCGGCACACCTTCCAGTGGGCTGAAACTTACATGCAGCAGGTCAGGGCCATGTGAGGGGGAACCATTGGCAGGTGCTGAGGCAGAGTATTCCACCAGCCAGGCTGCGCAAGCAGATTGGGAAGGGCTCCTGCGGTGACTTCCCTGTAAGGAGAGAGACAGTGAATGAGGATTTCAAAAGCACTTTGTGTGTGTGTCCTATATATGCCCCCTTGTCTCCCCCACAGCTCCCTACCCTCCACGCACACCTCCTCCTGCTCCAGACATGGAGGCACAACCCGTCCTCCCTGCAGTGCGTCCAGCAAACGCCTCTCCTTTGCCCCAAAGCCCCCTGTGATATCCCCCCCAGCCCAGCCCTCTGCTGCACCGGGGACTGACCTTGGGCACCCGGGTCTCTGGCAGCACCATGGATTTGGTGTAGGCCAGCTTCCTGTCCCTGGTCCTGAGACCCTGACAACCGGGCTGCACGCTCCTCACTCCGTCTTCTTCCGCTTTGTCCAAGGGCTCACCGGGAGCGGGCTCTGCTGGGGCTGAGGGGCCGCGTCCCTCTGACTGTACCAAGCTCTGACGAAACAGGCACACAGAAATGGGGGGTGGGGAGAGAGACCGGGGCTTCTATCTAGAGAGCAGGACAAGAGGCAGGCAAGAGAAAGGCCGCCCTTCCTCCCCTACACACACACCACAGCTCTTAACGATTCCCAGAGTCTTAATCCACAGCCCCCCTACTATTTCTTTCAACCCCCATCTCCCATCGCCGGTGGCCCTGACGGCCCACAGCTTTCCTATGCCCTGACACCCCCCTCCCGCCCCGCTGCTGCTGCTGCTGCTGCTGCTGCTAACGAGACCTTCAGGCATAGGCTCTCCTGGTAGGGGGCACGTGGCTGTGGGGTGTGGGGAAGGGGGAAGAATGGGCTCGGAGATTAGCTGGCAGGCTCGCTCCTTCCCCTTTGCCAGGACACAAGAGTTCGTTAGAGTAATTATTGTTGAATTGCTCCGGCACCTGGCCGGCAGCCCAAATATTCAGGTGCCAGCGAGCGAAGGGCTTTGGAGGCAACCTCTGGGAAGGGGGGGGGGGAGCAGCAGGTGTCTCTCAGCAAGGATCCCCAGCGGCTGAGCGGCCTCCTCAGTACTGGATCCGGAGGGCGGGAATCCCCGAGAAGTAAACCCATGCTTCTGAACTGCCTTTCATACCCAGAAAAATGGGGTGCAGGCCTTTCTCCACACACTGATACGCACATCCATACATGTGTACGTGCTTGTGCTCACACACAGGCATAGGCACGTTGCTGACATGTACACATGCCTGCATGCGTGAGATGGTGTGCATGGCTCTTCCCTCCTTTCACTCTCACAACAGCCCTGCGTGGTAGGTTAGGCTGAGAGAGAGTGACTGGCCCAAGGTCACAATCCTATACATGCCTCCTCAGAAGTAAGTCCCGCTGAGGTCTATGGGGCTTACCTCCAAGTAAGCGTGTATAAAACTGCAGCCTTAGTGAGCTTAATGGCTGAGCAGGGATCTGTCCAGAAATCTGTGAACCCAGTCCAACACTGCAGCCACCTCGCTACACCGGTTCTGTTAATCCTCTTGCAAAATGCTCTGGCCATTTCTGAGGCCTCCAAGAAAAGAGCCCAGTCGGTGGCAGTGGCCCGTGCAGTGGCGCACAACACAATATTTGGCTGCCACTGCGGCTGGCAGGACGGGGGGTGGGGAACAGTGCCCAACAATAAGGGACGTGGTAAAGATGCTGTGTCTGCACTGGAGCTGATGCCCTGCTGCTGTAGAAGCCCCTGCTGGCAGATGCCCTGTTGCTCTGTGTAAAAAAAAAAAGAACGGCATGCAAGCACTGCTGGTAATGTGCATCCATGATCCTGGAAGCCGCATCTGTTCCCAGGAATAGGAAGAAAATGAAAACACGCACCCACCAAATTATTCCTGTTTAAATAAGGGGTGCAGAATCTCTTTCAGCTCGAGGGCCAAATTACATTCCAGAGGAGCTCTCGGGGGCCACATTCCAGTGGTGGGTGGGGCCGATGGCAAAAGGGGTGGGGCCAAAATACCAGCATATTTTAGCCTACAGCTCGTACTGCCGGTCAGTAAGTCTTAGGAGAGGCATGTTAACTGTGGAGAAACGAGCCTTTGGGGGTACACACACACACACCTCATGTGTGAACCGGCTAAAGGGTGGGGGTGGGGTGTGCATAGTTAGCGTGTGGAGAAAGGGGCCTTTGGGGGTTCCTGCATGCATGCATGCACCACACACACACACACACACACACGCCTCCTCATGTGTAAAACATAAGATGAGGCCTGGCGCCTGGAGGTCTGGAGGAGTCAGGCTGAAAGCGTTCATATGTAAATAGTTCAAGCCATGAGTCATGAGTTCCCCCTCCCTTGCCTGGCCAGGTGAAGTTCTTTCTAATTGGCTGAAGGCAGGAAAGCTACAGAAAGGGGGAGGGGGGAAGAGATATTTCCCAAAGCCTGTCTTGGTCTTGGTCTTTGTCCTGGATCGCGTGGCTACCGGCTACCCTGGCTATTGGGGATGGCGGCAAGCCAAATAGAGGCCCCAAGCCTTTGGGGGGGGCCATCAGGATCCAACCCCAGTTAGCTCCTGGTGAAATGAGCTGGATGAGGGCTCTAGTGAAGGCAAGCCTTGTGGGAGTTTTACCCATCTCAGACCTGCGGGTAGGTGTGGTAATCTCCCTCGGGCAGCGAGGCTGTGCTGGATTTAACCCTTGAAGAGAACACCCTCAGGTAACAGGTGTGTGCCTGAGAGATCTTAAGGAATCAGGTTTTATTGTTTTGCAGCTTTACTGTGTACTAAAGTGTCTCTCTCTTTATTTTGTGTGCTTCTCTCATTTCCCTAATCTTGTTGTAAAATGCTACCAGAATAAACCTTGTCGTGGTTTTACCCCACATGGGTTTTGTAGTACTCTGTGAGTTCAGTATCTAAATCCAGGTTACAGAATTGAAGGCGAGTCCCTGAACAGAGATTCAAGTAGGATTGCAGACAGCTGAGGCTGGCAATCTGGTACCTTGAGATCTCTGAGGGTCTTTGGAGTAGGAAAGGGTGGGGGTGTGGTGGGCCAGCCAGCCCCCCCTTCCTCCACATTAACCTTTTAGATTGGGGGGAGAAACTGTACAAAAGCCGGGAAACCACCAAACAATTGGTGGCTGGGTGAAAGGGGAAGGGAGCGTGGCCCTCCAGGGAACCCCCAGAGGGCCGGATTGGGACCGTCAGAGGGACAGATTTGGCCCCCGGGCCTGAGGTTCTGTACCCATGGTTTCAATGACCACATTTCCAGGAAGTCTCACCTGATTTTCACTTCCCACATTACATTCTACATCAACCATATTCACCAGCTTACCCACCCCATATGCACCAGATGCTACATTAGGGATGACAACGTATTCCGTTGCTCGTGAAAGTGCTCTGATTCTCTGGGCAATAGACAAACCTGATCTACCTTACTATAGTATCCTAGATAGTAACAGTGATCATATTCTCCAAGTATGGATCCTTATGTAGCCAAAATGGCATCATCCACATATAAGAGGGAGGTATCAGCAGGATTGGGGGAAACCCCAAGGTTTGTAGAAGTACAAAAAAATCATTAGGGATAATAGGTGAGAAACAGCCCAGTGGGGACTGACCAGGGCCGGTGCTACCATTAGGCCAACTAGGCGGCTGCCTAGGGCGCTGGGCTAAAGGAGGCGCCAGAAATGCCTTGGGGGGAAAAAAATACATCACGTATTTTACCAAGTTTGTTTTACCAATCATGTCCTGTGGCGGGGAAGGGAAGGCGAAAGAAGCGCACCCCTCCCTCTCTCTCCTCCAGCTCCTTACCAGGAACAGCAGCAGGCAGGCTCCTCCTCACAACCAGCATCAAAAGAGGCAGAGAAGGCTACAGACTGGAGGAGGGGAGGCGGGCAGGGGCCAATGATGGGAGGCTGGTGGGCGGCTGGAAGGATGCACCTCCTTCGCCTTCCCTCTCAAGGATGCACCTGCAAACACCTCCTTCGACTTCCCTCCCTCGCGTGAGCCTCAGGTTCCTCAGCTCAAGGTCCCCTGAAAGCAGTTATTTCCAGCAACCAGGGAGGGAGGGAAAGGTATTTTAAGCTAGCTGGGGCTCCAATGTTTTAATTATTTACCATGCTGTTTCTGTGTTTTGGTTTTAAATGGTTTTAGGATGCAATCCTATGCATGTTTAGAGGGGGGGGGAATCCTACAACTCCCAGCATTCCCCAGCCAGCCATGCGCAATCCTATGCACGTTGAGGTAGAAAAAAGCCCCACAACTCCCAGCGTTCCAACAGCCAGCCATGCTGGCTGGTGAATGCTGGGAGTTGCAGGGCTTTTTTCTGCCTCAACGTGTTTAGGATTGTGCCCTGAGCTGTTGATGTTTTCTTTACTGTACTTTGAATATTGTTGTCTGCCTTGAGCACTAGGCTGGTAAAGGGAAAGACAGGATAATATACATTATTCTGATAAAGAAATATTGCAACAAAGTGATAGAGGAGGGGAAGTAGCAAGTTTCGTAAATCCCCTCCTAAATTTGAACCAGATGATCCACGGGCTCTCTCTTTGCTATGTTTCTACTACATGCATCCCCCCCCCTGCAACCCAGAAGGTGTACGAGTCAAACCGGTGTCTCTGCACCTCCACCCTGCGAGGTAGGACAGGCTGCAAGACGCCCTTTTGTCTCTATTCCTCACAGGTAGCGCCACCACACCTCTCTCACATCCTTTTTTCATATCCCTTGTGCTGCCTGCAGGAAGAGACAGGCTTTTACATATATATGGAGTAGGAGAAGGCCCTTGGGAGTTCCTGGCATAGCTGGGCTGATGTTGCCTCTTTGCTTTCCTCGTGAACACAAAGGAAAAGTCTCAAAGTCCACAAAGTTTTTCTATGGGGCTCGGCAGTTCCCAGGGAGGGAAATTTATTTCATAATGGGCATTGGGCTGGAGGGAGGGAGGGCTCAAGTGGGAAGGGGGGGCGCTAAATATCTGATCTTGCCTAGGGCACCAAATTGCCTTGCACCGGGCCTGGGACTGACCATGTTCAGTGGCCATGGAAGGCTGAATGCTGGGGTGGAGTGGGAAAACGGGTGGAGAGGGGAGGGAGAACGAAATCTATATACAGTCATGCCTTGGATTGAGAGCATAATTCGTTCCAGAAACGTGCTTGTAATCCAAAACACTCTTATATCAAAACGAAATCCCCCCAAAAAAATTTGTACAGAGATTTTTAATTTAAGCCATACTACAGTACTTGTATTGCAAGACGTCGCTTGTATATCAAGTAAAAAATAAATAAATAAATATTTAAAAATTTGCCTGTCTTGCAAAACGCTCTCAAACCAAGTTACTTGCAATCCAAGGTATTACTGTATATAAAAGAAGGTGTCCTGACTGATTGACTGACTGACTGACTCATCAATGCCCAGCTCAAACTGTTTAATCTAGGAACGTGAAATTTTGAAGGGACATTGCTTTTATGACGTAGACCCCCACTAAGGAAGGATTTTGGGAAATTCCGTCCCTAAGGGGGTGAAAAAAGGGGGCAAAATCACCCCACTCTCATAGCTGCAGTTCTGCAAATAGGCCTCACCTCATAATTGCTGCAGGAGCCAATAGCAGCAGTTATGCAAATAGCCCATACGACACTCAGAATGTTCGTATGAATTCCTGCAAGGGCCAATAGGGCTGGGTATGCAAATCTCCCCTAGGCCATTTAGAATGTTCTCTGAGGGGGTGAAAAGGGAGGGAAACTTTTTACATGACTGACTGACTGTTGTGTGTGGGGCATCGTCGCATAGGCTCCATCACGTTTAGATGGATCTACCCCAAACTTGGCATGCTCACTCTTCATCACCTGTAGACTCTCAGGATTAACCTGATTTTTCTTTAAGAACAGATATTTCTGTCACAAAAGATTTTTGCTGCCAGCACCCAGCCTAAACGTTACACTTTCAGTCAGAGACACTGCATCTTTTCCATACATGTTTCTTTTAAAAACAATTATACCAAATCCTAAAATCCATGCGAGTGCAGCAGCAGGCAACAGCTAGTAGAGTATAATGGAAAAGGGCAAGGCCGGCTGACTGGCACCCCGAACAGAAATAATCCACACTGCAACATTTATCACTCATTATCTGCCTCCTCATGCATTCAAATTAATTGACACCAATGAGGGATTGCCAGATAGTGCTAGGCTTATCTGTTTGACTGTTTGCCAGCCATTGCAAGCTAAATGCTCGAGTTGAGGCTCTGTGCTGGCAGTTGCACACCCCAGTGAGCACAGCGGCGACAAAACAGTGCTAGCCTCACCATCTCCTGGACCCTCCGCGGTGGCTTCCATGACTTCTCGCCCGTCGCTGGCTTGTAGAAGTAACTGCGCATGGAGCTGGAATCTACGTGGTGTTCCCAGGCTTCAAGCACCTGTAGCGGGGGACTGCGAGGGCTGGGAGGCATCATGGCAGGTTGTTTCATCTCCTCCAGATTGCAATAAATTGGAGGCTTATCCCCAGCGGGACCAGGTGGAGGGAGGGGAGTATCATCCAGCATCTGTCAGCAGAAAACAAGTATACTCTAGCCTCCGCTCATCCTGGGGTACAGAACATGTGGCAAGGAATTTCTCCACGGGATTTCATGGTGGCCCTAGGAAAGAACTCTGAATACCTGAACTTCAACATAAACATTTCCCAGTCACCTAGATCATTACTGATGGCCTGACCTAAGGTGGATCGCATTTGCAGCACCAGAACATTTGCTTATTTAAAAAGAAAGGAGAGAGTGTGTTGAGACTAGACCTTCAAGAGGTTCAGGTCCTAATTCTACTGCAGACACATGGAAAAAGCAGAGATGATTGTTGTAAAAGAGGGACGGGGAACCTGTAGTCCAACAACATCTGGAGGGCCACAGCCCAGGCTCCACACCCCTGTCAAAACAATAACGACAACTTGTCAATAAGCAGAGAGAGGAGAGGGTGTTTGAGTTAAAACAATATTGTTGCTGTTGATTACGGTATACTTATTGTTTTAGGGAGCAATCCTAAACACGTTTAGACAGAAAAAAGCCCGACAACAGTGGTTCTCAACCTTTTTTGCCCCATGCATCCTTTTCACCATATGTCAGAATGTCATTCCCCCCTTTCCAACATTGTCTGACTTAAGCTGTGCCATACAATAAGATGTGATGTCCTGTAGATTATATACAATCTGTAGAACTGTAATTTGTAGAAAGGTCAGTATTCCAACAGCTTGAGTCCCAATCCCCCCCACAAGCCTAAAATTCCCCCCTGGTTGAGAACTCCTGCCCTACAACTCCCAGCATGCCCTGGCCAGCCATGCTGACAGGGGATTGCACCCTTGATGGTTATTGTTAGTCGCCCTGAAACTTAAGCAAATAGGGCAGGATATTCCTAAATAAATAAGAAAGAAAGAAAGAAAGAAAGAAAGGGCCCCATGTTGCCGGTTAGGGAGAGAAGCAGGTTCTAAGTCAGAAAAGGTTACAGACTGCTGACAGATTTATTACATAGCTAGCCTGTTCCTCTGGTCTAGGCAGGATGGCTGCCCCACCCCCACCCCTCAGCCACTGCACTTTTGTTAGCTGCACTGTCACAACACAGTGTTTCACTGAACCAAAGGAGCTTGATCGTAGCGATTCTATCCCATCTAGCAGGTGTTCCTGGAAGGTAGCACCATGCTGTTATTAAGCTCCCCACGGTTATATTTTGCAGAATTTCTTAAATCAATATACACGGCAACGTTGCATCAACTGACTCATTTATTTTAGATCTTGTGAAGAAAAGAGCCTTTGGGGGGGTTCACACACACACACACACACACACCTCATGTGTGAACCGGCTGGGGTGGGGTGTGCATAGTTAGCGTGTGGAGAAAGGGTCCCTTGGGGGTTCATACATGCACGCACACACACACACACACGCCTCCTCATGTGTAAGCCAAGTGGGGCCAGTTGAGGGGGCTGGGAGGAAACGAAAGCCTCGGATTGAATGGGTGGCGCCTAGATGCCTGGAGAAGCTGGCCTAGGGCTTTCATATGTAAATAGTTCAAGCCATGAGTCATGAGTTCCCTTCCCCCTGCCTGGCCAGGTGAGGTGCATGGTGATTGGCTAATCACCATGCAGCTGGATTGAGGGCTCTAGTAAAGGCAAGCCTTGTGGGAGTTTTACCCATCTCGGACCTGCGGGTAGGTGTGGTAATCTCCCTCGGGCAGCAAGGCTGTGCTGGATTTAACCCTTGAAGAAAACACCCTCAGGTAACAGGTGTGTGCCTGAGAGATCTTAAGGAATCAGGTTTTATTGTTTTGCAGCTTTACTGTGTACTAACGTGTCTCTCTCTTTATTTTGTGTGCTTCTCTCATTTCCCTAATCTTGTTGTAAAATGCTACCAGAATAAACCTTGTCCTGGTTTTACCCCACATGGGTTTTGTAGTACTCTGTGAGTTCAGTATCTAAATCCAGGTTACAGAATTGAAGGCGAGTCCCTGAACAGAGATTCAAGTAGGGTTGCAGACAGCTGAGGCTGGCAATCTGGTACCTTGAGATCTCTGGGGGTCTTGGTTCCTTTGGAGTAGGAAAGGGTGGGGGTGTGGTGGGCCAGCCAGCCCCCCTTCCTCCACAGATCTATATAACCAGCCCTATCTTGAAGGCAGGGGGAAGGTAAGAAAAGCACACACACGCAGCAGAACATTTACCATAGTCAAATTCACTGAAAAAGCCCAGTTAAACCGTGAATCCTAAAGGCCAACCCAAACAGATAGGTTTACAGGTTTGGATTTTGCCAAGCCTCCAGTCAGAGGGAGTTCCGTAGTGGGAGGTGGGCAACCACGGAGAACAGCTGGCTTTGTGCCCTTACAGTCTGGAACCTGGTATTACAATCAGTGGATTTCAAAGACCATAACAGGGTGCATAGGAGAAGGCGGTCTGTAGGATAGGCCACAACCTACAGCCTCTCCTTTGGGGGACGGGGCGGGGGGAGTGGCTAGATAAGCAAGCCCATCCATTAAGAGCTTTTCTACACGAGGCTGTATCTACTTTCAGTTTCGTCACAGAATTGAGATCTGAGCTGTATACAAAGAGCTTTTCCTTTCTTGCTTTTCCGCTACACAACCTCTAGGTGAAGCTGTGCTATAGCTGAATAGTGCAAATGCACTAGTAGAAACAGCTTTCAGAAATAATACCCCATTTTCCCAGTTCTAAAAAACCCTGGAAAGTACTCTGAAAAAAACAGAAGCGAAACTGGAGGATCACAACAGGTAGCTGCTATATACGGTTAGAAAAGAGATATTGTGCTCAGTGGGTACAGGTGGAGAATGTAAGATTGTGGGAACTGTCAGGTGAGCATCTGACTTTGGAGAACTATAAAGAATCTCTCCCAGCAATGAGAAGATTAAACCATGTGAATAACAGTTGGGTAATTTGTGAAAGACAAGGCAGCCCTACTAGGAGTATAACGTTTTAGATGTTCTAGGGAGATCTGGATTCAAACCTCCATTCTGCCATGGAGCTTGGTGTTGAGAAAGGCACATCTCTCAACCTAACCTACTCACAGCATCCTTGTGAGGATACAACAAGGGGATAACCCCTTGTACATATCCTAAGAAGGCTCAGGCTCTTCCAGAGAGTAGATGGGGAGCTGGGAATCAAAGAATGGAGAGGCCAAGGTGCTAGTATTGGAAAGAGAGCTGGACTTCAACATAGGAGATCTGGGTTTGAAGCCTCACTAAGTGTGACACTCTCTTTCCAGTCTACTCACAGAGTTATTTAAGGATAAAATGGGGGCACTCTTCAATTATTAGGTGGGGGATATATAGATATAATACATAAACATTAATAAATGTGAAAAATACGTAACGACAGGGTATTTCTAGCTGTGTCAGAGCTCTGGGTTTGGAATAACACAGGCTGTCAACAAAGCTCTTGCTCACAGTTGGTCACTCACAGCTGCCGTACCACTCCGCTAACTCAACAGAACACACACACTGACCAACAAACCCCATCCATGGACCATCTCAAGCTCTGCCCAGTTCCACACAGGCCCTCTGCTCTGTGCTTTCCTAGCCTTGGACTCTGCATTGGGTTCCCCTCTGCTTTGCTGGAGAAGCCTCTTAAGGGCCTGGCCTCCAGCAGTAGGCGTCCCCACATTCATTGCTCAAGCTCCAGAGGAAGTTGAAAACTCTTGCTTCATTGCCGGGGTTTGTAAGGATTTTTCTAGCAGTTCGGGCGGCCTCCCATTCCTCACTTTACCCTCAAGCACAGGGTCTGTGTCCCCCAACCCCACCTCTTCTCAATCATATTTTGCCCCCTTTAAGTCTACCCGAAGCCTTCAGGAGTTTGCTGAGGAGGAGCACCCCAGCAACCCGCCCAGTCCAGTACTTACTGCTGTCAGTGCCTGAGTCAGTGGAGCACTTCAGAGGGACACCCTGAGGAGTGGCCCCTCCCACCGGCCTCCACACACATCCTGTGTGGGTGAGCACAGCCTCCCACCCGCTTCCAATCAGAGAAGGGGCAAAAGGGGAAGTGGTTGTGAGGCCTGGAGGCAAGATGTTCAGATATGCTGTGATCACCCAGGAGTCTAATGTGATTTTCAAAGGAAGGAAAAGCACACATAGAAGCCACACACCCCATCCTTGTTTTATTTCAGCCCACAATATGGGCTGTGAAGGGGGCATGACATGGCTCTGTGCCTAAGCAAAGCCTCAACCCCTAGCATAGTGAAAGTTTACAATTTAGTGTCCTTATTTGTGACATTAGGCAACCCTTCCTTAAAATTAGTCATTTGTGCAAATGTGCCCCAAGGATACATGGGCTGCTGCAACAGGCTGCTGTACAAACTCTTGCCTTACTCCATACTTTAAAAGTTTGTATTTTATGACACAGTCTTCATTCTGTGAACTGTGTCCATAGACAGACACACACCCATAATCATTACATCTAGTTCCTCCTCCCTATATGAGTCTTATTAGGGAGGTTTGGATTACCATCCCCATGGGCTGAAAGAACACATGAGGTGGGGTTCGTCTGAACTCACACACCTATTGTTGTTACCTACGATGGGTTGTCGTGTCGTGCGTTTTGGCCTACAACTATGCTGTGCTAAACGCTGGCTGGGGCATGCTGGGAGTTGTAGGCCAAAAACATCTGGGGACCCAAGGTTGGAGTACACTGAACTAGGGGCTATTCCAACCCATGCAAAGCCAGGTCCATTTGCTAGTAAAAAATTAAAACTGATCCGTCAAGCCTGAAGCCTGCCCACCCCTGCACTGCACATAGCTAATGAACAAAAAGGTCTGAGAAACGGGAGACGAGTGATCTCACCCCTTGGTAGCTCCCCTTCAGCATCGTCAGCTCCTCCTCCGAACTTTGCTCTTGCTTTCCACCTGTCCTGTTAGTTTGGGACAAGCCGCTCATGCTGCAGCTCTTGCCAAGAGAGAGGGGACGGGATCCCATCATGGGTAGAGTGAGGCTGTGGCAGGACATGAACCCCGCATGGAAAGACGGCGGCTTGGATTCCATATACAGGTCCTCCAGAGAACACGACAGCATTTCCGAGTGCGCTAGAAGAAAGAACGGCGGGGTCAGCGGCACCAAACATGATCAGCTGGGGCGGGGTGTGTGTGCTATATGATGCTGCTTCTACTGCAGAGCCTGTGACTGGAGGCTCTCTGCATACAGCCAGGGAATCAGAGTTAGGGGGCGGCCCACTAGGGCTGGAGCCCCAAATCTTTCATTTGGAGCCCTGAATCTCTGGGAGGTCATCTACCCCACCACCCTGCTGTCCATGGGCACTTGCTGAAAGAAAGGTACAGGGGCCCTGATGATCTCTGTTGCATCTGATCCCCCTGGATGAGCTGGCTTTTTGTCCACATCTGCTTCACCTCCTGCTGCCCCCCCCCGAATCTTTCTGCCTGAGTTTTTTCCTGAAATCAAATGCCCTCCTCTCCCTGTCCATACATCTCTTTTTACAAATAGGGGTGTCCTTAGGAGACAGGGTCCTTTAAAGACACACACAGAGAGACTTTACAGCATATGAGCCTCCCTCATGACGGCTCCTCCTCCCTCAACTGCCACCACCGCCAGCCATTCCAGCAGGCTGAGAGGAGGGAGAAGAGAGGGGATGCAGGGCCATTCCACCAGCCCTGCCAGGAGTATTAATTCATATTCCCCCTTCTTCCCTCCCCATTCCTTTTTCCTTGTGTGTTGTGTCTTTTTAGATTGTAAGCCTGCAGGCATGGACTGTCTTGTTAATTGCTGTAAACCGCCCACAGAGCTTCGGCTATTGGGCGGTATAAAAATGAAATAAATAAATATAAATAAATAAATAAATAAATAAATATGTAACTATGTAAATTAGCATATGCAAATTTGGGCATATATATTTTTTTGTCCTGTGGGCCTGAGCCCTGGATCTTTTCAGTACCTAGCTCCACCCCTGCAGGGAATGGTACCACCCACTAAATGCCCCACCCTGCTCCCTCATACACAATATCGCCTAAACTGGAGGGATACAAGCTGACCCTCCAAACCAGGGATCTAGAATCTCCGGCCCACGTGCCAAATCTGGCCTGCCTGGAGTCCCAATCTGGCCCTCTGGGGTCCCCAGATGGCCACGCCCCCTTCCCCTGGCCCCCTCCCCCCCCCCGAACGCTGATCATATGCTGGTTTCCCGGCTTTTCTGCAGTTCCCCACCCCACCCCATTCTCAAAGATTGAAATGCCTCCCCTAAGGCTTAGTTACTGGCTGAAGGAGCTTTAAACTAAAATATGCTGGTATTTTCAGCACAGTCATGCCTTGGATTGAGAGCATAATTCGTTCCGGAAACGTGCTTGTAATCCAAAACACTCTTATATCAAAACGAAATCCAAAAAAAAAATTTGTACAGAGATTTTTAATTTAAGACGTACTACAGTACTTGTATTGCAAGATGTCGCTTGTATATCAAGTAAAAAAAAATAATTAAATAAATATTTAAAAAATTGCTTGTCTTGCAAAACACTCTCAAACCAAGTTACTTGCAATCCAAGGTATTACTGTAGTTTTGTCCTCACCCACCACTGGAATGCAGTCCCTTTTCCAGAATTGAATTTGGCCCTTGGGCTGAGAGAGGTTCAACGCCCCTGCTCTAAGCAGGGGTCACTTTATGTGTCCCATGAACCTGCTGCTCTCTGTGGCTACCAGATCTGCACTCCTGGCTATAGTTTCCTTATGATATTGCATAGTCTCTCAGGGAAGCATGTATCGCTGCGGTTGGGGCACTGGTGTCCATGTGGAGCAACTGAACAGCCAAGGAGAGGCTAAGCAAGCCCAATATATATCCAGTATCAGAGGCAGTCTGCCTATGTACACCAGTTGCTGGGGAACATGGGCGGGACTCGGGAGGGTGCTGTTGCACTCATGTCCTGCTTGTGGGTTTCCTGTGGGCAGCTGGTTGGCCACTGCGTCAACAGAATGCTGGACGAGATGGACCCTTGGTCTGATCCAGCAGGGCTCTTCTTATGTTCTTAATGTGTTCCATTGCCTACCTATGAGAGGACAGGGCTCTATCTAGCCATAGAGGGGCTAGCACTGTTTCAGCTAGGACTTAAACTGGGAGCCTCCTGGGCTGCTCACTGTTGCCACCTGCGGTGATCCATTTGAGGCTGCAGAGATGAGGAGCATTCTCCCCTCGGGTCCCAGCATGGCTCCACCCCTCCGCTTCCTTCAGGCATCTCATTGGGTCCTTATGACCTAAACTGGCTATAAATGCTCCCGGGTCAGGCCTGGGTCTTTGCTGGGCCAATAGTCATATTCTGGCCTTGCTTGTATGACACCCTGCTCTTGCTCCAAGCCTTGCTGGAGCAATGTCTCTGTGCTGCAGCGTATCTGCTCCCCACACAGTCTGCCAGCTTCTTCTTGCCTGCCCTTCTGCTTCTTCTTGTCTTCACCCTCCCACATGAACCTGCCCATACATTAAGGCAGGGGTGGAGAACTTCTTTCATCTCCAGGGTCAAATTCAATTTCAGAGCAACACGCACGCACGCACGCACGCGCGCAGCTTCCCATCTGTTCCCTCCCTGCTTACTGTGGGCGGCCTTTGGAGCCTAAGCCGAGCTATTTTAAAGGGGCCATGGGCAAAATTGCAGCTAAGCTAAAAGTTTTAGCCCATCACCCCTTTAAGAGGCAGGGGAATTCGGGACTCTACATAACAAAGTGAGAAGCCTGGTGATGGCTTAAGGGTTTTCGGGATGGTCCTGGAATTTTCGGGACAGTTGGAGACTATGGTAGTGCCCCAGCTTTGAAATGTCCTCAGATTGGTCTGCCTGGCACCGGGTCTGTTGTCCCTTCAGCACCAGGTGAAAACTTGCTTATTCTCCTGGACCTTTCAGATGTGTGTTTTCATAGATTTCATAGATAAAGTTGGAAGGAGCCTACAAGGCAAGGCTATCGAGTCCAACCCCCTGCTCAATGCAGGAAACTAGAGGAGGGGTCTCCCATCCAAGTAATAACCAGGCCTGACCCTGCTTAGCTTTCCACGCTCAGACAAGCTGAGCCAGCGTGAGCATTTTAAACTCTGCTTTTCTCTGGTCATGTTGCTGTAAGAGTTTGTTCATTAGTTTTGTTTTTAACCCTGTTATGGTTGATTTGATTTTATATTGAGAGCCAGTGTGGTAAAGCGATTAGAGTGCTGGACTGGGACTTGGGAGATCCAGGTTCTAGTCCCCACTCAGCCACGAAGCTCACTGGGTGACTTTGGGCCAGTCACTGACTCTCAGCCTAACCTACCTCACAGGGTTGTTATGAGGATAAAATGGAGAGGAGGATTCTGTAAGCCACCTTGGGTTCTTTGTAGGAAAAAAGGCAGGATATAAACATAATTAATAAATAAAAATATTGGGAATTGCTCTGAGAATTTTTGCATCGAAGAGCCAGATATTAAATCCCTGTCTGCCCCACTTCTGACAGGTTTCGCTGCTTATAGATCCAGATTATAGATCCAGATCCAGCCCTTGTGGTGATCACCCCCTATTCCTCACCTACTGAATGTTCTCTCTCTCTCACACACACACACACATCTACATAGGTTTGCTGATTCTGAGGGCTGTCCTACTACCTTGGGTCCCCATCCCATTCTCAGCACTGCAGTACCCCCACAGGAGTATCTAGCCTGGCTCATCCCTGTTTGGCCCCTAGCTAGCTGTTCCCCTTCCCCCTTCCAAAAAACAACTCACCATCCTGCTCTGTACTGATGCCAGGATGCAATGTGGTATTTTGCTGTGGGGCCGCCCTTGCGTCACAGGGCACTTCGGCCACATAGGTGGCAGGCACAAAGATGGGTCGCTTCTGCTTGGGCTGCCCCAGCCGCCGCACCTGCCACCAGTCCTCATTGGTCTTGTGCATAAGCTGGAAGATCTCGCCTTCCGCAATGCTCACTCGTCTCCCATCCTCAGACTTATACTGGTAGTTGTAGAGGGCCTGCAGCATCACCATGCCTGGGGAATCCAGCAATGACTGGTTGAGCCCTTCCAGCAACCGCCAGCCTGACAGCATCTCATCAAGATTGGGTGGCCCCTGAAAGGTTTAGGGACCCCCGGTGCCAGAGAGAGCCCTGAGCTGCCACCTGTACAGGGAATACAATGGGGCACAACGTTCAGATGCTGAACACATAAACCTCAACAGACCTCTTAGGGCAGGAACAGGAAGCCAATCCTCTTAGACCAGTGTTCTCCAACCTTGGGTCCCCAGATGTTTTTGGCTGGCTGGGGCATGCTGGGAGTTGTAGGCCAAAAACATCTGGGGACCCAAGGTTGGAGAACACTGTCTTAGACACATCTACTGCAATCTGCTGGTTGAGCCTAAGTATAGTATTCATGATATTATATTTATTATATTGTTGATCACTGAACACAGCAGTGCTGAGCCTCTTTCAGCCCAAGGGCCAGATTCCATGTCGGAGAAGCTCTCAGGGGCTGCGTTCCATTGGTGGGTGGAGCAAAAGGGGTGGGGCAATGAACCAAAAATACCAGGATATTTTAGCTTAAGCTCTTCCTGCCAGTAACTAAGCCTTAGGAGAGGCATTCCAAGCTTTTAGAAGGGGGGGGGGGACTGCACAAAAGCCAGGAAACCATCAAACAATTGCTGGTTGAGGGAAAGGGGTGGGACCTGGGGAAGGGGGCATGGCTATCTGGGGAACCCCAGTGAGTAGGATTTGGCCCCCTGGGCCTGAGGTTCTGCAGCCCCGATTTAATATATGAAATCCCAAGATAATATGGATTTTTGTCATCCTAGTCTATATAAAACAGGAAGTGTGCAGAAAGAAGAGGATGTATCCTCTGTAGACCATAAAGGAACTCCAAAGTAGTCACTGCCCTTTGGCAGTAACTCAGACAGTAGCCAGCAATTGTGATCTGGTTTTGCTGGAAAAAGCAGGATATGAACTCCTAGCAGCTGTTGGACCTCTAGCTGATGATACGTCCAGCTGAATTTCCCATTGCTACAAAGCCATTTGTGCTAGTGGTGACCATTATATCCAGTGGCAATAAATTCCATAGGATAATTAAGCTTTGAATATCATTATTTATTTATTTATTCCATTTAATTTCTATACTGCCCAATAACTGAAGCTCTCTGGGCGGCTTACAACAATTATAAAAGACAATAACATACAATATAAAAATAGAAACAATAAAAACATCGGGGGGGAAATTCACTAGACATTTTAAAAACAATTTAAAATAGGAATCCTTTTCACTTTATCTTGGAATGCTGCGCTTGACTCTTCTAGTTCTAGTTAGCCTGCTAATTCTAGTTAGCCCGCTTGACTCTTATTACAAAACATTGTATTTATTTATTACATTTGTATGCCACTTGTCCCCCCAGGCACTCATGATTCTCTCTCTCCACCCATTTTGCTCACAACAGATGAGTGAAATAGGTTAGGACGAAAGATAGAGATTAGCTTTACATCAACCGGTGAGCTTCAAAGCTGAATGGGTATTTGAACGCAGGTTTCTCCCACTCAGTGTTTCTCAGAATTGTAGGCCAGGACCTAACAGTGGGTCTCGGCCCACTTTCAAGGGGGGGGGGTCTCAGTGCTTCAGGCTACCCAGTGCCTCTTTGCTTGACCACCCTGTGCCATGCCCGCTCTGTGCACACTGCATAGGCAGCTTTGGCAGTGGGAGTGGGCTAGAGAGCAAGGCTGATATTTTAAATAAATATTTTTTAAAAAAAATGGGAATAAAAAGGAAGGGGACAAGAGAGGGAAGCTGTTATAGGAAGAAGTGAATACAAAAGCAGCAGGAGGGAGGGATGAAAGAAGCTGGCAGTTGGGGATAGGGAACAAAGAAGGGGAGACAAAATGACAGGAGATGCGTAAGAATACTTGGAGAGGAATATGTGGGGCAGGGGGTGGGGAGGAAGGAGCAGGGTTCGGACAACACCAACCCATAGTGGGTACAACAACCCCTAGAACAACCCATGGGTTGTCAGGGTGGCTTGTTGCCCATGAACAAGCCGCCCTGTGGGAAATGGTCCGTGTTTGCATGACACAACAACCCATCATGGCTTGTCACCCATGATGGGTTGTCGTGTCATGTGAACCCAGTCAATATAAAATAAAAAAGTCTTCTCTACTTAAGACCCTCTGTATCAGCAAATTCTGCATGAAATTGAGAGGATGAGTCATCACGATACCTCCTAATCTCCATACTCCACTTGAGGAAAGCTGAATTATGATACTCCCAGCTACAAGGAAATAGCTGTGGCAAAGAATTTAGCAATTTCCGTAGTGGGATCAGTGAGATCAATATAAAATTATATCAGTAATTGCAGTTGATAATGCCAAATTCCACTTCCATTGGCCACCATTTTGTGACTGGCTCCAACCCTGCACTGCCATTTTGTGACTGGTTGGCCTCAGTCATTTTCAGCTCTCTCAAAAGGGCCCTGGAGATAGAAAGTTTGAGAACCCCTGCTCTAACCACTACACCTAAACCAAGCTACAGTTTGCTTATCTCTATGGCAATTTTACTGAGGCTGTTTTCAGATGAGGATTTATTGTGGAATCACTGTGGCTCGTTCACTCACATTTTATGGGGTGGGGGGGGCTTTCCACACAAAGAGCTTTTCTACACAAGGTTGTTAAGGTTGTTAATCTGCTGTATCTACTTTCATTTTCATCGCAGAATTGAGATCCAAGCACTACATGAGAAGCGTTTCCTTTCCTGCTGTTCTGCTACATAACCTCTAGGTGGCACTGTGGTATAGCAGAATAGTGCAAGTACACAAGAGGAAATTGCACTTTTCCCCACTTTCACAATTAAATGCTACATTTTCCCTGCTCTAAAAAAATTCACCAAAAGTGCTGGTTAGGCACAGAAGTGAAACTGAAGGGTCAGGACATCATCTACAGAATGCATAAACTGTCTTATTATGAATCTTTGTAAGCCACTCTGGGAGCCTTTTTTGGCTAAAGAGCAGGTTTAAAATGCTGTAAATAAATAAATAAATAATAAATAAACAAACAACCATGAGTAGGGAATGACGAGTGCACGGTAAATGCCTCTTGTGTAGAAAAGCCCTCTTCACCCATTGGTAATGTTTTTCCAGTGCTGCTTCTGACTTTTTTCTTACTGGAGAAAGCTCAACTTTTTTGAGAAGAAAAGGAAGAGTAACACAATCTCCACGGGTGTAGATGCCCTTTACTCTACTCTTCCCAACTTTTTAAAAGAGGTATGTATGATTTTGACCTATCGGGAACAGGCAGGTGATCCTGTCATAGCTTAAATGATGGGGGAAAACCTATCCAGTCACCACCATTTTAGCAAGGTGGTTAACAGGAATGATTGGCAAGTTTTTTTTTCTTTTCTTTTTAATAATTAAGGGAGCAATCTTATGTATGTTTAGACATTTAAAAAATCCAACTCCCTGCATGCTGGAATGCTGGGGGTTATAGGACTTTTTTCTGTCTAAACATGGATAGGATTGCATCCTTAATTAGCTTTCTAGGGGTATAGCACTATAACCCTATCGTGCTATAATACTTTTTCTTTAAAGTAGTATTATAGGAGTATAGCTAATCTTAAAAGGTCACCCCCATTAACCCCTTTGCTAAAATGGCAATGACTGGAAAGGCTTTCCTCTGCCCCGTCATTTTTTAAATATATATTGTATTATAGGGCTATAGAGCTATTACAGTATAAGTGGCACTTTGCTTTCTTATATATTATTATTATTATTATTATTATTATTATTATTATTATTATTTTAAATAGCAAGAAAAGTTACTTAAAAGATTGATTAAAAAAAAAAAAAGTGACAAAAATGCTGCCCACTGCAAAAGGGCATAGTGAATATGTGCTGAGCTCTGATAGGTTCAGCTGCCCATAAGTCATTACCGAAGACAGAAGAGTAGGGCTAACAGCTCTGGTGGGGATGGAACATACTGAGATGTCCACTCAGACAATGCACAATATACCCCGATAGTGTGGAAAGTCAATTGCTATTTAGCATGTAGCTTTACAATGGAAGAGCAATGATTTATTAGTGCTACGAGCCGTAGCAGCCTGGCTTTCAGGATATTTCCACCTGCGCAGAAAACCCGAAGCCATAGGCAGAAATACTACTCAGAGTCCCGGTTCACACATAACACTGGTAATTCTTGGGTTGTTTTAACCCAGGAATTGCAATAACGAGCAGAGTATTCAAGCCGCACACCAGCCATTTCCAATTTCAATAACGTCCCAGGAACATGTACGCTGCTCATCACTGCAATTCCTGGGTTAAACAACCCAGGAATTGCTAGAGTTAAGTGCGAACCGGATCAGAGAGAGAGAACTAGGGCAGGGGAAAGGGAATAGTGCGATAAGTGAGAAAGTGCGCATCCCATCTTTGTCCTCAGCTGCAAAGGGGGCTCCATCAGGCTGCCTCCTCAGACATGCCACTAGATGCACCCTATGGCTGCGGTTCTGCTGCTCCATTGGGAGCCAGCCAGGGTTCAGGGTATGTATGGCTTTCAGCTGCCTTCCTCAACCTGATGTCTTCCAGATGTGTTGGACTACAAGACCCACCATCCTCAGCCATGTCCTCAGATTGCAGGACATGGAATAATGGGCTCAAGTTACAGGAAGCCAGATTCTGCCTGGACATCAGGAAAAAAAATTCCTGACTGTTAGAGCGATACGCCAATGGAACCAACTACCTAGGGAGGTTGTGGGCTCTCCCACACTGGATGCATTCAAGGTGCAGCTGGACAGCCATCTGTCGGGGGATACTTTGACTTGGGTTCCTGCATTGAGCAGGGGGTTGGACTGGATGGCCTTATAGGCCCCTTCCAACTCTACTATTCTATGATTCTATACAAGACCCACCATCCTCAGCCAGCGTGGCCATTGGCAACAGGAGTTGTAGTTCAATACATCTGGAGGGGGACCAGGTTGGGGAAGGCCAGCTTTCAGAATGCTTGTTGGATTGAGGAAGTGATCAGATGTTATTGTATGTGTCCCCTGCCCAAAGAAGTGAGGCCTTTGCCCTCTCCAGCTGCCTGTCCCTGGAAAAACAAATGCAAGAAGCATCCAAGTAGCTGTTGCAACAGAAAGCAACACTGCTCTTGCCGCTCATTGCAGAGAGTGAACACGCAGCCATAAAAAAGTGGAAGGTGTTCCCAGTGGGATTTGCTGTTCTTGAACAGAACATGCTCAGGGAGGCCGTTTCTAGAAACTCAGACAAACAAAGCCAACCTGCCTTCGCTCAGCCCCCTGGGACTCCCCAACATTTTTCTTGTCAGCATCTCTTGTTGCAGAGTGCTGGAAGGGATGTAACTCCATCCAGCCTGTTCTCCTCTAAGGCAAGACCATTCATTAAGCAGCCCTCCAGGGGTCAACCTACTTATATAACGTCTGGGGGTGGCCAACATCTGTATGTTTGAGGGCTGCTCTATGCACCAACTTCCCATTCTCTATTCCAGGGGCCAGAATGTTCCGCCCCACTCGTGAATGCTCAGGCTTTATAATAAAACTAGCTGTTGCCCGTGGCTTCGCTCGCGTGGATTTTAGGATTTGGTATAATTGTTTTTAAAATAAACATGTATGGGAAAGATGCAGTGTCTCTGACTGAAAGTGTAACATTTAGGCTGGGTGCTGGCAGCAGAAATCTTTTGTGACAGAAATATCTGTTCTTAAAGAAAAATCAGGTTAATCCTGAGAGTGTACAGGTGATGAAGAGTGAGCATGCCAAGTTTGGGGTAGATCTGTCTAAACGTGATGGAGCCTATGTGACGATGCCTCACACACAACAGTCAGTCAGGCATGTAAAAAGTTTCCCTCCTTTTTCACCCCGTCATGTAAAAAGTTTCCCTCCCTTTTCATCCCCTCAGAGAACATTCTAAATGGCCTAGGGGAGATTAGCATACCCAGCCCCATTGGCCCCTGCAGGAATTCATACAAACATTCTAAGTGTATGGGCTATTTGCATAACTGCTGCTATTGGCTCCTGCAGCAATTATGAGGTGAGGCCTATTTGCAGAACTGCAGCTATGAGAGTGGGGTGATTTTGTCCCCTTTTTTCACCCCCTTAGGGGCGGAATTTCCCAAAATCCTTCCTTAGTGGGGGTCTACGTCATAAAAGCAATGTCCCTTCAAAATTTCACGTTCCTAGATTAAACGGTTTGAGCTGGGCATTGATGAGTCAGTCAGTCAGTCAGTCAGTCAGTACACCTTTTATATATATAGATTGGGATTATTTGAGTGTGTGCCTTCTCCCTTATCAGCCTGCCCAGACACTGAGGTCATTGGATGATGCACTCCTTGTGGCTCCATGTAGGCCCGAGGTCTGTTTAGAGTACACTTCGTGTAGAGCTTTTAGTGTATTGGCTCCCTCTCTATGGAATTCCCTGCCAGTTGTTGACAGGCAGCTGCCAACATTGCTTTGTTTTTGGCATCTGCTGAAGACATTTTTTTTTCAACAAGCCTTTCCGGAATGACCAACCACGGTTTTATTGCATAACCTGATTTTAAATGTTTTTATTCTTTTGTAGTTTGATACTTTTCTTCTTCTGCTTTATTGTTCACCGCTTGGGAACAATATAGAGCAGTTTATAAATTCTGTAAAAAATAAAGTAGGGGAAAGGGTTTTACAGTTATCGAGCACATGAACTCAGACTGTATGGGGGGCGGGGCGGGGGAGAAGCTGAGGAACGAGTGTGCTTCCTGAAGGATTTCCCCGAGAGGCTGATCACCACTGTAGGTGGTTCCCCTGCTTGTTTCTATGCCTGGTGTCAGCACCTAGCATCCGTGTCAAGCTGCCAGGACCCCGGCGGCCTGGCAGGGCCCATGCGTGACACTTTTTTTTTCCTGACCTGGAGCTCCAAGCTGCACCCAACGGCTGGTTCTAACTGCCATTTTAATTTCTCACCATGGCCCCAATGTAGCGTCGCTCTGGGGGCTACTGTGGAAATTTGAAATGGTGGTCCCGCCTCAGCCCCCTGACACTGCTCCAGGTATTGCTGTAATCTGGCACCGCTACCAGGTACGCCTGCCAGGGCCCACCAACAGTAGAGGGGGTCCCACCAGAGGATACTTTGCCCAGGGCCCCCCTCATACCTGGAGCCAGTTCTGTTCACAGCTGGGTTTTTGTTTTTTTGCTGTTCCTGAATGGGCACAAGATTACAGTGCTAAAAATGAATAAGAAATGCATATGGAGATGTGTTGCTTCTGTTTCTTACAAGTTAGACCTTTCTCCTACATACACACACACACACACACACCTTGATTAAAATTTGGTAAAGCCTGTGTGGGGTTGGATAAAGGTGATTTGGTAGCCCACAGCACAGACTACCACATAGCTATCCCAGATCTAGACCACAAAATGTCAAATGCCAAGACCACTTGCCCTGTAAGTGGTCTTGGCTTACAGGACCAATTCAAGCATGTGAGCCAGATTCCTATCCCCTCCCATTCTGATTTCAGGATAGAAGGACGGACAAGTGAACAGCCTTCAAATGTGCAAGAGCCTTCATTGTTACATCAGTCACTGCCATGACCTAGACATCCTCTCTGTCCTTTTCTTCATCTGCCCTGCCCTAAAGCTGGGGTGTGGGTGCATTTGGGGGTGGAACCTCCAAAACCCCAAAGAAACACAAATGTGTGTGTCATTCCCAAGGCCACTGGTGCATGAATGAGGAATCACTGCAGTAAGACATATAAGCAATCAGGACTCTGTCACAGGACTCTGAAAATCCTGTAATTTCAATGCACAATACAGAACTATATATTGCAATGTATAACAATAAAATGCCAGCAGATAATCAAGCCACAATGTTCTCAGCATACAAATGGAAAACTCACACTTATCACTGAGAATCTCCATTCAGCCACACTATACAGGACTCTTTTGGCACTTGTCATGAGAGTTGAATGAAAGTGCATCACATTGGTAAAATCCAAGGCTGCAATCCTGCACTGTGCACAAGTGGATCAAGGTGGGAAGCAGTGTCTCATGAGAAGTCTACGACCTGGGTCACACGTCATGCCGGCAAATTAACCCACAATTTGTGGGGACGTGCAGAGCATGCAAGCCACCTCCGGTTTGAACAAACAACCTATGAATGCCCCCTTCATAGGTTGTTAGTGTGATATCTGAACCCAGACACTTTGGGTTGTTTATGGGTTAAACAACTTGTAAATTAACTTTGGGTTGTTTAACCCCTAAACCACCTAGAGTGTCCATTTTTGGACATCATACTAACAACCTACAAACGGAGTGTTTGTAGGTTGTTTATTCAAACCAGAAGCGGCTCATGTGCTCCACGTATCCCCGCAAACCATGGGTCAGTTAACCCACAATTTGCCACCGTGATGTGCAAACTGCCATAGCCTCCCTTCCCCCACCATGGAGCCACTATACTTGGCACACTGCTGTTGTGCTGCAATCTGGCAGACCCAACCCTTGAAATCTGGGGTGGGCAGTAAGTGGCCTGTGGGTTGCATGTGCTCCCCGGGTCCTTTTTGCAATCCCCTGCCACCCTCAAATCACCACAGAATTGCAGCCAAATTTTGTCAACGGTGATGAGAAAAAAGCGAGAAAGCTTCAATGGTGGTCCTTTCATGTCTCACCTTAGGGTATCCAATGTCCTGCACTTCCCCCTGGCCCCCAGCGTGTGGTTGCTTCTGGCAGAAGCAGGGATGGAGCCATTTGCAGAGCCCCGGGCCAGGGTAGGCTGCTGGATATTTTAACTGGAGACTCACATTAGAGGAATAGACCTGCTGGGATGTGGTGTGTTAGCCCAATAGTAATACACTGAGCGCAAAGGTGTCATGGAGAGGCGTCATTTGTGGCAGACTGGCTCCTGTGCAGAGAGGCCAGGGAGACAAAATTGCAGATGCCAACAGCAAGCTTTTATAGGGGTCAGGGAGCATCATCTGACACACTCTGCAAGAAGGCTTGCCTGGCTCTGCAGCCAGCCTGACAAGCCAAATTGGTCCACCCGATGGAGGTTCCCCATCCAAGATTTATTTTATGCAACCCACTCTTGAGAGTCTTTTTGGGTGAAGAGTGGGCTAAAAATGCTTTAAAGAAAAAAATAATTATTATTATTATTGATTGTGTACCCCACCTTTTTTTTTTTTTTTTTACTATAGTAGACAATTATTTTCGATTGCGTACAGAGCACAATGCCTAAGTTACATTTTTGTCTGAGTCATATTCATCATACACTGATAGATTCAGGCGATTACATGGGTGTTACTGAACAGTTTGTGAAGTTCAGAAGTACAGATACTTATCTAATTCTGCTGCAGTCGTTGAGAGAGAGCTTTGATGATTTCAAGCTCAGAGCAGAGTGCTTCTCTGTTAACTTGCAGCCAATTGAGGAGGATGAGTCATAGCTGCAGCCTTCAAACTAGCTACGCCTTTCAAGATGGAGTCTCGGGTTCAAGATGGAACCTGAGATAGTTGGGCTAAGCAGGCTAATAAGCAGGGCCAGCTCCACATTTGAGGGGGCCTTCATATGTCAGTGGATCCATGGCTGTGGGGTTACCTGGCAACAATGGCAGGCTGCTATATACCACCATTTTAAATTTCCCACAATGCCCCAGAGTGACGCTACATTGGGGGCACTGTGGGGAATTTAAAATGGCAGCTCACAGATCCAGCCACCCAGCATGAGGGTGGGGGGTGTCAGGGGGAGGACAACAACATTGGTGGGGGTCTGGCAGCTGCCCAAGGGGTCTGACACCGGTCCTGTTAAGCCACAGACTAGAAGCCCTGCCCCCCAGCCCAACAACTCTCTCCTCACAAGCAAATTGACCTATGTACACCAGTTGCCAGGGAACATGGGTGAGAGGGTGCTGTTGCACTCATTTCTTGCTTGTGGGATCCTGTGGTCAGCTGGTTGGCCACTGTGTGTGTGGACAGAACGCTGGACTAGATGGACCCTTAGTCTGATACAGCAGGGCTCTTATGTTCTTATGACCTCATAAAAGTGTGCCCCACTGAAACTTCCTGCTGCTTGGGGAAGTGGGGAGTGTGAAAGAATATTCAATTGGGGCTGAGAGAGAGCACAGGGTCGACCCAGAGAGTCTCACCTCCACCTTCTGCATTCCTTCCTAGACCAAAGTGTCTATTTCATAGCTCCTGGCTTTCAGTCACCCCTCCACCACCCTACTTGTGAAGCCCCATTCCATACCCAGAGATAAGGACAGAAGTTAAGCCCAGGAATCTCACCCGCCAATCCCCCAAAAGATCAAGATCACGCTGACTCACAATCAACGCAGAAAGGGCATGATTCTAAGAGTTATGTTTACCTAAACCCACATCACAGTGAGAGATGACACTCCTGGAACAGCGGGCTGTTTCCCTCCTGGATCCGCTCTATTGTCCTGCTTTCCATTTCCCATGAAGGTAGGGCGGGAAGATGAAGCATTTCATTTGTTTAAATGAATTCGGTGCATGGAGCACAAAGCACAGGTACCGCACATACGCTTTGACAGGGGTTAATGGTTTCCTGTAGGCTGCAGCTCAAGCTTCTTTGTTCACATGCCCCACAAGGCAGGAAGGAGACACTGTCGCTGACCCACAACCCCGTTATGAAAACGTAGATGGATTTTTTTTTTCAACAACAAAAAAATATTGTAGGCTTTTATACACCCCACAGAACTTACTGCTGAGTGAACATGCTTAGGATCAGGCTGTTCATGACGGACTTAAATATAAAGGCTTGTTTGTAAAATCACACAGCTCATCTGTTTTTGCCTTGGCATTAATAGAGAATGCAGCAAGGCAAGGGTGGGGAACTTCAGGCCTGGGGAACAAATCCAGCCCTCCTGGGGTTCTAATCCAGCCCTGTGGGGCTCTCCAGACAGTGATATCTGGCAACACCCCCTTTCCCACAACCACAGATTGTTGGGTGATTTCCTGTCTTTTGTGCAGCTTCCCCCCCCCCCCATCCTAAAAAACCCGAAATGCCTCTCCTAAGGTTTAGTTACTGGCAGTAAGAGCTTTAAGTTACAACATGATAGCATTTTTGTATTTTGGCCTTGCCCCTTTTGCTCTTGGCCTTGCCTCCTTTGCCTTTGCCCCCCCCCCCCCCACCACTGGAATGAGCCTCCTGCCAACTTCTCTGAAATTGAATTCAGCCCCCTGGCTGAAAGAGGTTCCCCTAGAATATAGCCTCTACAAAAGGCCATCTATAACAGTCTTTATTGCCTTGCATCCTTCCCCCCACAACTAAAACTCCCTTCTTGAGAGTGGATGCAATGTAACTACCATCATCTATTATTATTCCCTAATTTTCAATAAAACACTGACAAACAAAAAAGAAAAAAGGGGAAAAAAGAAATTGAACGATGTTGCCTTTCAAAGAGGGGAACTCTATACAGGGTCAGAGGAACTCAATGTTTACACTAATTTATTTGAAAAGTGACTTACCATATAACAGAAACTACACTTTACACATACTCAGACACACTGACTGGGTTCGCACGGCACACTAAACTTAAGTAGGTTAAGTGCTACTGTGGTTAGCATGTTGTCTGAGCCCTGCAGGGTGCTTTAGAAGTGACCTGGCAGTGGCTTCTAAACCACCCTGCTATGCCATGGCTTGCAGTAGGGTTAAGGAAACCCTTGTAGGTTTAGTATGTCGTCCAATCCTGGACGACATGCTAACCTACCCACAACCCCAAAAGGCACAGAGTCCCTTGGCCGTTGCGGACAAGAGGCTTTGGCTGATGACACCCAACCAAGTGGCCAAGTGGCACTTGGCTGGCTGTCATCGGCTTCCCTGTGCCCTCCTGCTGATGCCGTGTATCGTCAGGAGTGCATGGGGAAGCTGCTGGGGTCCTCCTCCGCAGCACGTGGGGAAGCCGCTGGGATCTGCCGCCGCAGCATGCACCCCCTTCCTCCCCACTGGGCCCCCCTCACTGCTGCCACCCACCTCATCCTCCTTGCTGGGGCTGCACGACGGACCGCCAACACAGTGGTGGCTCCCCCTCCCCAACTCGCCCTCCTTCTCCCGTGAGAAAAGGGGAGGTGAACTGGGGAGGGTGGCTGCGTTGGGGCCTTGGTGTGTGTACGCCAAGGCCGCAACACAGCCACGAACGCAGCCAGGACAAGTGGCCAGAAGCTGGCACCGGTACCCCTGCCCCATGTAGCCACCTGTCCAAGGACCCACTCAGGGATGGGGACTCGGACTCGAGGACTCGACTCGTGAGTCGGACTGAGTCCCCCCTCTGACTCGAGTCTGACTCAAGTCCCAATATTTTTAATGGGACTTGGGACTCGAGACCAAGGACTCGAGCTGGGCTGTTGACGAGTCTTCTGGCTGTGCCAGAAGGAGCGCGATCACCGGTGAGTCTTCTGGCTGTGCCAGAAGGAGCGCGATCACCGGTGAGTCTTCTGGCTGTGCCAGAAGGAGCGCGATCACCGGTGAAGAGCGCATGGAAGCAAGGCGCGCCACTGCTCGGCCACTATGGACAGCTACCAGGAGCGCAGCCCCAACGATTTTTGAGATTATTTTGATTGTGTGTTGTTGTGGGTTAAGGTTAAGTCATCTTTTTGGTTTGGCGCCTCTGCCTGCCTGTTTGGGGTTTCCCAGCCTCATCTGCCGGTGGGGGTTCACATGAATGTCCAAGACCACTGCCTCTGCCTGCCTGTGTTGGGTCCGCTCTCTGCCTGGTCTCTCCTTAAACCAGGTTTGCACAGTTTGAATTGTCCAAGACAAGGGCACTGCCTGCCTGCTTTGGGGTTTCCTGCCTCCTCTGCCTGCCTGGTGTTATTTTGGTTTGTCTGCATGGTCCTTGTCTTGCAAAATCAGCTGCCAGAGTTGTGAAATACAAAGGCACACTTGTTGCCTAGAATTTATTAAGCCCACACCATACTGAACGTAGCCTTATTTTGTTGGGGGGAAACCCCATTGATTTTAATAAGGACTCGTGGAGTCAGTTTTGGGAGTGACTCGGGACTCGGGAGTCACCATTTTGGACCATGGACTCGGACTCGAGTCCAAAGACTCATGACTCGACTCATGACTTGAGACCAAGGACTCTTCAACATCCCTGGACCCACTGTGCTGGCATTCCTCTCAAGGAACGCCAGCACAGCGGGTCCTTCCTGCACCTCCTTTCCCTATGCCAATCAGCATGCCAGGCGGGAGGAAAAGGAAGTGCCCCCCTCCCACTGGGTTGTGGCACGGAGCGAGTGGGAGGGAGCAGGGGGGAAGCGAGTGGGGGGGGCAGCCAGGGCGGTGAGCCTCTGACAGCTGGGGGAAAGTGCTGCTTGGGCACTTTTCCCCAGCTGTGATCCCCACTCCTCTCCCCTCAGTGCTCTCACGGTGCCCCCTGGGATACCGACAGGAGGACTGAGGGAGGAAGAGGGGAGAGACGGCACCTCCGGACCCCCACTGTGCCTATTATTGTGGCACAGCCAGGGCCTATGGCAACTTTAAACCCACAAAGGTTTCAGAACCTCTGTGGGTTTAAAGTGACATGCGAACCCATCTTTGCTTATTTAAAAAAAAAGAAGAAGAAGCTGTTTCATCGTTGCCATCATCAATAAAGTGACAGAGGGAGCAATCCTATAGCCTCTAGACAGCGTCTGAGGGGTGATAGGATTTTTCAGATTCCCAGCTCCGACCTGAACTAGGAATTGGAGCTCCACCCCCCCTCCACCCCCTTGCAGCCGGCACAGAAAGAACCATGCCGGTTGCTCTCTGAGGTTAGGAAAGTGACCTCAGAGAGGGGGAGAAGGGGAGGAGACTGGAGAAACCAAGATAAGAGGTATCCTGCAGCTGCTCCAACCTCCTTCCCTCCCCCTCAGAGATGCTCAAGCTAGAGAATGCTGGGAATTGTAGGACTTTTTTTCCTGTCTAAATATGCATAGGCTTGTGCCCTAAAGTGACTAGGCCTAGAATGCAGACTTACGATTTTATACTAATACAATAAAAAAAATATAAAAATGAGAGAAGGGCAGTGGGGAGGGGAAAGAAAATTGGAGAACTGCACATGTGATTCACTTCACAAAAGACAGGCACTCTGCAAATGCTCTGAGACACTATGTCCTTTATCACTATGTCCTTTTTCCTTTTCTAAGCAGTCTGTAGATGCTCAGAAGACATCTGCTCAAGGTGCTAGGATGCTTAAAAACAAAAGACAGCCACTATCAGAGAAAGATACAGAACAAGAGAGGCCTGCCTGGACGACTGAAGTGCTTGATTATCTGTATTGTCTTAGTACAAAGAATTTGTTTACTAAATACAAACTGCCAGTGTATGTGGTAAAATGGCCATCTGCATGGGGTCACAAGGAGCATCCTGTACCATGATAATTCTTCACCCTGGCAACATTGACCTCAAAACAAGAAGTCCACATGGCCTTCACTTCCACCTCTGAATCCTCCATATATTGTGCAGGAGTGACAGAAGTACCTAGGGGTCATCGAAAACATGTAAATAAAACGACAGGGGTACATGCTCCCTGTTACTGCAGTATCTTGAAACAGCGGTACCCTCTCCCCAAAGAACATTCTTCTGCTCAATTGGATGAAGCTGCTCCTTCATTGGCTGTTGCAATTGAACTTCTGTTTTGTTTTTAAATAATAATAAGAAAAGGTAGTCCAACAGTTGGCGAGTGTGGCAAAGAAGGCAACAGAGAAATTTAGCACGTGAGTTTCATTTATGAATAGGAGTTGTGAAGAATAAGCACTTTGGAAATGCTTCTCAGTCCAAGCAAAGCCAACTTTTGCTGTTTTATTCTATATAAAAGCATGAAGTGTGCAAAAAAATAAAAGGACTCCCTTTGACAGTCCACAGGCAGTTCCAAAATGGTCAGTTCCATTCATTATTATGCAATTGTCAAATGTGCCCAGGGGCTTAAACGGGTGTCTACCCCTGGTTTTAGTAATGTGGGTTGATTCCAGATTTTGTCATGCTTAGAGTAGACCCATTGAAATAATTGGGATTTAAGTCAGTGGTGCAGCTGGGTAATTTTAAACCCTGAACTTAATGGTCTTGGGTGGGTGGGGGCTTAGATGGCCCATATTTCTCATAACATTTCTCTTCCCCCCTCCAACTGCCATTCCATTCTTTAAAACTGCTTCTACATTCCTGATATATTAGAACAACAAAAACCGTTTGCCGGCCCTAATTAAGACAATATGTATACTCTGAGTATGTGCAGTTTCCCATTTTACACTCACTTAAATAATAGCTCCACCATGACAAGAATACAGCGGAGTTTTCCAGCCCAGGCAGGTGCTGACCTGTCTACCATTACCTGCCGCTCTCTGAGTGGTCATTTGGGGGCTGGGCTGTGTGGAGCCCTAATCTTTGGGCCCCCAACGTCCAGCCTGAGGCGCTCCACTGACTTTTGTTAATCTGGATCCAACCCTGTCGTTCGCTTTGGAGACTCTCATGAATAATTTAAATACGTTCTCAGTACGTTCCGCCTCATCTCTCTTTCCTCCCTCCCCCCCCCAGTTCCTGTTTCGTGCGCCACGCATGCCGGGATTTGTAGGCCAAGGCGGCGGAAGAAGGCGGAGGGAGAGAGTAGATTGAGCGTGTATGTGTAGAGGCCCCAAAGTGGGCGTGTGAGGGAGGGACCCGACCGGCTTCTCGGCAGACGTGGGCTAGGAGGCGACGGCGAATCTTAGCAAGCAACGACCGGGTTCGTTGCATCAGCAGAACGTGGTCGGAAGCGAGAAGAAGGACGAAGCATGAAGCTGTTCCTTAGCAAAGGCAGCCCCGGCGGGCTGAAGGTGCTGGCGGCTGCCCAAGCCACCGGCGTCCCTGCGGAGCTGCGGTGGCTCCCGCAAGATGGTGAGTGTCTGAGAGGGCAACGATTACTGGAGGTTCAGGGGTGCTCCCTCACTCTATCCCTGGAGGGACCCCAGTTTTATTCCTTTGAAAGATCCCTTCCCTGCCCTTTTCACCTCCCAGGTGGCTAATGTGAGGATTTTCCGACATAAAAAACTAGAAACAAGGTAAACATGAGAGCAAAAAACCCCATCAGCACAAAAGCAGAATTAAGTAGGTTTTTCCACTTTAGGATTCCCTCCCCTCTCCTATCCATTCACTGTCTTTTTGCACACATCTCCTTGAATTCTTATTTTCAGGACTACCCTCCCCACTTTGCTGTCTTGCCATTTCAGCATCGCGTAATCTGGATTACTGATGCATTTTGGTTATCCTCTGGTGATGCTGCATACATATGGCAGGTGGGGTGAGGTGGAGACTGGAGAATCCTAACCCGCTAGTGGTTATGAGTATAGAATCAGGATGTGGTGGTTCTTCTGGATTAAGTAAATTTGATACTAAAAGGTGTGAACCTCCATGTAGTATCTTCTGTATATCAGGAATCCTTTTTTTTTTCTTTTTTTGCCAGGAACCTTCCCCCCCCCCCTTCCCTGTGAGGGTTATTCATTTTTTTTCTGTCAGGTCTTCTGTGCTTGAACAGTTGAGTGGAAATTAGACAGATGAAGTTTTCTCCAGGGTCTAATGATAGGGAAAGCTTTGCCTGCTGAATTTTGGCTTGCAGTGCAGCTTTGAAAAACACAGGAGCTCTTCCAGAAAAAAGTGGGCAATCTTTGCAAGGAAGGGGAAAGGATTTTCAGGCAAAAAAGAAGAAGCTGTAGGACCCTCAGGATGCTCTATAATCTCCTCCCAAAACACACACACACACACACACACACACACACTGCATGGGTTGCTGCCTATTGCTATCTCTCTGATTGTAGTAGTGTTCAAAGGCTGTTGTATTGAAAAGTACACTCGTGGGGGTGGGGGTGGGGGAGGGGATAAACTGTTCTCCTAATTTGTGTACATTCTTCCCTGGCAGCTCATGTAGTCCCATTCCTCACCCGGCCACAGCTACCAGCTCTGCAGTTGGAAAAAGGGTCCTTCCTCTTCTCCACAAATACAATTTGCCAGTAAGTATGGGGTGCGGGATACTCTGTGTTCCCAGGGTCATGTTATTTGAAATGTGTATGTTGTGTCTGAGACCTAGTGCAATGCTGCTGCTGCTGCTGCATAAACACTGGTGGTATTAAGAGTAGGAACAGCTGCCTGGAGCCTTGAGTTAAAAAAACAAAAAACTTATGGATTCTGAGAATCAAGAGAACTTGATGTTTCTGTGTTGGTAATCAGAGGTGGGCAGCTTGTGACCCTCCAGATGTTTTGGTTTACAACTCCCATCATCCCTCACAATTGGCTATGCTGGTTAGGGCTGACAGGAATTGTAAGCCAAAATATCTCGAGGTCCACAAGTTACCCCTGGCGTAAGTCAATACAAGAATGATTTGTTAATTGAGCAAGAGCCAGCTTCAGGACTCACACTTTCTATTTGAGGCTCCTGAACCTGGGTGAGTGTTTTTTGGGTTGAAATACATACATTGATTTCTGATCCAAACAGCTGCTGTACCCCTAATACAGTCATGCCTTGGATTGAGAGCATAATTCGTTCCTGAAACGTGTTTGTAATCCAAAACACTTATATCAAAACGAAATCCCCCCAAAAAAATTTGTACAGAGATTTTTAATTTAACCCGTACTACAGTACTTGTATTGCAAGACGTCGCTTGTATATCAAGTAAAAAAAATATTAAAAAAATATTTAAAAATTTGCTTGTCTTGCAAAACGCTCTCAAACCAAGTTACTTGCAATCCAAGGTATTACTGTACTTTTATTGGGATCACCTAAATGTTGAAAAGTAGCTAGCTAGCTTTCAAGTTTCACAACACTTTTCTTCAGGCTGAATATTAAAAAAATGAGTGGATTGGTGGGAGAAGAGGAAAAAGATGTTGCTGGTAAATGACATGGTAGGAGCCCTGTCTGCAATATGTAAATGTCTTAAGGGTGTAATTCAGAAAGCTATTTGCAGGACTAATTAAGGTCCATCCTCCTGTAGGATTCCTGTCAATGAGAGCTGGGCCACGTACTTTCAGGAATAGAGGTATTGGTTTTGTTGCCAAGTTGTCCCCCAGTGCAAGGTTTTGTTTTGTTTTTCATAGGAACTTGCTTACATGGGTGAAAGTAAAAGGGTACTCTTGAGGACACAATTAGGGTGGACACTAAAGCCCCTCCCTGCTGGTGCTAACTCCAGCCACTGGGAATCAAGTTTGCTTCTAGCTGCATAGCACCATTATGGGTTCTATTTCTTTCACTAAATTGTGATGGAACGTTGGGAAAATAGAACTGGCAGGATTGGGGGTTCCTCCTTCCACCTCAACTCTTCAGAAGGGGAGGAGGGACACTGGGGAGGAAGAGGGAAATAAGTAAAGTTCAGTTCTTACGTGATGGAGAGGGGACAAATAGCTATTGGTTCCATCCAAACTGCTAGACTTAGTGGACCTTGCTGCGTCACCTCTGTCTCAGATGCAGTCACATAGACTGAGCATATTTGAAATGGAAAGTGAAGGCTCTGATTTTTGGATTCAGTAGGGTGTAGGTTGTGTTTGTTGAATTTGGATTCTGAGGATCTGAAGATTCACTTTCCATTGGGCAAAAGCAATAGCTTTGGCCAGGGGTGGCCAACTTGTGGCCCTCCAGATGTTTTGATCTGCAACTCCCACCAGCCCTCACTATTGGCTATGCTGGCTAAAAAAATGTCCATCTATGTTATGTTCTACATTGTGTGCACGCGTGTGTGTGTGTGTGCTCGTGCACGTCTGTCTGATACAATAAGACATGAATTAAAATAGTTTGTCTTATCACCTATGTCAGTCCCTTGCCACCAGAAACAGACACCCGCTTCACTGCCGAAAGGGATCCCTGCAACATAGAGGCCCTCCCTCTGGGTATCTTTCCCACGTCATGATGATGGGCATTTTAGCAGTACAGTAAGCTGAGTCAGAGCCTCATCTAAGGGCGCCTGTGCATGTAATTGCACAACACAAAGCAATTCACCATGCCTTCCCTTCATCCCCCAAATAATGCCATCTCTCTCCCACATCCCATGAACAACTACAAACATGTGTCTAGAATTTGAGGGGGAGAGCACTTCAGCACGGTACCTTCAGTGGCCCTTCCTAAGCTACAAGAGGTGGGGTGAGAATGCTCTCTCATGGCTTCTCACCTTCTAGGGTGCTCTGTGTAAAGTATAAATGGCTGCTTTGTTGGAGCACGGAATCCTTGGTCGGTCTTGGGGACCTGGCAAATGCCCAGCCTTGCCAACTTCTGGAGCCAAGCCAGCTGCGAATGTAACAGTGCCTCATGATATCCTGATTAGCAAGCTAGCTAAAAGTGGGCTAGATGGAACAACTATCAGGTGGATCCACAATTGGCTACAGAATCGGACTCAAAGAGTGCTTATCAATGGTTCCTTCTCAAACTGGGGAGAGGTAACGAGCGGGGTACCACAGGGCTCGGTCCTGGGCCCAGTTCTCTTCAACATTTTTATTAACGACTTGTATGAGGAGGTGCAGGGAATGCTTATCAAATTTGCAGATGACACAAAGTTGGGTGGAATAGCTAATACTCTGGAAGACAGAAACAAAATTCAAAGAGATCTCGATAGGCTGGAGCGCTGGGCTGAAAACAACAGAATGAAATTTAATAGGGATAAATGCCAAGTGCTGCACCTAGGGAAAGGAAACCAAATACAGAGTTACAGAATGGGGGACACTTGGCTCAACAATACTACAAGTGAGAAGGATCTTGGAATTGTGGTAGATCACAAACTGAATATGAGCCAGCAATGCGATGTGGCTACAAAGAAGGCAAATGCTATTTTGGGCTGCATTAATAGAAGTATAGCTTCCAAATCGCGTGAAGTGATAATTCCCCTTTACTCTGCACTGGTTAGGCCTCATCTTGAGTACTGCGTCCAGTTCTGGGCACCACACTTTAAGAAGGATATCGTACTGGAGAGGGTTCAGAGGAGGGCAACAAGGATGATAAAGGGACTAGAAACGAGGCCCTATGAGGAGAGACTGAAAGAACTGGGCATGTTTAGCCTTCAGAAGCGGAGACTGAGGGGAGATATGATCGCACTCTTCCAGTACTTGAAGGGTTGTCACACAGAGGAGGGACAGGATCTCTTCTCGATCATCCCAGTTTGCAGGACACGGAATAATGGGCTCAAGTTACAGGAACCCAGATTCCACCTAAACATCAGGAAAAATTTCCTGACTGTCAGAGCAATAAGACAATGGAATCAACTACCTACGGAGGTGGTGAGCTCTCCCACTCTGGAGGCATTTAAGGTGCAGCTGGACAGCCATCTGTCAGGGATGCTTTGACCTGGATTCCTGCATTGAGCAGTGGGTTGGACTCAATGGCCTTGTAGGCCCCTTCCAACTCTACTTTTCTATGATTCTATGATTCTATGATTCTAATTGTGACATCGGCATGTGCAATTGTGCATTTCAACAGAGCAGTTTAAAAAAAAAGTGATAGGAGGACAAGTCTAGGAAGGAGATGGGAATCCAATTTTATACATGTATCCAATGGGACAGTCCAGTATTATCCACATTATGTTTCCTGCCCTTTTGCCAAGGAGGAAACTTGCAACAATCCTGTGTGGAAAGTTAGGCTGGGAGAGGACTGGCCCCATGAGTTTGATGGTTAGATCAGATTTTGGATCCAGGTCTCAAGCATTCTAATGGCTACACTGCACTGGCTCTTTAGTGGCCTTAGAACAGTGTTCTCCAACCTTGGGTCCCCAGATGTTTTTGGCCTACAACGCCCAGCATGCCCCAGCCAGCGTAGCTGGCTTGGGCATGCTGGGCGTTGTAGACCAAAAACATCTGGGGACCCAAGGTTGGAGAACACTGCCTTAGAATATGCTGACATAAATCACAGATACAAGAAGTGCATCTAATATTGGAGTGGTAAAGCAGACAAGATGCACATTTAATATTGGAGTGCAAAAGCATTCCATGTGAAACAACCAATGCAAAACACCCTGCACCAGAAGTGAGACCACATGCAAGGCAGTCATCAGTGATGTGGGTTTTCCAGAAAATTGTGAACTTGAAAATATCCCAATGCAAATTAGGCTAATTTACATGGGGTCATTTGTGTTGGAAAATTTTCAGTTTGCATCGGAAAATCACTAGAAAGTGATTTAATTTAGCATGTTTACTAAATACAAGTAAAATAAACAATAAAGTGCCCCGTGTTAATTTTTTGCCCCAATACACCACAGGTATTTGACCTCAAATATTTGAGGGGGGAAATTAAAGCACACTTAATGTGATTTAAATGTGCTATTATGTAGACATTTTTATTGGAATACTTATAAAAATGTAAAGACAATAGTATGTACTTCCCTTACATTTTTTTCAAATGTAAGAAAGAAACAGAGGTACTGCAAATTGTTGACACACTAATTCAGCCTTCCCTATCCTGGTGCCCTCCAGATATTTTGGATTATAACTCCCAGCATTCTTCAGTCAGTGTGGCTGGCTGGAGATGTTGGGAGTTGTCCAAAACATCTGTAGGGCACCAGCTTGGGGAAGGCTGCACTAATTAATTTTAGCAGCCCAAAGAACTGTGCATGATATGCTGACAAGCACTCATCTGTTTTAATGGAGTTCAGCTCTCTTCCACTAAGGTTGTTGTGGCATCTTCAGTTTCACTATCACTACTTATTACAGTAGACAATGGTTCCATTTCACATTGAGACGTATGTACCCGTATTTCAATGACATGTGTATTCTCTCACTTACTCGCTAGGGATAATCACCTGAAAAACATTAATTACAATTTGGAAATGGCCAAGCTTGCCTAATACCGTATTTGCAATTGCCATCTATTCATTGCTACTAATGAATTTATGAAATGGAAAAATTTCAGTGGAAAAATAAAGCACTGGGGAAAAATTTCCACCCCACATCACTGGCAGTCATGCGTAGAATTTTGGGATGGAAGGTGCTACCAGTGGTCTCTTGCAACACTTCAAGAGGGCCCCTCCTAATAGAGCAAAAGTTCTTCTATAGCTTTATCTTCCAGATGGTCTTAGATGCATGTGAAGTGTGTGCCTAGTGAAAGTACTCAGCTTCTTCCTCTTTGTCTTCTAGGTACTTTTTCCGTTTATCTGGAAAAGAAATGAGTGATTTTGACCAGGAGCAGAGTGATTTTTCCAATCAGTTATTTGAGTGGGATGCAACTGAGCTGGAGGTGGGTAAAATGGCAGGGTATGTCTTGTGTGTGGGGGGGGGTCATACTCATGTGGCCGTCATTGTTCATGGAGGGGAGATTCCATTAATCAGGGGATGAAAGGACTGCTTTGTGTTGTGTGGTTACACACACTAGGGACTAGGGAACCCGTGGCCCTCCAGATGCTGTTTGACTCCAATTCCCATAACCCCTGACCAGCCTGGCCAGTGATGACCCAGTGATGGTGGGTTTTGTAGTTCAGCACCTGGAAGGCCATAGGTTTCCTACCCCAACATACATTGACTCATTTTAGATGAACTCTGACTCATTTTATTATACTGCCAAAATGCCCAGTCAGGGGGGCTTCTGTTTTGCAGGGACCCCTGGGAGGCTGCAGTATGTCTCTTTATGCTCCCTGTCTGTGAAGGACAGGCCACCTAATGTGGGGGAGTAGATCCCCCCCCCACACACACACAACAGTGATTATCCCAGCATAGCACTTTCCTCATTGGTGTGAACAACAGCCTTTCACTTATAGGAAAGAAGTTAAAGAGGTCTGCTTGAGGATGCTATTGGGTTAGAGGCCAAAATTGACTAGTGTCCCCGGTGACTGAAGTGGGGGGTGTGTGTGTGTGTGTGTATTCTTGTGTGGTTGTCCCTCTCAACTGTGTCCTAGATTATGTTCTAAAAAGCTCAGGAAACCCCCATCTCTTTTCTTAGCTCTTCCCTGACTTCCGTTTCTTCATTACACTACTCACAAATGTGACGGAGATGGAACACAGGAACTGTGTGTGTGTATTAAATGGCATTAATTAGGATGGATGCTCTGTGTTGTGGAGGAAGGGCTTGTATATTTATTGTGAGAGCTGTTGGGTGGCTCAGTATGTCTGTCTGTTCTGCATATCTGAAACTAAAGGGGTGTCGTGTGTGTGTGTGTGTGTGTGTGTGAGGGAGACAGAGAGAGAGGGATTGAGAGAGAGAGAGAGAGAGAGAGAGAGAGAGAAATCTACCCTGTAACACTGGCGAGCTCAGTTAGTGAGAATCAAGCCTGCTTCTGTTTGCCCACCCTTGCTGCCGCCTCTTCATAACTCCATTCTGCATCCTGTTTCTTGGTCACTCTGGAGTGTGGGGTATGTTGGGAACTGGCTTTTACAGTAATGCCTTGGATTACAAGTAACTTGGTTTGAGAGCGTTTTGCAAGACAAGCAAATTTTTAAATATTTATTTAATATTTTTTTTTACTTGATATACAAGCGACGTCTTGCAATACAAGTACTGTAGTACGGCTTAAATTAAAAATCTCTGTACAAATTTTTTTGGGGGGATTTCGTTTTGATATAAGAGTGTTCTGGATTACAAGCACGTTTCCGGAATGAATTATGCTCTCAATCCAAGGCGTGACTGTATATGTAGAGATAACCAGTGCTACCAATGCGTACCATTCTTTTCTCAGTAAAACAGGATACAAGTCCTAATCCTAGGAGACTGCAATCTAAATGTTGAGCAAGGACGAAAGACAACAAAGGGAGAGAAAAAAAATAAACTAACGTGTCTCCATTCTTTGGCATTCTTCTTAGCCTGCTTTGTCTGCAGCCTTGTATCTTCATGTGGTGCAAGGAAAGAAAGGAGAAGAGATTTTGGGGATCATCTGGAAACCACTGAACTACATTGACCAGACCCTTACCAAAAAGGGCACTCCTTACCTTACCGGGGTAAGTAAGTAAACCTCTGTATAGTGGATTGGGCAATACTGGCTCACATCCCAGATAACATCTAGCCAAGTAGGAGGGACATCAAGTAATCGTGAATCCTTATTGGATTCTTTGGCAAAATTGGTTTCAAAACCACAACATCTGTTTTTTTATGAGGTTCATGACCCAAGGAGGATCAGGGAGAGAGCTATAATTTCTTAAAATTCCACTTAGGTCTCACCTCTGGCTTTTGAGACTTTAGGAAGCATTGCAGGTGCATGTACAGGCTTATCTTTATAATCTTAAGGACTAGAAACTTGTTCTTTTTTTAAAAGAGAGAGAGAGAGAGAGAAAGAGAGAGAGAGAGATGAAATTCCCTGGATGTTGAATTTTGTAGCCAGTACAATTCTTGTGCTTGGACATTGTAGTGACGGAATACACTCAGCCCCAGGAACAGGGTATCCTGTTTTGGGTAGGGGATGGGGTTGGAGTGTTTGTTCTTTCTGTCTGTTTAATTGGGTTTGCCAGAGACCATTTTTAAAAAGTTATTATTGTATCTTAAACTAATTTCAAAATTCATTAATTAAATTTACAGTGTGATGTATGTGCTATAATAAACAGAAGTTGCCATCGCTGTGCTAGCTTCTCCTCCTGTCACTGTTAATCCTGGAGGGGAAAGTTTTGGTTTAATATTACACTTGTGTCATTGAAAGAGTATATTTTATTATAACTTTTTGAGAAATGCCTTGCAACTGTAGGATAAAGATTCAAGCTGCCCCTTCCTGTTCACACATGCTGAGCCAATTTTCCCTGCCCTTTTAATCCAGGATGGTGAGTCAGCTGCTGATGTTGTATTGTGGGGATCCCTGTTCCCTCTGTTAAGGGATGAATCCTTCTTGCCAGGTGAGAGGTGCTGCCAAAGACTTTAGGGTATTACTTTGTGGCAATGCTTTAATACAACAGATGGTGAATCTTATCTGCCAACTGGGTGCTCATTCAGATACAACTCTTTTTGTGGTTCTCACTCCCCACCTCAACCCTTTTCACTTACATTTGTGGGGGAAGTCCTTCCTCTCACATTCTCCCCACCCTCAGTAATGGAGGCACAAGGGTGATTGCCTAGAACAGGGGTGGGCAGTTTGTGGTCCATCAGATGTTTTGGCCTACAACTCTCATCATCCCTCACCATTGGTTATGCTGCCTAAGGCTGATCGAAGTTGTAGGCCAAAACAGGTGGAGGACCACAAGCTGCCCACTCCTGGCCTAGAACAATATTCCTTTCTCCCAGCCACCCCAGTTGACCTATCTTCTGAGGAACGCTTTTGTGTTGTAGAGGATTCTGGGGCACCGCCAGCTCACATGAAGCACTGGCCAGGCCTATTCAGCCTCATTGTTGCTTCTGAGTGCACCCTGGGAGAGACCTAACACACTCTTGCGGCTGCGCATTGCAGGGAAAGATTAGTAGTGGCTGGCAAGCTCCTTATTTTAAGGAAAGATTTTCTGCCATTACTGAGACCTTATTGAGGACCTCCTGATAAGTTTCCAAAGAGTCCCAGCGGTGCCCCAAGACACAACTTGGAAACCACAGAGGTAAATGTATACTTACTAGTTTTTTTGTGGTTATTTTGATTCTTGTGTAGGTTTGAAAACCAATGGCATAGAAATAATCCAGGATTTGTTTATTTTTTTTAATGTTGTTGTTGTTTTTGCTGTTGTTGTTGCTATTTCTACTACTACTACTACTACATTTATATCCCACCTTTTTTCCTCTTGCAAGGAACCCAAAGGTGGCTTTTATGGTCCTCCTTCCCTCCATTTTATCCTCACAACAACCCTGTGAGGTAAGTTAGGCTGCAAGTTAGTGACTGGCCCAAATTCACCCAGAGAGCTTCATGGCTGAGTGGGGACTAGCACCCGGATCTCCTGAATCCTGACACTCTTAACTACTTTCCCGGCAGTTTTGGGAACTCTGGGGGAAAGTGACCATGTTATACTTGAGTTCTTGATTCTAAAGGAAGCAAAAGCTGAGTGTAGCCAAACGCGTACCCTGGATTTTAGGAAAGCCAATTTTAACAAACTCAGAACAATGATAAGTAAGGTCCCATGGCAAGCAACTCTATTGAGAAAAGGAGCCCAGGAGGGGTGGGAGATTTTAGAAAAGGAAATTTTAAAGGCACAATTGCAAACAATTCCCACAAGGAAAAAAGGCAGAGGGCAACAGAAGAAGCCAATGTGGCTTCACAATAAACTCAAAGATGACCTGAAAACAAAAAAGGACACGTATAGGAAGTGGAAGGAAGGACAGGCTACAAGGGAAGAGTACAGGCAGGTAGCACAGAACTGCAGGAATAGTGTCAGGAAGGCTAAAGCTGAGAATGCGCTGAGGCTAGCCAGGGATGCTAAAAACAATAAGAAAGCTTTCTTCAGATACATGCATAGTAAAAGACAGGAAAGAAATGGTGGTTCAACTACTCAATGAGGATGGCAAATTGATAACAGAAGACAAAGAAAAGGCAGAAGTGTTCAATTCCTACTTCGGCTCGGTCTTCTCCCAAAAGAGGGTCTATGACCCCCCTGGCAGACCTGAAGTGCAGACTGAAGGGGCAGGATTGCAGCTTGAGATTGATAGGCAAATGGTGAAGGAGCACCTGGTTACTCTGAATGAGTTTAAATTTCCAGGGCCTGGCGAGCTGCATCCTAGAGTAATAAAGAAACTGGCAGAAGAACTCTCAGAACCACTGTCTATTATCTTTGAGAAATCATGGAGGACAGGTGAAGTGCCAGATGACTGGAGGAGGGCAAATGTTTTTCCCATCTTCAAAAAGGGCAAGAAGGAGGAACCTGGGAACTAAAGGCCAGTCAATCTGACATCAATCCCTGGGAAAATTTTGGAGCAGATTATAAAAAAGTCAGTCTGCAAGCACCTTGAAAACAATGCAGTGATTACTAGAAGCCAGCATGGATTTGTCAAGAACAAATCCTGCCAGACTAATCTGATCTCATTTTTTGATCGAGTAACCTCCCTTGTGGACTGTGGGAATGCTGTGGACATAATATATCTGGACTTCAGCAAAGCTTTCGACAAAGTGCCTCATGATATCCTGATTAGCTAGCTAGCTAAAAGTGGGCTAGATGGAACAACTATCAGGTGGATCCACAATTGGCTACAGAATTGGACTCAAAGAGTGCTTATCAATGGTTCCTTCTCAAACTGGGGAGAGGTAACGAGCGGGGTACCACAGGGCTCGGTCCTGGGCCCAGTGCTCTTCAACATTTTTATTAATGACTTGGATGAGGAGGTGCAGGGAATGCTTATCAAATTTGCAGATGACACAAAGTTGGGTGGAATAGCTAATACTCTGGAAGACAGAAACAAAATTCAAAGAGATCTCGATAGGCTGGAGCGCTGGGCTGAAAACAACAGAATGAAATTTAATAGAGATAAATGCCAAGTGCTGCACCTAGGGAAAGGAAACCAAATACAGAGTTACAGAATGGGGGACACTTGGCTCAACAATACTACAAGTGAGAAGGATCTTGGAATTGTGGTAGATCACAAACTGAATATGAGCCAGCAATGCGATGTGGCTACAAAGAAGGTACGAAATGCTATTTTGGGCTGCATTAATAGGTATAGCTTCCAAATCGCGTGAAGTGATAATTCCCCTTTACTCTGCACTGGTTAGGCCTCATCTTGAGTACTGCGTCCAGTTCTGGGCACCACACTTTAAGAAGGACATCTGAGGGGAGATATGATCGCACTCTTCCAGTACTTAAAGGGTTGTCACACAGAGGAGGGACAGGATCTCTTCTCGATCATCCCAGTTTGCAGGACACGGAATAATGGGCTCAAGTTACAGGAACCCAGATTCCAGCTAAACATCAGGAAAAATTTCCTGACTGTCAGAGCAATAAGACAATGGGACCAACTACCTAGGGAGGTGGTAGGCTCTCCCACTCTGGAGGCATTCAAGGTGCAGCTGGACAGCCATCTGTCAGGGATGCTTTGACCTGGATTCCTGCATTGAGCAGGGGGTTGGACTCGATGGCCTTGTAGGCCCCTTCCAACTCTACTTTTCTATGATTCTATTATTCTACTATCCCACACTGGCTCTAACCACAACACCATGCTAGGATGATTCCTACAGTGCCTGCCTTGCTCAGAGTAGGTCTCCTGCTGGCTGGTCTACTCTTCCTACTAGTTTTGAGGTAGTAGCAGGGAGTTTTGGTAATCCTTGGAAGTAGACTTAGTAGTTCTTGTTCACAGGTATGACTGGGTTCCGTTAATGAATATGATCTTATGGAATTTCATTCTTCTAATTCTAAGATGAGTTGAAAGCCCTGAGGAGATGGTTCCAGAACATGAACCTGAAGGAGCACTGCAAGAAGGCTGCTGAATCCATATGGACACCCAAAGGATTGCTGGAACTTAAGGCATATCTGCAGAAAAATCCTGCTCCCAACCTGGCCTTTGAGAAGCTGGCAACTAATGAGCCAAAGGTATTGTTCCTCTTCTTGCTGCTGCTGCTGTGTGAATCGGGCCTCAGGCTCTCAAGCAGTGCTAAAACTGTTCTTGGACTGTACCACATTGGACTGCAGGTGGGGGAATTGCATGATTGAATACTTATCCATTTACAAACGTTCCCAGCACGTACAAAACTAGCATAGCATGGAGCAGGCTAAGCTAGAACTCTTCCCCCAATATCTAATTTAAGGGCAGGGAATGTGTTTTATAGAGCAGTGTTCAGTCTTGCTATTTTCTTCCACCAATAGATTGATATACAGTTCAGGTACAGTGTTGCCACCTCATCCGCTGTTAATGTGAACTATTAAGAAAAGACAATATTGGGCACTTGTGCCTGTGTTTTAGAGGAAGTGCTTAGCTCCTGTGTTAACAGATCGGAAGTATATGTACATTGTCAGTTTCTTCCACCCCCTGTGTCATGTGGATGATCTCGTTTTCTGAATATATCCCATCATTCTCTGCTGCTCTGGTTTCTAGAATAATATTTGTGAAGAAAAGAGCCTTTGGGGGGTTCCTACATGCACACACACACGCACACGCCTCCTCATGTGTAAACCCAGTAAGGCCAGTTGGGGGGCTGGGAGGAGGCGAAATGTGCATAAAGTATTGGATGGGACATGGTGCCTGAAAGTCTACGGCTTTTCAGATGCAAATGTCATGAGCCTCCCTCCCCTGCCTGGCCAGGTGAAGTGCATCATGATTGGATAGAAGCAGCAAAGCTACAGAAAGGAGGGGAGGGGAGGGGAGGGGAGAAAAAGGTATATTCCCAAAGTGTAGCCTTTGTGTCTTTGTCTTTGTTCGTCGCGTGGTTGCTGGCTGTGGAGCAATGGCAGCAAGCCAAGCAGAGGTCCAAGCCTTCGGGCGGCCTCAGGATCCGACCCCAGGTAGCTCTTGGTGAAATTAGCTGAATGAGGGCTTTGGCAAGGCAGGCCTTGTGGAGGGCTACCCATCTCAGACTTTCGGGTAGGTGAAGTAGTCCCCCCGGGCGGCAAGGCTGTGCTGGATCCAACCCTGGAAGAGAACTGACCCCCCAGGTAACATAGTGTGTGCCTGGGAGATATAAGGAATCAGGTTTTGTTATTTTGTAGCTTTACTCTGTGTACCAAAGTGTCTCTCTCTAATTTCGTGTGCTTCTCTCATTTCCCTATTCTTGTTGTAAAATGCTACCAGAATAAACCTCCTTTGGTTTTTTACCCAACATGGTGTTTGTGGATTGCTCTGTGGTTCCAGCAACTAAATCAAGTTACAGTCAGAAAGGCAAGTCCCTGAACAGAGATTCAAGTAGGATTGCAGACAGCTGAGGCTGGCAATCTGGTACCTTGAGATCTCTGGGGGTCTTGGGTCCTTTGAGGTAGGAAAGGGTGGGTTGTGGCGGGTCAGCCAGCCCCCCCTTCCTCCACAATAAATAATAATAATAATAATAATAATAATAATAATAATAGTAATAATAAAAAATAAAAACAAAGTCTGAGATTTTTTAGTCTTCAGCTTAGTTCTTGCAAACAGTAGATGAGCTGGCAAACCATTAGTCTAGAGCAGGGCTCTCCAACCTTGGGTCCCCAGATGTTGCTGGCCTACAGCTCCCACCATACCCAGCCAGCATGGCTAATGGCAAGGGATTCTGGGAGCTGTAGTCCAGCAACATCTGCGGACCCAAGGTTGGAGAGCCCTGGTCTAGAGGAAGAGGGCTCTTGATTGAATGCAATGCTTTTTCCATGCAAAAGAGTCCACTCCTCATTAGAAACCTAGTGTGTGATGGAGAAGGACATGCTAGAAGCTTTCTCCCTGTGTTTTCAATGTGCAGGGATCTCTCTTACATGAAGCAGCATTCAGTTGAGTGCACCCCTGCTCCCACAAAGCCTGAAATGGTATAGCTGTGAAATATGTTTACATCTCATCTCCTGTTTTGTGAGAACTAGGCTGAAGTCATTGGCTAGATTCATTGTATCGGGTACCAAATTCCCCTTAGAAATGAGATCTGAAAAAAGGCAAACCTGCACTCGGTTACACAGGACGCCTCCTTTTTAGGGCATGTTTAGCCCTGTGGCACTAAAGCACCATATGGGGAGGGAAGACACCCCAAGAGGAGGGGTAGCAACTGTCCTGGTGTGTTTGTTGCACTGCTGCTGTCTTGGACTTTGCCACCTTTTGCATCGGCATAGAGATAGTCACAGTCCCCATGCTTTTTTGTGGGTATCGGGTGCCTAACACCTGGAAACAAACCTCTTATCCTGCAGTAGGTTTGGAGACTCATCTTTGCCCCTCTTGCTAGGAAGAGGAATCTGCTCAGCAGCATCTGTCCGAAGAGGAGATCGCAGCCATTGCGGAAGTCTGGGCCAGAGGGCCGGCCAGCCTGCCCAAACCTTGGAAGCCACAGAAGCCTATGTAAGTACCTTGCAGGACTGAGATGCCCTTATCTAAATAGCATGGCAAGGAAGACTCCAAAACAAAGAGATGTACTGTATTTCTGTTCTGTCTCTTAAAATCCCAAACAATGGGACGTGATGCCTACCTGTGTGTGTATTCTGCTGTAGTTACTGCAGGCTTTTCCAGAAAGTTACTACATTAAAGAAAGCAGCATCTGCTTTCCTTTAGCATAGCTCTGTTGAAAAGAGTCCAAATTCATTTTGGACTCAAGTAAACTCTAAATTCTACACTCAGGACAAATTATGCAAACTATCAACGTTATCAGCTTTGTTAAAGCTTAGGCATTAAACTCTTTTAACAGCACAACAACATGCACAGCCCCAAAGCTCCCAGCCATCCTCTGTACTTGTGGTGGTTAGGAATCTGTGCCCCTCCCAGACATTGTTGGACTACAACTCCCATCATCCCTGACCATTGGCCATGCTGGCTGCAGCTGATGGGGGCTGGAGTCCAACAACATCTGGAGAGCCACACATTCCCCACCTCTGATCTGTGAAGATAGTAATTTTTCATGGCATTTCTACACAACCATGAGGGCTAGTAGCCAAAAGCCAGTTCTCAAATTCTTCATAGTATGGGAGTCTGCGTTCATGACATTGCAGAAGACTAATCTACTGAATATAAGCAGTTGACCTTTCTATGCTGCAGGTTCTCCAGGGGTTCCTTGCTGCCTCCAGATATTATACCATGACCTTGAATCCCCTTGGGGCTCAATTCAGCCTTTTTCCTCCTACTATTACTCCATGACGTTCTAGCAAAGCACAAATGCCCTCTTTGAAATCTCACTTCACGCTTCTCCCCAGAATGCCTGTGGAAGGCATGAAGAATGTGCTGATCACTAGCGCACTGCCGTATGTGAACAATGTGCCTCATCTTGGGAACATCATTGGCTGTGTCCTCAGCGCTGATACCTTTGCCAGGTAAGGTGATGGTGTCTCTCCTTTCAGCTAGTCACCTGCAGGAATAGGGCCATTAAGCACAACATGGATTAAATCTGGAAGGATCTCTTTCTTCTCCTCCCAGCCCCATGTCAGGATATGTTGATCTCTTGGAATGGAGAGGTGGGTTAATGGGAGGTTGAGTACTCCCGTTTTTTCAGCATTAAATGTACTGGTTGTATCTACTCTTCCAGAGCTGCCTCTCTACCTGGTAACATCAGAGTGGTTAGGAATATGAGTGGATCCTCTGGTTTCTTTGTTCCTTGTCAGCACATAGATCTGAATTTTAAAAAATTGGATTGGATTGTATAACTTGCATTTGCAAAATCCCACAATATGAATATTTTGATGTATCTGTACCCATCCTGCCTATATAAAGTGTTGGCATCTTTTCTGCATCTTACAACTTGGATTTTTGGCAAGTCTTAGGCTGCAGTCCTAAACACACTTACTAGGGAGTAAGATCCATGGAGCTCAGTGGGACTTGCTTCCAAGTAAACATGGATAGAATCATAAAGTCTAGAGTTGTAGTGGGCCTTGTGGGACCCTTAGTCCAATTCCCCTGCTTGATTCAGGAAGCAGGCTTGCACTGTTAATCTAAGTCGGTGATCACATGACGCTGTCTTATACCGAGTCAGGCCTCTGGTCCCTGTAGCTTTGTCATTCTGACTGGCTGTGGCTCTCCAAGATCTGACACTGAGGCCTTTCCTAGCCCTGCTACCTGAAGTAGTGTTTTTACCTGAAACCGAATCTGGGATCTTCTGCCTGCAAAGCATGTGTTCTACTACGGAGTTATGGCCCATTTGATGTACAGAGGCATCACATGAAGCTTTAGTCTGTACTGGTAGTGATAAACCTCCTGTCTGAATTGGTGGCCATTTCCAGGTACTGTCGTCTGCGTAACTGGAACACTCTGTACATCTGTGGCACTGATGAGTATGGCACTGCCACAGAGACAAAGGCCATGGAGGAAGGGCTGACTCCGAAGCAGATCTGTGATAAGTACTACACTGTCCATGCCCAGATTTACCAATGGTTCAAAATCTCCTTTGACTACTTTGGCCGCACCACTACGCCCCAACAGACCACGTAAGTACCACCAGCAGGAAGTGCAGTAACCTGGGGAAGAAAACCTGGTGTATGTAGCACTATTTTTTCTCTCTCTCCCCCTCTTACTCCCTGTGGGTGAGTGGTTCTCAGGTCTGGGAATCTGGGGAATTACCAGCTCTGGATGGGGTTGTACTTCCCGTGAAGAGACAGGTTCGCATTTTGGGGGTGCTCCTGGAGCCATCGCTGCCATTGGAGGCCAAAGTGACCTCCGTGGCTAAGAGCGCCTACTACAAGCATAGGGCTGGTATGCCAACTGCACCTGTTCCTGGTCAAGGATAGCCTGACCACTGTGATCCATGCATTGGTAACCTCGAGACTGGATTACTGTAATGCACTCTGCGTGGGGCTGCCCTTAAGGCTGGTTCAGCGGCTGCAGCTAGTGCAGAAAGCAGTGGTGAGGTTACTGACTGGGGTGCCGTACTGCACACACATTACACCTGTACTAAAGGATCTACATTAGCTGTCAGTCTCCTACTGAGCTAGGTTTAAGGTGTTGGTATTAGTATTCAATCTGCACCTGCTCCTCCCCAACACTGGCTGGGTCCCTGGTTTCATGTGCCATAGGAGTGGTGCATGCTGCGCAAAAGGACTTGGCCAGTGCTGAAAAGAATGGCCGGCCCTCCCGGCTCTGGCCACTCACTGGCTGCATGCCCGCTATTCTCTCCAATCAGTGATAACGGCGGGGATTCCTGTGGTGGTGGTGGGATTCCTAAGTGCTTTGTTCACCCTGTGTCCTCCCCATGGAGGAAGGCATGGGGCAGGTGAAGCTGCCCTGACTGAGGCACCAGTCAGGCGCGTGCAGGCTTTCCTGATTGGGGAGGACACAGGGCGAGCAAAGCACGTAGGAATCCCCCCCCCGGAGGAATCCCCGCTGTTACCTCTGATCACATGCAACGAAGCCAAGTCCCTGACCGAAGTGCCGGCCGGAGGAGCTTCAGCCGGTGCTTCGGCCAGGGACAGGATGATGTCAGGGGCATGGCCCCACTCCCTCATGTCACCAGCAGTGTGGCCCTACCCCTTGACATCTGGCCCTCAGAGGGTCGGTGGTGGTGGGGGTCATCTAGCTCACATCCAAATCAGGTTCCCCATCGCTGTGCTACAAGGTTAAATATTGTGCAGTTAAATCAATGTGAGCCGCTCTGCACCATAGAGAGGCGCATAGCTGACTTATAGCCAATGGACAACAGAGCCATGGAATTCACACCACAGTCCTGTGATAATGCTGGGCCTGTGTCTGCATATGATATGGACCATGGTAGGTACAGGATGGGTCATCTTGGACAGTACTGTTCCCCCATTTTAGAGGCGTGATGTGCTTTGCTAGCCTTCCCACTGCTTCAGAGAAGCATCAGCAGAAGGTGCAGTTGACAAGCCAGCGTCCTTTGGGTTCAGACCAGTTCCCAGACAAGCACTGGTCTGCTGTCAGCAGGCATTCATGGGCTGATTTCCAAACACTCGTCGATGCAGTATTTTTTGGGTGCTTGTGAAGATTTGAGGATGCTCTCTCCCCTTACGTCTCCTCCCTTTCACGCCTCAGAATAGCCCAGGGTATCTTCCAGCAGCTGCTAGAGCACAACTACCTCCTGACACAGACAGTGGATCAACTGAAGTGTGAGAAGTGTGTGCGGTTCCTGGCTGACCGCTTTGTGGAAGGTACCTGTCCCTTCTGCAACTATGAAGAGGCCCGTGGGGACCAGTGCGACAAATGTGGCAAACTGATCAATGCCACTGAACTTAAGGTACAGCTGCCCATACAGTCACGCAAACTTGCACATTTAGCATTTCTCTCCCTCTCTGCCTCCAATTGCCAGACTATCTATCCCATCTGATCCCCCAGGTTGGAACCGAGACTGTTCCATGCTAGCATATTCAACATGCTAGATTACGCTTCCTTCTCAGGCATTAGAGATAGCCCCCCCCCCATACCCCATAATGGTATTTATGTAACACTTTGAAGATTCTAAAGGGCTTCATGTCCATGCCCAGTGATCCTTACAACAACCTTGTGAGATCAGTCAGTATTATTGTCCTCATATTGCAGATGGTGGCTGAGGCTGAGAGATAGCAGCTTGACTAAGGCCATCTAATATCCAGATCAGGCAGCAAGATTTGAACCATGCATTTCCTGGTTCACAGCTCGGTCGTTTACATTACACTAACTCACATAGTTGGGGACGTCAAGAGGAACGCGGAATCAGTTCTGCGACTGTCAAGATCAAATTGATTTACTGTGAGATGAATGATTTATTGCACTGTGGGCCTAGACTCCTTTCCGCATCCGTTTGAGACCTTGGCACCCCTGCTAAGTGATTGGCCTAATTGTAAAACATGGCTGAGCTGGAATAAGAATCACCGTGCTCTGCCAGACCAAGCTCCACCTAGTCCAACGTTCTACTTCTCATGGTGGCAAGCCAAATACTTCCTGAAAGGCCATAAGCAGGACACAAAGGTGAGGGCCATTTTCTGTTAGCACCTGGTATTCAGAGGTGTACTGCTTCTGGATATGGTGGTTCTGTTTAGCTACAGCAGTGTTCTCCAACCTTGGGTCCCCAGATGTTTTTGGCCTACAACTCCCAGCATGTCCCAGCCAGCTATGCTGGGAGTTGTAGGCCAAAAACATCTGGGGACCCAAGGTTGGAGAACACTGAGCTATAGTGACTAGTAAAGGAAGCATCTTAGATTTATGATATTGGCATGCAGTAAATAGTGGCAGGGATGTAAGGAATTAATGCCTGTGCAGCAGGGCAGGGACTTACTGTGGCCGGAGGGGTTATGTTTTTGTTTCTTTTACAAATCCCACCCAGATTCCTTCTACACTCCTGAGATTTTTTTGGACTGCGCAGGGTCTGCATTAAACATTCCGAAGTTCTGTATAGGAATCACACAAGTCCCATCTGTAGGCCATTGTGTGCCACCATCCTACACACTTGTACATTATTATTTTTTTCTGCTCGCATAGTGGGCACAGACTGGGGAGTATGACTTCCCAGTGCACCTCAGTTTGCCTATATAACTCATACATGTGGGATTCATGCCACTTCCTACATGGTATTTGCTTTTTGTGCTTGAGCCAAGCGCATCATGGCTTCTCTTTTTTTCTTCTTCTTTCCCTTCTGGCAGAAACCAGTATGCAAAATCTGCCAAGAGACTCCTGTGGTGAAATCCTCCCAACACCTCTTCCTGGACCTGCCCAAGGTGAGCCGCTCTTGTCGTACTGGTGTCTTCTTGGAGGGAGTGGTTCTTGGGAAGGACAGTGCAATGCACCTGTGACTTACCACTTCCTTAGCATTATTGTCAGTAGTCGTGAGTGCTAGATCCTGCCACATCGTGATCAGGAGTCCTATTCACTGTTTCTGACCTCTCCGCTACCTCCGCCACCCTTCCCCACCAGCTAGAAGACAGCCTGGAGAAATGGCTGGCCCAGTCCCAGTCCACTGGGGACTGGACTCCCAACTCAAGGTACATTTCCCGCTCCTGGATCCGCGATGGTCTCAAGCCACGTTGTATCACCCGTGACCTGAAATGGGGCACTCCGGTCCCGTTGGATGGCTTCCGTGACAAGGTGAGCAATGGGGCCAGAGGCCTTGGGGACAACGATGGCTGGGGTGCTGTTCTACTTTTCATGATGTATTGTTTTGTAATATGTTGTGAACCACTTTGGGATTTTTAAAATGGGAAGCGGTATATAAATATTCTAAAATAAACAAATGAACAAGGCTTAGTGCTGAATCGCTGCGTGATGTTGCTGAGGGGTTCTCTCCTCCCGTGTGGCGCAAGGCCGTTCCGTTGGGATGGCCTCAGAGGAGAGACATGGCTGTTCCTGCGAGATGGACTAGCACAGGGGTACGGAGCTTCTTTCAGCCCAAGGGCTGAATTCCAATTTGGAGAAGCACTCGGGGGCCACATTCCAGTGGTGGGCGGGGCCAAAGGCAAAAGGGGAGGAGCTAAAATACCAGCATATTGTAGCTTCCAAGTTCTTACTACCAGTAATGAAGCCTTAGGAGAGGCATTTCAACCTTTTAAACTGGCGGGTGAGGGGACTACAAAAGCTAGGTAACCAATCAGTGGTTTGGGGAAAGGGGGTGGGACCCGCTGGGAACCCCAGGAGTGCTAGATGTGAGTCCCCAGGAGTGCTAGATGTGGGTCCCCAGGAGTGCTAGATGTGGGTCCCCAGGAGTGCTAGATGTGGGTCCCCAGGAGTGCTAGATGTGGGTCCCCAGGAGTGCTAGATGTGGGTCCCCAGGAGTGCTAGATGTGGGTCCTGAGCCTCAGCTTCCCACCCCTGGACTAGGAGATGGGGGTTCTGACTGGCAGGGAGCCTAGAGGCAGGACAGCTGGAGGAAATGGGGACATTGTAAACAGGACCCTGGAAGCTGTTTGTGCTGTCTCCTGAAACTTCTGTAATAGCCATCTTGGTAGTATTATTCATTAATTTTATATAGCATTTTTCAGTGAACACAATGTTTTAGAATTCCTATCTCATTTATTTATACTTTTGACTTTAACCAAATAATGAGTTTTTATAACCCAAGGCTTTCTTAACTGAGCCCTGGAAACCCTGGTCTAAATCCAACTCTTAACACAGAAATGTGAAATATTAATTCTTACTTTGTGCTTGAGCAGAAAGAATGAAGAGTTACAATTGGTCTCTACATGCTTGGCCTTGGGGGAAGGGCTTGAGCTGTGGCCAGTAGTACGATCTTCCATCCTTGAAAATAAGGATGGATAAAGTGTGCGTGCGTGCGTGCATGGGTGGAAGCAGTGATGCCAACTCTTTAAGCAAAATGTTGGCCAGGAGAAATATAGCAGTGGACAGGTGTGTAACTGGAAGGCTTGCTGTGCCAATCTGTGCAAGCACTTCCTTGCCAGTCTTCTTTGAGTCATCCCCTCTTTCTCTCTCTATAGGTGTTCTACGTCTGGTTTGATGCTCCCATTGGCTACCTGTCCATCACAGCCAATTACACTGACCAATGGGAGAAATGGTGGAAGAACCCAGAGCAGGTGAGAGGCTTGTTCATTTTGGGCACTTGCCACTGAAGGGTCATCTCCTTCACACTGGGAATGCCATGTAGGTACTAGAGTGCCTCCCCATGCCACCCCTGTGTGCTAGAACACATGTGGTTATCCCATCCTTGGGGCATCTGTACCTCTGGTTATTATGAGGTAGTATAATAAAGAAAAGTAACCCCAACTATTATAAAATGAGCCATTTGGGGCAGTTCAGTGTGAGGGTTGTGAGGAGGAAGGGGAAGTGTGCTTTAATGCGATGTAAACCATCTCCTGTTTCTCCTCAGGTTCAGCTTTATAACTTCATGGCCAAGGACAATGTCCCTTTCCACAGTGTTGTGTTTCCCTGCTCATTGCTGGGGACTGGCGACAATTACACCCTGGTCAATCATCTCATTGCCACAGGTACTGCTAAGGGAGTAGGGTGGCCCCACCGGTCACTCTCTTTCATTTCCGCTCCAAAGAAGCTAGACTGCAGGCTGGCTTAGTAAAGTTTCGTATCAAGAGCCAACCAGTTCAAGTCACCCTTTTTGTGTGACATGGGAACCCTGGTGGGGCTTTTGAGGTGCAGTGGTGTAAAGACTTGCACACATCTCTAAAGCCACCCGTTATCTCTGCAGAATACCTGAACTATGAGGATGGCAAATTTTCCAAGAGTCGTGGAGTGGGGGTCTTTGGGGATATGGCCAAGGACACGGGCATTCCTGTGGACATCTGGCGCTTCTACCTGCTCTACCTGCGGCCGGAGAGCCAAGACAGCGCCTTCTCCTGGAGCGATCTCATGATGAAAAACAATTCAGAGCTGCTCAACACCCTTGGCAATTTTATCAATAGGTAATTCTGGCGGGGGTGGGGGCAGAGGGTTGGAAAGAGTGTTGTCAAGTCCACAGTGACAGTAGAGCACAGCCGCCTGGTGACCGTTCCATGTAAAGTAAGGCAGGCAATTTAATAGTTAACTGTGAAGGCTGTCCCACAGGTTGACAATTTGGAGTGCTACCAGAGAAGAGCAACCAGGATGGTGAGGGGTCTGGAAACCGAATGGTTGAAAGAGCTGGGTATGTTTAGCCTAGAGAAGAAAAGGTTAATGGGAGCCCTGATAGTGGTCTTCAAATGTTTGAAAAGCCGTCATGCAGAGGAAGGAGCAGACCCTGTTCTTTGTTGCTCCAGGGGGCAGGACTAGAACAAACGGGTGGAAATTGCAGGGAAGCAGATTTCAGCTAAACGTTAGGAGAAAATTCCTAACAGTAAAAGCTGTTCAGTAGTGGAAGGGATTACGTCAGGAGGTGGTGGGTTCCCCTTTGCTGGAGGTATTTAAGCAGAGGCTGGACAGCCATCTGGCAGGGATTCTGTAGCTTGCACACTGCAGTGCAGAGCCTGCATTAAGCAGTGGGTTGGACTAGATGATCTCTGAGAACCCTTCCGACTCGATGATTCTATGAGACAGGAGTGGGATGAGGTGATGCTTTAGTGAGGCTGCGCACTGGGTTTCCTGAGAAAGGGAGAGGAGGTGGAATTGCAGTTGGAATTGAAAAGGTGGCAAGAGAGTTATACCTTTCCCTCTGTATGCTCCATCTGAACACAGTGGGAGGGCCATATATATATGGATCAGGCCTAAGGCCCAGCTCAACTACTGGGCCAAAACTTCAGAGTTCAATAGATCATAATATCAACACCCTTCTCTTTGTCTTCTCTTCCCTCTCCCAGAGCTGGGTCCTTTGTGTGCAAGTTCTTTGGGGGACACGTCCCCACCATGGAGCTGAGCCAGGATGACAAGCGCTTGCTGGCTCACATCACTCTGGAGCTGCGTCAATACAATCAGTTGTTGGAGAAGGTCAAGTACGTCCCTGGAACCTAGCACACGCCAGTGGCCCTACGATTCTTGTGGTTTAGTACCCAGCACATACCGGTAGCACTAGGACCCTTATGGTTTAGTCAAATCTCTGGTTTTAGTCACAATCTGTCCTGGTTGCTACTGCATAGGCAGCAGCAATGGATGGGCGAAGGAGAATTGAAGATACACACACACACACACCTGCACACGCATCTGTTTCCCCTCTTCCTCCCCCTACATCTCCAGATTGGCCCTGAACATGTAAAGTCGTTAGGGGGCAGCATCTGAGTTTGTTCAGGCATCCTTTCCATTACCCCTGAGTAAACACGTGTGGAGCAAACCTCTTCCAGGCAGTCTTGAGTCTCACACACACTGTGTTGAGAAACTAAGTTCTGGATATGTGTGCATGTTTTTGCTGTTTATAATGGTGCTGTTGAGAAGCAAAACTCACTTGTGTCAGATTTAGATGAAATTACAAAAAGGTAGGCTATGTCAGCCTTGCAAATAACAAAAATTACTAGCCCACTAAATCTTACTAGTTTGCCTGCATGTATCTGTTAGTCTTTTGAATGAAGAAAAACATACACCCAGTAGCTGATTAACAGTAACTTTCCTGCATGGTTGCTGAAGGTGATTCTTATTCACTCCATGTGAGTGGTTATTTTACAATCCTGGGCCCTGGCTCTTTTCAGCAACTAGTATAAAGAGGATGCTGCCACATTCTCCTTTAGCTTGGTTTTGCAGCTCCCTACCACTTGGCTGTTCTTCTCTTGCAGGATTCGTGATGCCCTGCGCAGTATCCTGAATATTGCTCGCCATGGCAACCAGTACCTCCAGGTCAATGAGCCTTGGAAACACATCAAGGGCAGTGAAGCAGACAAGTAAGTCTTGGCTTCAGGAAAAGTGCTGTAAGTCTTGGCAGAACCAAACAGAATTCCCTCTTATAATTTGGGATGTACCCTGCTTTTGTTAGGTCCTGCTGTTGGGGGGGACGACGACGACGACTGTCTTGGTTCCTAGGTTCATTGCTTCTTTCCCTTTGCTCTGCTGAGCTGAGCTCACTAGTCAGTTGTGAGTCAGTTTTGGCTCTGGGATATAGGCTGCCGCCTCCTTTTCTTGGCTTCGCTCCTTCCTCCTCAGAGAGAGAAACTTCTCTTATCTTCCTAGGAAGCGGGCAGGCACAGTGATAGGGGTGGCCGTCAACATTGCATCCCTGTTGTCCGTCATCCTGCAGCCATACATGCCCAGCGTGAGCACCGCTATCCAAGAGCAGTTGTGTGTTCCTGCTGACTACAATGTAGTGACCAACGACTTTGTCTGCACCTTGCCTGCTGGACACCAGATTGGCACGGTAGGTGCTGTGGGGTGGAGGCTGTACAGCTTGTACCGGAACTGTGGCAACATCTTCCTTAAGCTAAGACTGAGGGCCGGTTCTCACAAATGGCAGATAAGAGGGTAAACCCATTTCTTGACTGTACCACTTCAGGCTGTAGGCAGAGGGCATGTGTAACAGAATGTCATTCCATGGGGGCGGGGGATCCTGACACATACATTGCTGGCATGTCAGGGAGGAAAGGTCTCTGATCACTGAGCTGGGACCTAAAAGGAATATAATTATACTCACTGTTGCAAGGCAGGATCATCTATTCACTCACTACCCCCACCCCAAAACAACAGACAATCTTCTAGACCATGATGGGGAGCAAGTGGAGGAAATACCCCAGTGAGCCAAGCCACATACTACAAAGGAAGATTTTTAAAAAAAACAAAAAACACCCTCTGTCATCCCTAGCTGAATTGACTTTGTGGGAGCAGGATTCCTTCCTGATTTTAAATACAGTCATCAGTCAGACCTGGAGCATGAGTTATATCTGTCAGAGTCCTTCCAAAAGAAACCTCATTGGTGCCCAATAGCTTATCCCTAATTGTAGTAGTAGATCTTGATGCTCCCCTGACTGCAAAGCATTATTTTGTGTAAAGGAATTGTGTTGGCAAAACCTTGGTAGACAGTAATGGTAGCTACATGTGAAGATGGAAACAGAGGCTGTGCCTTTATTTATTTATTATATTTATACCCCACCTTTTTTCCTGCAAGGAACCCAAGGCGGCTTACACAATCCTCCTCCTCCTCCTCTCCATTTTATCCTCACAACAACCCTGTGAGGTAGGTTAGGCTGAGAGTCAGTGACTGGCCCAAAGTCACCCAGTGAGTTTCATGGCCGAGCGGGGACTAGAACCCGGATCTCCCAAGTCCCAGCCCTACACTTTCACCACTACGCCACACTGGCCTTGTTGCCCGCCCACCCTTGCTGGTTACCCACCTCCACCAGATACTATCCATGAAGTTCCAAGCTTTTGCCTGCAACCATAAGGGCTAGAAACTTGAAGGCCTTTCTAAGAATGCACAGTGCTCACATGGTAAACATACAGAACGCACACAGCCCTGTATGTGTAGAACAAGTTCACAAAGCACCCCGTGGATAGTTCACATGGCTCCTTAATTTTGTATCAGGTGACCCCTCTGTTCCAGAAGCTGGAGACTGAACAAATTGAAAACCTGCGGAAGCGCTTCGGTGGTGGCCAGGTAAGGAGAGGTGGCTGAGCTGATGTTCATAGGACCTCTTGGGAGAGTCTCATGCAGTGGGTGGAGTCAGTGTTTAATCCCAACGCAACGTGCTCCTTATCCCTCCATGTGCCCTGCCTGCCGCCAATCCTAGGGCTCCTTAAAATAGTTGGGCTGTAGATACAAAGAGGGAACAATAGTTTTAGGAGCTTGGAGGTCACTGAATGAATAGAAGAGCCTCTGCTCTGGGGGTGGGGAAAGGCACTGACAAGCCGAGTGTGCTTCGAGCTGCAGTGCCCAAGAACCAGTTGCTGAAGGACTGCACAGATGTGGCCATGTTCTCCACAGTGTCTCTACAGCACAAGCCTCGTCCCTGATTGTTGTGCTGTAAGACACCCCAACCCCCCACAGAGTTCTGTCTACCTATGGAAGCTACTAAAGTAGCTCTTCTGCTTGCAAGCCCGTAACAAAAGTGCATCATGGTGTTTTGCCAGTATCCTGTGTACCATCATGTACACCTCACCATAGCAACACAGTAATTCCCAAATTGTGTACCTGAGTTTATGGCATATGAACAGGGAGAACTGTTCGTATGCCACAAGAAAGGAATTAATTTCATGTCTAAAATGCTTCTGGGAGCTCAAAGTTCCCGCCCACGGAGGAGGCTGCCCCTGCATCTCGACCCGATTCACTTGCTGTGGCACACCTCTGTCCAGTCAGCATCTGAATGGGCAGGCAATTCTACTGATTCTCCGTATCAGGTGTGCTTGGATCATTCCATTACTCCGGATGAAAGGACACAGCAGAATTGCTTGCCCTTACCTCAGAGAAAGCTGCCCATTGCATCTCTGCATGATTGGGGCTTACCTCCTTCCAATCAGGAGACATGCTCACAATAACAAATGGCACAGAAACAGAGTGAAGAGTTTCTCTGAAGGTGGGTAATTTATTTATTTATTATATTTATACCCCACCTTTTTTCCTGCAAGGAACCCAAGGCGGCTTCCATAGTCGTCCTCCTCCTCTCCATTTTATCCTCACAACAACCCTGTGAGGTAGGTTAGGCTGAGAGTCAGTGACTGGCCCAAAGTCACCCAGTGAGCTTCCTGGCTGAGTGGGGACTAGAACCCGGATCTCCTGAGTCCCAGTCCAACACTCTCACCACTACGCCACACTGGCTCTCTTCTTACCCTTTCACAATCTAAAGAAATGTGTTCTGGGGAGGCAAGTTCTAGTGCTCTCTCCCCACCATTTAACCCAGATAAAATGTTTGAGCTTTCATAAATTTGGGGAAGAATTGTTCCAACTCTTTTTCCAGTCCTCCTCCTCCCCATAATACCTTTAGCCATCTGTCCAGCTTCCTCAGCAGCCAGATATTTTAATGCTGCTCATACTTCGCCTGTGCTAAAGGCCAATATGTCTGCTGACTGGATGCAGATGGATCCCACACCCAAGCATTAGCAAGCAACTCTTGCCTCCTCCTTGATGTTCCTTGGGGGATTTTGGTTCATAGCACTCCAGGTTGCTTGCAAAGATTGTTCCTCTGCTGTAGCACCTAATTGCTTGTCTCTCTCCTGCCTCTTTCTGCTCTTTGTGGTTCTTGCCTCGTTCCCTTCTATCCTTTTCCAGCTTGAAGACTTCCCGCTGAAGCCAAAGGTAAAACTTGCTGTCCCTGTAATACTTACTTCCTACTCATTACGGGTATTCTTTGGGTGCTGGGAGGGCTATGGGTCTAATGCTTGCATGAGGCTTGCTTGCTTGCTTTGCTTGCTTATTGATTGATTGATTTAATACATTTTTATACTGCCCAATAGCCGACGCTCTCTGGGTGGTTGGAGACCTATGCAGCCCTTAACTTATTCAAGCTGTAATTTAAACTAACCTAGATTTCTCCTCCATTAAATATTTCTTTCTGTGGTTTATTAGCTATATTAACAAATACAAAGTATGACTGTGCCACACAAGGGCATGTGCTACAGTACATGAACAGCCCTTGTTCCCCACCTGTTGCCTTGATAGTATGGTTACACCTCTGGCCCAGTGAGCAATGGAGCAGCATTGTAGAAACGGCAGAGAACAAGTCTGTACTGTTAGAGCTGCAGGCATCCCTGCCTCTGTACGGTTGTGTCATAGGCCGCTGCTGTGTGTGGTACTCACTCCGTAAGTTAGCCATCTTGTTTGCTCCTATCCAGGGCTTTTTTTCTGGTGGAACTCACCGGAACTCAGTTCCAGCACCTTTTCTTCTATTAATTGCATTACAATTTAATCGCCATCTACTCCCGAGGAAATGTATTCCAAGAGTTCCGGTACCCTTTTCTCCAGAAAAAAAGCACTGCTCCTATCACACAGATGACTGTCTACATCATGCCCTGCCTGTCAGCTTCCCAGAGGCATCTACCTGACTGGCTGCTGTTGGAAGATCTAGTACAGCCCTTCCCAACCTGGTGCCCTCCAGATACGCCATACTTACAACTCCCATCATCCTTTGGCTATGCTGGCTTGGGGATGACAGGAGTTTGGATGACATCTGGAGAGCCCCAAGTTGAGGAGGGCTGATCTAGTCCATTAAATGGATCTTCGGTCTGATCCAGCATGCCTCTGATGAACAGTACTGGGTACTTCCTGTATGAGTTACTGTGTACCAAGTACTTTCTCCACCTTTTATACACTTTGTTCTCCAATACATTCCTCACTTTCTTAGGGGTGGTAAGTTCAGTTGAGTGATGAAGGGGCATCCCTAAGATACGTGTTGTAATTCCTTTCAAACTGTCATCAAGGAGTTGAGTGCCACAGAGTCCTCAACGTCCGATTCTGATTAGACTCTTCCATAAAGAGGGCAAGAGTAGCATAAATACACCAGGAAGAAGCCTGTAAGTTATATCCCCGTGCCTTTGCTTTGCCTATTGTTTCTACCTCTCTCATCACTGCATCATCTCCATCTGTTGCTCCATTGCTTAATGTGGCATTTAAAAGCCCAGAAACCCTGCTGGAAAAACGCCATCCTTGTCTAGTTTCTCTAACTTTGGAGGTAAAAGGCATGATTTCTAACCTTGCCTGCTTTGATGTTACATGGATTCCTATGCATTGCTACGACTCTTGGCCCACTGCAGCCCCTTTGTTGGTTATACTCTGGAAACTGCCTCGAGCCGTAATCATCCTTCTGTGAAGACTTCAGGCGCAATCCTACGCATGTTTAGACAGAAAAAAGTCCTATAACCCCCAGCATTCCCCAGCCAACGTAGCAGGAGGTATAGGACTTTTTTCTGCCTAAACATGCATAGGATTGCACCCTTACTTGTTTATTCTGGCCTTCCCCCGATTATGTTATTGGACTGTTCTGGATTGTAACTGCAATTGTGTTGTAGGTTTTGTCTTATGCTGATGTTTGCTGTTTTTATGAATGCTTGTTTTATTACCGTATTGGGTTTTATTATATGAATTTTGTTGTTGTAAGCTGCCTTGGGAGGGCTCCTGCCTTGAAAGGCAGCCTAGAAATATTTTAAATAAAGTAAAAAAATAAATAAATGATGGACATGGAGAAGTGGATGGAGATACCCCAGTGGTGTCTTTGTGAACGAGACTATATCCAGCAGATGTGTGCCCCTTCTTCCCCCTGGAATTAAAGTGCAGTTAGGATTTATGAAACTATAGCAACTCTTCTTCTGTACCTGGCGGTAACTTTTTCCTCTCCTGCTAGCAGAAGTTAAGCTTCAGCCCAGGGCTATGCTAGCACTGCTTTGGTGACCCCTCATCCCCTAGATGCTAAACACATGATTTTTGTGTGTGCTACCACTCATTTTTATTTTTCCCTCCTCCAAGCAAAAAGCAGCTGCATATGCTAAAGAGGCGGCGGGAGCAAAGGAGCTTCAGGAAGAAGTAGACAAACAGGTGAGGCTGCAATCTGAACTTTCTTTGGATGAACTAATCAGCCCAGCTGCATGTGTAGAAGAATTGCCCAGATATCTCTTAAGGTAGGGAAGGGGAACTTGTGACCCTCCAGGTGTGGTTGGACTGCAACTCCCCGCAGCCCTAGGCAGCATAGCCGACGAAAGATGGGAGTTGGAGTGCCGCACCTTCCCCACCCCTGCTCTTGAGGTGAAGTGGTTCTGGCTGAGTTAGCTGCTATGGCCTCACACAATACTGAATCCAGCTCATCTAAAAAGTTTGATAGGTTGTGAACCGCTGCTAGGGCCCCTGCTATGTTGCTGGTGCACTTCATCTCTGTGTTCAAGATAAAATGAGCAATTAAGAAAAAAAATACTAACTTCTAACATTCATTTAAACACTGAAAAACAAAATGATGGACAAGCATTTGCGGAAAGCTCAGAAGCTAGAAAGGACCTGATGGGGCTTTATTTACAGCCAATTATAATAAAGCAGGGGTGGGCAACATGTGACCCCTTGAATTTGGGGGGAGGGGCGGGAAGGCATCTTTTCCTCTACAGAATGCCAAAAGGTCAAATTTAGTTTGCAAACAAGCGAATTTTGACACTTTTGGTGCTACAGATGCCATTTTAAGTGTGTGGCCTGCAGGGTAAAAAAATGGCCCATGGACCTCCTGCAGTTGCCTACCCCTGTAATAACGGATCCTGTTCTACTATATTTTCCAACTGGAGCGAGTACCAAACATGGGTAGCACTATCTCAGACACACATTTCTTGCTGCTCTTCCGCCCAAGCTTGTTTATAATGTAAATCTAATGCTTCCTTTTTGTAAATCCTATAATGGTTATGGACTTGTCATGATAGATCTGTTCAGGCAGAAGCTGTCAGCAATAGAATGTCTACAGGTCTTTGATCAAGTTTCATTGGGAGCAACCTCTTACACAAACAGGGCAGCCACGGTCTGAACGAAGCATGAAAGGTAGATGGTGGAGGGGTGTGTGTGTGTATTAACCTCTATAAGGCAACACTGTGGCTACAGGTCTCAGCGACTAACTTAATTTGCCCCCTGAGCTTGCAGGAAAAACAAGTTGTACCTCCAAACTGCCTGCTTACAAGCTTCTTTTACTTACTTCAACCTAGTGGCCCTCCCTGTTCATGGCTACCATATGCTAAACCCCCAGTTCTTTGTGTAGGATAACTATGTGCAGCAGCTGAAGGCCCAGAAAGCCGAGCAGAAGCAGATTGACGCCGCAGTCTCAAAGCTAGTGGAACTCCAGAAGCAGCTCAACTTGGCTGATGGAAAAGGAAAGAAGAGAAAGTGAACTGTCGTGCAGCATCTCCTTTCAAAAGAGACGCAGGCTCGTCTTGAGGCAGTGGTTACTGTCTGTCCTTCGGCGATGGGAAAGAGTTCACTTTCTCCCACTTTCACATCCCTGTTAACTATTCCGACTTGGCCCCTCTTCCTGTTTTGTAATGATCATGAATAATTCACAATTCTTTGAAATGTTGAGTTACATGGTGCAAAATAAATATTTTATTTGCTTAAGTTATAGGGGTGTAAATACAAAAGCTATTGTTGCATACAGACCTACACACAGGAAGCACTTTTCTCCCCCCCCCCTTTTCCGGCCAAGAGGGCAGTGGCTAATTCAGAGGAGTTCAGCCAGCTGGCAAAGGAAGAGCCAGGAGGTGTGAGTGCCGAGACAAGGCATTTCTCCTGCCACAGGGCCCAGCCTCATAACCTGGGACAGTCTGGCTGCACGATCGCCATTCATGGTTCAGTTCTGCAAAGCAAGCTCACTAAGCCAGAGTAGAAATTAGTTCAAGTCCAGAGTAAGGGTGGTGTTCCAGAGGTAGGCTGGAGCTGCTCGACAGGCATGGATAGCATGCACCTTACTGCATCGAGAAGGCCGTGCTCACCTTCCTCTTGGCATGCTGCTTAAAGTCAGAGATGCTCAGGTCGGGAACAAGTATTTTTCTGTTTGGTCCACAGCAAGTAGTCATCGGTTCAGTACTGGCAGGAGGTGCTCCAGATGCATTAAGTCTTTAAGCTCACCATACGCTGGATGAGCGCCGCCCTTGTAGCTTCAACCTCTGCACTCAACCGCTCTATTTCCTGCTGGAGATGCTCGTTGTGGGCCGTCAACTCAGCCACTCTGCGCTCATTTTGCTGCTCCCGCTCTCTGCCACGCTGTCTCTTGCCTCCCTGGGGCTGCCCACTCCGCTTCCTCTTCCGGCTGGTAGACACCCCCTCCTCGTCATCTGTACCAGTCTGGGTGGGGGAGCTGTGGCTCGAGTCCGATTCGGGGGGTCCTGCAGGCTCCTCACCGAGCAGTTCCAGGAGCTCATCTGTGAGATCAGGGCCCAACTCACCGTCTCCAGCTGCCACATCCGCACTGGGCTCCAAGGGAGCCGACACCTCCAGGTTCCACAGGAGAGCAGCACTGTCAATGTCATCAAACTCCTTCTGTAAGGAAACGGAGCAAGAGTGAGCGGCTGCATACTGTCTCCTTTCACCTAGAGCCACCCAAGCCGCAACTGGTTTTAAGGCTTGGGCTGCAGATTCAAACCCACGCTCAATGGTCGAGCACACTGGGCAACTGCTAGTCACTATGTCACAGCCTACCCTACTTCACAAATTTGTTAGGACACAATGGGGGGGGTAGGGGACCCCTCTAACCCAGACTTCTCCAACCTTGGGTCCCCAGATGTTTTTGGCCTACAACTCCCAGCATGCCCCAGCCAGGAGTTGTAGGCCAAAAACATCTGGGGACCCAAGGTTGGAGAACACTGCTCTAACCCACTCTTGAGTTCCTTGGAGGAAGGAAGGGTTTGGGATACAAATGGGATTAGATATAATATGTAGAGTAAGTTAAGTATTATTATGACTATTAATAGTCATAATAATTTCATTTCTATACCACCCAATAGCCGAAGCTCTCTGGGCAATTCACAAGACACAAAACATGCACACGTTTGCTTGCGTTGCCTCAGTTTTGTGTCCAGAAAGCAGCTTCCTAGAGTGTATGAGAAACCACAGTCCACAACTGAACATAGGGAGAGGCGAGTACTCTAATACCGATCCCTCAGTCCCTGTGCACACTCCCATCTACTGAATGTGCAAATCAAAAATGAAAAGGATAGCGAAAGACAAAACATGAAAGATGAGGTTTGCTAGCCAGCAGGTCCTGTGGGGCAGACATAGGAAGCCATGCTGGTGTTTCAAGTGCCTACCCTCTCACACACTGGAATCCCCACTCTTCCTCATGACAGGATTTGCTGCTGCATTTGTCTGCCATTGTTATGGATAGAATGAGAACTATGAACAGGTTAAGGATGTCAAAATTCTGTACTGCATAAGTGGACTATGAATGCTTCTAGACTCTCTTGAGCACATGCAGAGGCAATTTCTCAGGAATAAACATGCAGAACAATGCTTGAGCCCCAACATTTATCTTTATACAGTAATACCTTGGATTGCAAGTAACTTGGTCTGAGAGCGTTTTGCAAGACAAGCAAATTTTTAAAAATTTTTTAACTTGATAAACAAGCAAGGTCTTGCAAGACAAGTCGTAGGGATGTAACTGCTCGCCTCAAGCGGGCCGAAATCGGCCCCTGCTCACGCCTCCCAGAGACTCGCTTTGATATAAGAGTGTTTTGGATTACAAGCATGGTTCCGGAACAAATTATGCTTGCAATCCAAGGTATTACTGTAATTGGGACAACCACTGCATTTTTAAAAGAGAAGAATTGAGTATAAGGTTCTTTGGGTGAGTGGTGATCCCATCCGCCCCCGCCCCCCCGTTTTATTGAAAGAACTCAGCTGGTTCGCACATAATGGCAACTGTGGGTTAATTAACCCAGACATTGCCAATATCTAGTGGGAGCAAGCCCGCCTCTCCACTGTGCTCCTCAGTTCTACTTTCAATTAACCTACAATTTTCCCATTCATAGGTTGTTAGCCTGACATCCGAACCTAGATACTCTGGGTTGTTTAGGAGTTAAGCAATCTAAGAGTTAAGCCAACAACAAATTGTGGGTTAACTCTGGAATGTTTAGCCTCTGAACACCTCAAATGTGTCTGGGTTCGGACATCACACAACCTACGGACAGGGTGATTGTAACTTCTTAATTTAAAGCAGAAATGAGCGTGCTAGAGGCAGCTTACTTGCTCCCACTAAATTTTGGAATTTGTGGGTTAATTAGCCCATGACTGCAGTTACATACAAACCGGGCCAATGCTTGTTTGGTACTATAGCTCATATGGGTAAAGCCTCACAATTTTTTTTTTTTAAATCAGATGTAGGTTCAAGTCCCTGTCTGATTGTTTCTGTTCAGAGGTCTAACCATGTTCACATTTAACACTGCTGATACAATTTTAAGGTTTAAAGCTTTTCATTATTATAATGGAAACATTTGGGGAAACACTGCAGGGAGAAGGACCCAAATTATTGACTGACAAAATAACACTGTAAACAAACAATGACATCTAGCTTTTTGAAGTTCACTGCTGCTCTTAAATTCCACCAGTTGACACGGAAGCCTTCATATTAAAAACATCTCTCTAAGCAGTGCAACAGATCCTGATCATTGTTTTGCATAATGCTCCTTATGCAACAGGAGAGACATGTTTGTCCAAGCAGTTTAATGGATTCAAATGAAGCTGGAGAACTTATAAAAGGGAAGTAGATGAGCACTAGCAAATTGGTCTGGTTTTGAATGGAACATTGTGCATAAGCAAGCTACTCCCACCTCCCAAAGCCAAATAACTTTTTTTTTTTTAAAGTAGGACACATGCATATGTGCTGCCCAAAGAAAATCAAGGTGGTACCTCTGCCTTTAAATGAAATAGGAAACACTGCACATTAGAATCTATGCTAACAAGTCAAGACCTCAGCATTAACTAAAAGGAATCATGCATGGATTCCATGCTTGAAAAGAATCATTGATGGTTTTCTGGAAGATTGTGGATACTTAAAAGAACACCATGTTAATTTTATATGGTGTACTTAAAATACCTATTTCCCCCCCCCCGCCCCCCTAATAACCAGAAATAACTAAGCTGAAACAGTGCAAGCCTATGCATGTCTACTCAGAAGTAAATCCTACCAAGTTCAATGGGACTTACTCTCAGGTAAGTGTGTAGGATTGTGGCCTTAGAGTGCAATCCTATACACATTTACATGGGATTAAGTCCCACTGAACTCAGTAGGAATTACCTCTGGGTAGACATGCACACGATTGCTTTGTAGGAAACAAAACAAATAATCGAAGCACAGTTAATGGAGTTTAGATGTTATATTCAAAGCTTTACCTGGATGTTTTTAATAGAAGATTTGTAAACATTTTAAGACATAAACTCAATAGCATATCTTTCCCTTACACTGTTAAACTTTAAGGGGAGAAAAATGAAGGCACTGAAAGCTTAACATACACATTTTAGCACTCTGAAAGAGTTGCACATGTCATCATATCACCGAGGGGGACGGGATGGACAGATGACACCAGAACAATTGTCCGGTGTTTTTAATGTGCATCACCCTTTGTGCAAACAATGAAAAGGAATGGAAACCTGCAGCAAGCAAGAGCAAATTGTGGATGCTCCATTTCTCACTATATGAACATTATTACGGCTTCCAGGGAGGCAGGCTGGTGCCCTCCAGATGTTCTGGACTACAATTCCCACAAGCCCTGACCATTGGCCATATTGGCTAGGGCTGATGGGAGCTGTAGTCCAAAAATTCTGGAAGGCCAAGCTGCCTATAGCCAACTTATGGGAGAATTACAACATGGAATAGGGAGTAGACCCATCCCCAAGAGACCTGGGATATCAAGGTAGCTAGGATTGCGCTCTGCAGCTGACTCACTTGTTCCTGTCCTGCCACAGGGGGGTCTGTCCTGTTGGTTACATCCAAGGAGAGCACCTCCTGCAGGTCCTCATACCAGGCCTCCAGCTCCCAGGTGGGCACCGGGGTGCCCACAGAGAAGGGCAGTGATTCCGCCATCATGGTTCAGGTAAGGCCAAGCTGTTCCTGGAGGAGGAGGATGGAGGATGTTGTCAGAAAACTGGGTAACATCTGGGCAAATCACCACTTATCCAAGCGTGCATGGGGGGGGGGGAGCGGCTGCAGAGCACCACCTTCCACCGAGCCAACCTTGGCCAGTGGCAAAACACAAGGATTTTTATAAGGAGCCCCTTTACCAAGAGCAGCATTCATTCATTACATTTATATCCCACCTTTTTCCCTCTTGCAAGGAACCCAAGGCAGCTTACATGATCCTCCTCTTCTCCATTTTATCCTCACAACCACCCAGTGAGGTAAGTTAGGCTGAGAGTCAGTGACTGGCCCAAAGTCATCCAGTGAGCTTCATGGCTGAGCCGGAACTAGAACCCAGATCTCCTGAGTACCAGTCCAACACTCTAACCGCTACGCCACAGTGGCTCTCAATTCGCATAGACCTGCAAATCTGTTTCTCTTTGCACCCAGGAAAACTATGCAGAGCCATATGTATGTAGGGAAGCCTTCCTCAACATGGTGTCCCTGCAGATGTTTTGGACTACAACTCCCATCAGCCCTAGCCAGCATGACCAATGGTCAGGATGATGGGAGCTGTAGTTCAAAACTTCTGGAGGACATCAGGTAGGAGAAGGCTGACCTAGAGTATGAAAAGTCCTCTCATGAAAGAGGGTTCTCCTAACCACTCTCCCAAACACACACCTGAGAAGGGGAGGGACCACTCCCAACATATTTGATTGGCACTTTCTACCTCCAATTGAACACAGCCATTTGGACGGCGGCGGCAGGCAGATAGGGCTAGCTAGCACCATAGAGATGCACTGACTGGGAAGGTGGCTTGGCACCACTGTGTGGCCTAACCACTCTGGAATGGGTCCAAGAAAAAATCTGACTTCTCTTTGGAGAGGCTCACCAACCTCATACTGAGAGTCACCACAGCACACTGAATGGATGCAACTGCTTGAAGCCACCTCCCTCTTGCCCCAGAGGTGTGGGCAGAAAGCAAGCTTGTAGCTGCTCCAAAACGCATTGACGACACCGACACTGGGCAGGAGAACAGAGGAGGATCAGTACTGGGTCAGCCACTGAGGCAGTGTCAAGAATCTCAACCATCTTAGATCCCACTACAGATCTCTCCTGACAATTCTTGAAAGCCATTTCAGAACAAGAAATGTAGCTGTCGACATAGGGATTACGCTCTTGGGATGTGCCATGCACCCATGCAGTTTGTAGCAAGCCCCAGCATACAATTACGCTAAGGCTAGAATCCCCACCAATCACGCTCCTTCATGTGCTCCTGAAGAGTTCTACGATGACGTTATTTTTTTCTGAATCAAAGCTAGACCAGGAAAATGGCATTTTCCCCATGCAGTTGGCTACTGTGGGCTCATCTCACATTTAAGGCCCTCTCTGGTGGCACAGCCTCTGTTGCACAGGGAGACAAGCTGGGGTTTTCCAGGCTTTGGAAACACCTGACAGATGTTCACTCAGAGCCCTTTGCACTGGAAATCCTCCCTGCTAGAAATATGAGATGAGTCATCGTCACAAGACAGACTGGAGAGTGCCAGCCAGGCATTCCTGCAGCCTCAAACAACTCACATTTCCTTTCTCTGCGACCTTGGGACAGGCTGGGACGCGCCTGGAGTCGAAAGTGCTCCCATTCACTTGCAGGACACTCTGGCTTGGTAATGAGGTGTGGTCGCCACCACACAGGCTCTCTCTAGAACTAGGCGAGGCGAACTGGCGGAGCAGTGGGAAGCCACGCAGACTATGATGCAGTACTGTCACTTTGCATGGTCGACTCAAATGATGCACAGCTGTACATTTTTTTTTCAAAGTAAGGTTATGGGCTGGATCAGACTTCAACATCCTTAGAGCAGATCCACTGAACTCAATGGGACTTAAGTTACTCAGACTAACTAAGTCCCACTGATTGCAATGGGCCTATTCTAAGCTTGGCTAAGCCTGGATCCAACACTTAGGTCTGCACCAGCCACTTTTCCCCAGATTACGTTCTGGAACACACCAGAAGGCAGCAAGCAGTGGCCGTTTGTACCCTGGCAACAACCCTGACTAGGGTGCCATTTCACAGATTTGGTGCAGGCAAGCTCATATCCTCCCTCCCCACAGTATCTTGGGCAGACGTTGCAAGGAACGCTGCCCCGCGTATCCAACTACAAGCCTGTTTACATGTGAGTAAGCCACCGCCAAGCTCACTGCTTGCACCAGCACACTCACCACTCATTCCCGGAATGCACATAAACATACTGCAAACAGTGTCAGCTCCAGGTTTTGGAGGGCCCTTGGGCAAGACACCTTCAATGAGCCCCTTCCCTCAGTGAGTCTACCTTCTCACAGTTATTGTCACCAGATGCTCTTGCTCCTCAATCTCTCTCTCATCATTGCTACCGCTCGCTTGCTTACTTGGCAGGCAGTGAGCAAGCAGGCCGTGGCATCTACTGCTCCTCCTACTCACCAGCGCCTTTGTCTGGGCCAGAGCGAGAGGCAGGTGAACAAGCAGGTTCCTATGGTGAGGAGAAGCAAGTCCACGGGGCTCTGGCCAGTGGGCTCCTGCTCGGGTGTGGGTCCTTGGCAGGTGCCCCACCATGCCTACCACCGATGTCAGCCCTGATTGCAAACACGTAAGGAGCTGTAGTGAAACAGGCCCCAGGACTGTGGCTGGAAGGCACTGCAATTTTGCTGAAGCCAAGCACGCCTGGGTCTAGTGAATGCCTTGGATGGAAGAAAGCCCAGGAACCTTATGTACATCACCTTGAATTCCATCATGGGAGGAAGGAATATAAATGCATGTAACAAATAAAGCGAAGGAAAAAATGAAAATCCACAAAAAGCTGCAATGGTGCAGATATGACCAACTATCGATTAGCAGCTATTATGTTACGTGGCACCTATCTGCCTTCAGAAATGGAAAGGTTGGGCAGGATCAAGGCAGCATTTTGATCTATGAATTCAGAAGTCACATCAAAAACATAACAGACCATAATATGGCTTTCATATTTTTGTTGTTGTTGCAAAGACATCTGTTGATCTAACTGAAAAGGAGCTCACTGCATGAACCTTGTCTCTGTGAACTGCATTAACTCTTGCATGCTTGGGCTAATTAGTCTCCTGATCTGCTGCCATCTTAAGACACACAATGGCAGAGGCCTTGAGAATTTTGCTAACATCCTTCTGCCCAGTGTGTAGCACCATGGTAGCCCTGCCTATACCTCCTTCCACAGTGCGACAATTGTTTTTACAGCGTTGTCGTGGGTGGAGCGACATTTGAAGCGACCAAACTCTACCAGAATGCGTTATACATGGCGCTACCCCTGAAGACAGTCCAGAAACTTCAGATAACGCAGAACAGAGCAGTGAGGCTGCTTACTAGCACTGGCCATTTTGACTCAGTTGCCAGTCAGTTTCCAGGCCCGATTCAAAGGGTCAGTGCTGAACTAAAACCCTAAATGGCTTAGGACCAGCCTATCTGGGTGTTGCCACCAACAATGGTGCAGTGGGCAGCTACCAGGGGAAGAACCCTTTCTGAGTGCCCCCCAACCCCCAGGTCTGTGGAATGCCCTTCTTGGGGGATCCTGAGCATCTTCATTATATACATTTAGATGCCAGGCGAAGACCTTCCTCTTCTGGTGTTGACTCCTTAATTCATTGTTTTTATTTTCAGTTTTACTGCTGACTCCTTAATATTTTTAATGTTTCCAGTATCTTAATATTTTCATTGGCTGTATTATTGTTTTGATTTTTAGATTATTGCTGTTTTGAGTTTTTAGGGTTGTAAACCGCCACTTGGGCACATCAGTTGGGCAGTATATAAATCTAATAAGTAATAAATAAAGCCCTTCTAACTGCAAACCAGAGCCCCAAGCCACCTTTCTATTCAAGGGTGGTAAGAATTGTTCTACTGTTGCTCCAACAGGCTCAAAGGGATCTTGGTTCCTTTCACCTTCTTGTTTAAGCCTGATTCTTATAATGAGCAACATCCCTACGATCTGTTATATTAGCAATAGCTGATGTTCAGAATTCCAAGTGAACACTCCAGGCAGATCTGACCAACCCATAACTGATTCAACATCATAGCCTGCATAAGCAATGCAAGAATACGTACTTGCTTTTGTTACGAACAGCTACGACAGCAGTTTTCAAGCTGTGCTCCAAGGAACCATGAGGTGTCTCAATGAGAACCTCTTTCAGGAATGTGTTAGTCCACAATTTGCCCGCTACTACCCAAACTTCCCCCTGCAGTGGAAGACTACAGAAGTGAGCTCGGTTTTCTAGGTGCTCAGTTCAAGATTGAGAACAGGACTGGCCATTAGCCCACGTGAGTTGGAGATGTGCCCAAGATCATGCCCCCAAATTCTCTACAACAGCCCCCCCCCCAACCTGGTGCTGTCCAAATGTGTTGGACTACAACTCCCACTCCTTTGGATGGTGGGTGTTGTAGTCCAACACACCTGGAGGTCACCAGGTTAGGGTAGATTGCTCTACAACAGTGTCCTCCAACCTTGGGTCCCCAGATGTTTTTGGCCTACAACTCCCAGCATGCCCCAGCCAGCTATGCTGGCTGGGGCATGCTGGGAGTTGTAGGCCAAAAACATCTGGGGACCCAAGGTTGGAGGACACTGCTCTACAATGTGTTTGGAGTTCCTACGGCAGACAAGTTTATGGACCAAGCCCACCTCTCGCACCATCATTAGACATGCGACATGGTTTAGACATGCTGCAAGGCTTTTAATTATGAAAACTTTTATCATGTCTACCCTGGCTCCCTAAGTTCTGTTTTTAAAATGTTGTATACCAACATACTTTATGGTGCTCCTTCTTAATTTGTTTATACTATTTTTTAAAAAAGTTGCTTATATTGTAAGCTGCCCTTGGAGATATTTTAATTTTGAAAGGCACTGTTTAAATGAATACAGTAAATAAAACAAAACAAACTTTTAAGTCAACCTTCTCAATAAAGAGTGGTTCTACTAATGATAAGACATGGGATGGTCAGGACTGCATTTAAACAAAGGTCAGTCAACACTAAATGTTCCTGCAGTGGTTATACAGCAACTTTGCCTGTATCCTTCACACATCCCACATACTTCCTCTTCCCCCTTCTTCAATCATATTCAGCAAAGATAGTCAAGGATTTCCCAGTGCATTCCTCTGCTTTGCTAAAGAGCAACAGCAGTTTGCTTTAACCCAGCAGCAAGCAAACAGTGCCTGCTACAGAAACGGGCAGGCTGTGCAGCCCAATCCTACGCATGTTTAATCAGGAGCAAGTCCTACCGAGCTCAACAGTCCTTACTCCCAAGTATGCATAGGATCACAGCCCTTAACGCCCCAGGTTCAACGTGTCTGATGGTTGGTACTGATGTTTATTGTATCCATTTCATGGGGGGGGGGGTTATCTTGTATGCCGCCTTGAGAAGGTTTCAACCTTAAAGGTGATATAAAAATAATTTTAAATTTATTTATTAATTTTATTATATTTATACCCCCTTTTTTTCCTGCAAAGAACCCAAGGCGTCTTACATAATCCTCCTCCTCCTCTCCATTTTATCCTCACAACAACCCTGTGAGATAGGTTAGGCTGAGAGTCAGTGACTGGCCCAGAGTCACCCAGTGAGTTTCTCGGCTGAGCGGGGACTAGAACCCGGATCTCCAGAGTCCCAGTCCAACACTCTCACCACTACGCCACACTAAATATGGTACAACCATATATTCTGCTTCTAAACGTGCCCCAAATCTCACCCTTAAGTAGCCCAAGCCTCCTTTTCTGGGCCTCTTACCTGTTTTCAAGTGTGATGGTGTATTAGGATACGATTTTTCATTCGAAGCTGCGGGAATAGGAAGAGACAGTTATTATTTGTACTTTGATGACACTGCATGATGTTCCAATCTGGTTCACTACACTCACACCAGAGACAGCGGAGGGAAATATGCCCAAGCAGCGCCCGTCACTTTAAGCCACACAGCAGAATGGGATATGGTTGTGGTAGCACAGCCGCTGCCGCCACCCCACTTCCCCTTTCAGCCTGTTCACAGAGTTTCCATCAGCTCTTAATAATGCCTTTTGCTTTTAGGCCTCCTCCACTTCCACAACATTTGGGAGTGCTGTTTCTCTCATGTGCATAGAAAAGAATAATTCCCCCCAGGCAAAATAAAATCACAAAGCAAAATGCCTACTGTTAGTCCCTTTCTATGGAGTAGCATGCTTAAGGGTATCTGTGGAGTTTGGGTGCTCTGGAATAACAGAAACTGGCAAAGTAAGAGACTGGTCAAGCATAGGTAACACAAGGCATCCTCCTTTGTGATAGATTTCATAGATCATAGAGTTGGAAGGAGCCTACAAGGATATGGTCACTTCTGACTGCAGCTGATACTATAAAGTACTATCCTCAGGCCCTTTTCAAATACCCCCCCCCAAAAGTCAGGACAAATGATTTTTAATTATTGTACAATAAGTTATTTCCATTGTACAGATGGGAGAATCAACATGGGGAAAATGTGTTTATTGTGTTTGGTTCCCATCCTTCCTCCAAGGAGCTTAAGTGCAGCATACAAACAATTATTCTCATTTTAACCTCACAAGAACCTTGCGAGCTAGATTTCGCTGAGGTTGTGACCGGCCACTTTGTGAGCTTCAGGGTTGAGTGGAGGTTTGCACCCAAGTCGGACACTCTAGCAGCTGCTCAAGAGCTTCTCTGAACCAGGATTTAAACCTTAGGCTTTTTAAAGTCTACACCTTAGGTAGAAATTGCAATTTTGACAAAATGTGAAGGACCTGGAGCTAAGCTACTCAAGGGAACAGTGTAAGAAAATTTGCCAGTGACCTCTCTTGAGAGAGACTCTATTTGACCACCCCCATCGCCCCACTCTTCTGCATGGGTTTCCCAGACAGATCACTGGACACCCTGCAGTGCCCCAAGTTGCAAAGTAAAGCGGCAACACCGGGATGAACCCCACAGGAATGCAGCATGCGCAGGGGACACACCATAGGTTTTCATCAGCCCCGAGTGATGCAACAAACCAGCAGAGTTGGGGATCCAGGAGCTGTTATGCAGTCTGGCCGGGGGGGGGGGGGGAGAGAAGGTCTCCCCAAGGAGCCATGCAAACAGGCATTTCAAGTCATCAGAATCCACTTTGCAGTTTTCACACAAATCAGCAACTGGGGTGCCTTTTCTTGCCTCCTTCGAGGCAGCCCTAATTGTCAAAAAAGCTGGCAAAGGCTTTGTTTCTAAGGGAACAAAATAGCTTTCTGCAAGAAGGGTTGCATTCTTCATGTCACTTACCAGGAACCAACACAGTATACAGCTGTGGGAAAGGATGTAGCCTCAGAACTGGCAGAGGGCCCACAGTTCCAAGCTATTTTAGTACACAACACAAGGCAAAGAAGCTTTACCCACTCCATGTTGGAAGCCAAGCTAACCAGGAAAATCTGAGGGCCCTTGTCCACTACAGAACACAGCCATTCCCCTTAAGTCCTGCCCCCTCCCCCGCCACTGACCACAGCCTTATTCCATTCTTATTCCAAGGGGAGGGGGAAGAGTAGAACTGTTATTATTTATGCATTTTATTTATTCAGTTTATAGTTGCCCTAAAGCCAAAGCTCTTCTGTTGGTCGTCAGTCAGCACATACCTATTTTAAGAGATGTTCCCATGTTCAATGCATTCATTGCTATAAATACAACCCCCCCCTCCCTCAATTGTGCCTCCCTACGTTTAGTAACGAGTTTTAAAAAAGACATCGCCTTTATGTAACATCAAAGCCCAATGTTACAAACATTAGAATGGACAAAAACATCCTGCAACCTACAGCCTCTCCCTTGGGGGGGCGGTGGCGGCGGAGGGGTGTTAGATAAGCAAGCCCATGCAATGAGCTTTGCTCTCTTGGACTTGGAAAGCACTCGAGTAGCGGACAGGCTCACAGCGCAATCCTTATCATGTCTACTCAGACGTAAGCCCCACTGAGCTCAATGGGACTTACTCTCAAATTAAGTGTGTAGGATTGCAGCCTTATTTGCTCACTTGGAGCGCAAGCCCCTACTGAAGTCAGATGGATTGCCTTCTGAGCAAACGGGCATTAGGATCGGGTTACAAATCCAGAAAGACCCTCCCCTCCCCTCCTGCCTGATTCAACCCCGAAACATGAATGCAGCTTTATTTCTGAGCAAAGGACGTAGGGGCAGGAAAAAGGAAGGGGAACAGCCAAGTCCCCTCCCCTAAATTCAATGAACAGCAGCGTTTAAAAAGCAACAACCCTGAAACTCTCCGTAACACTCCATGCATGTGATGAAGTTGGCTCTCGTCCACGAAAGCTTATGCCGTTATCAATATGACTTTAATTTTAAGTTTGCCTTAGTTGTCTTTAAGGTGCCACAGGACTGTTGGGTGTTATTTTTTTCTGTTATGAGGTAGAACGTTTTATCCAGCCGTCCAATCGAGCCCCATTAACTCCTTCACTGTCTCACACCCCAGGGGACCCAAGCGTCCGAGCCCCCCTTGCCGCCCGCCCCGCTTTCATTAAGGGCGGGGGACCCAGGCGTCCGAGCGGGCCGCGAAGCATCCCTCGGTCTCCCCCCCCCCACCGCCAGTTTCGCACCTTCCTGCGCGGCCCCTTCTCGCCCGCGATCCTTTCCCCCAGTTGCTGGCTTCGGCTCATTCTCCTCTCGCTGCTCATCCTCTCCTTCGCTAGGCTGCTGCCGGTTTCCAACTGCCAACTCCCTCCTCCGTCTAGCTCGCCCAGGATAGTCCTTTAAGCGCGCCCCCGCATGACGCAACCCTTGCGCCATCTCCGGCCAATGGGCGACGCCGGGCCCTTCCATTGGAGGAGAGGGGAGCGCCGCAGCTGCCCAATGGCCTTCGTCGTCCTTTCGCCATGCCCCGCCTTCCCAAGCGCGGGTGACGCAGCTCCGCTGTGGCGCTGGATACTGCCGCGTCGCACCCGGAAGTGACTCCTCCCGAAACTCCCCCCCCGCCCTTCAGGGTCACGAGTCTGTAAGTGGGTGAGTCATGCCGGGAGGATGATGCAATGCCCTGGCAACTGCTGACGGCGGCAGCCGCCGGGGCCCGAGCCCTGACTTTGGCCCTTCTAGGTCCTCTTTTTAGGACAAGCCTTGTTTTCTTTTCCCTTCCTCCACCTGCCCCAACAAGCCTGTGCCCAGAGTGTCCCTTCAGTTGGGACTAGGCCGCACTCTGTTGGGAGGCCCTCGGAGAGCTTTTATGACGTCACGCCACGCCCACCGTGTGGATTAAAGGGCCAGGCCTCCCTAGGGAAAGAATGAGGGAGTCTTCTGTCTCCAGGCAGGGCTTGTCTACAGAATGCTGTTACCTGTCCCGTGCCTTTGGGAAAGGGAGGGCCTTTTAAGGAAGAGCTCAACAAATAATAGGGTGCCCGCCGATTAATTGCATGAGTTTTAAGGGAATAAAACCGCATACATTTGCATGTGAATAAAATGATAGTCCAGAAAGGGGGGGGCACTTTCTTAGCTTTCATAATGTACATGATAAAAGCAGCAAAGACTGCTGTACTGGCTTATGAGAGAGGGAGAAGGACGCAAAATCCACAGTTGAGCAACACCAAAATTCCATTAAAATGTGCAAACTTTTTTGCAACATCTAGCCTTGAACAGCTCTGGAGAACTTGAAAGCTTGCATAGGAAGGAGAGTCTCTAGGCAAGGAGAGAGTGCAGCTGAATCATAACAATGGTTAGGAGGAAGCCCCACTGATTTCAGTAGGGCTTGCTTCCACATAGTGTGTTGAGAATTCCAGGTGACACATTGTCAGAACACATGCACACACAAAATTTAAGTGCCCCATTCTGGTTCCTCCCAAACAAAAAAAAAGGGGGTTGGGATGAGGACCTCCAAAATCGCTCATGGCATGAGAATTAAGGCTAGTGGCAACTTACACATGTAGCAGAGTAAGCCACCTAAAGTGACTTGCTATTTTTAAGTTAAAAGTAAAGCCCCATTGCTTTCAGTATGTATCTCCAGACACTGATCCTTAATCTCTTGGATGGATTTCATTGAAAAGAATGCAATGTATAGGTAATTAAGTAGAACAGGAGTGCTACTTGATTCATTAAAGGGGATTTAACATTAACATTAGAGTTGTGCTTTTTAAAGGACAGATTGAATTGGATCTGCTATATTGATAGTGTAGACCTGCAAGTTTTTGAGTTTCACATGATTCTTGTACTTGTGTGATCTATGACCATGGTTTTCAAACTGTCTACCTTCGGTGAACCTTTTGTACATCTACTTGCTTGCTAAGGAACAGCCATGTCTCTGTGGTGGAACGCCTGTGTGTTGTGGAAAACTCTGGGAACATTCTAGGGTGCACATTCAGTTTGTGGAGAGTGCTAGCTCCATGCCAACAGAGTACACTGCCAAATATGCCAAACCTTCTCCTGCAACATTGATTGCAAGGAACAACCAGTAGTGGGTGAACAAGTTGTCTTTGAGGGGACCTTGAGGATCCTGCCTAAGCTTCTAAGGAATCCCAGTGCTCCCTGAAACACAGTTTGGCAACCACTATTCTATGTAATTTAAATGTTGCACAGATTTGGGCCTGGGAGTATAGCACTCAAATCTACATTCAAAATAAGGATTGACTGTGTGACCTCAGCCTTGCTGCTATCTCTCAAACACAGTTACAGATTTATAAAGTAGGAACACTTAATGACATGCATCAAAGACGTTGGGAGATTGGGAAATCCTTATGCACTTTAAATGGTAAAAAATGATTATTAATAAAAAGCACATTTTACTATAGATGGTACATGTTTCAGCATCTGGGATGCTTTGAAGCTGTATCCCTACCTTGGTTCCCAGCACCAACATTCTCCTATCTAGGACTTCAGCAAGTGTCACATCCTTTGGCATGAAGTGCCATTCAGCGATATGGTTTTTCCATGGTTAGGATCACTGGCCTACTCAGATGCAAGCTTGCTGTAGTGTTCCCTCCCACAGAATTCTCCTAAATGAGAATTTTAAAACTTGTGTTCATAACTGCTTTTGGTCACCACATGGGAGCCCTTCATGCAGATATTTACAGCCCTGAAGTGAGCCTTTATCCTGCTTAGGATCACATTGGGAATTTGTGGCAGAACACTCATGGAAGATGAGTCATTGGGCCTCACAGAAGTCATTTCCTGCTGTATTGGCAGCTAAGATGTTGCTGGCTTTTGTCCCATCCCCCAGAATTACAAATCTCCATCCATTCACTATGCTTGCTGTCATGCCCGGTGCCCACACAATGGCCTGCTTATCCATTCCTGCCAATTTTCATTCCCTGTGTGTGACCACCTGCCCCTAATCCCAGTGTCTGCCGCTGCCCACTTTTATATCCTTCCCTGGTGTCCTGTTGCATCTTTCATAAGCAGCATAAGCAGATTTCACTGTCAGTGCCTTTATGTTTAATGCCCAATTCTGGTCCTGCCCAGTGCCCAACACAGGTAAATGTGGACCAGCCTTCCAGTGCCCCCCACCTGTACTGCTGATCAGTTCCGTACATTTCTAAAACGCCAATCATAAGCACGTTTTCTGAAATGTGAATACTACAACACACAATTCAATGGTCCCACTGAATTCACTGCCACAAGACATTATTACATTATTTATTTTGGATATGTATAAACCACCTTTCATCAAATGATATCAGGGCAGTGAATAATAAATATATAATAAATACAATAAAATACAGTCGTAAAACAATGGAAGGCAGAAACAAAACATTAAAAAGCCTGACTTGCTTAAAACATCCGGGCAAACAAAAAATGTCTTGACCTGGCACTGAAAGCAAGACTGACGCCAGTCACATTTCTACGAAGAGGAGGATATTCTGCAAATGGGGTGCTATAACAGAGAGGGCTCTTTCCGTAGTTGTCATACACTGAGTAGAAGGCACCTTGAGAAGAGCCTCCCCTGCAGGTATAGGGAGAGGCCTTCTGTCAGGTACGTATTTGGCTCCCAAGCCAAATGATGACAATTGGTTTATTTAGAGGGTTTTTAAAAAGGAACTGGAACTATTCGCGGTGGGCTATCAGCTGTTATTAGCCACAACAGCTAAATGGAACCAGCCGCATTCAGAGGCAGTACGTATCTCAGCCTTCCCCAACCTAGTGCCCTCCAGATGCGTTGGATTAATTCCCAGCCAGCATGCTGGAGGGCACCAGGTTGGGGAAGGCTGGCGTATCTGAATACCAGGTGCTGGAGACAAGCAACAAGGGAGGGCTACATAGCCTGTTTGTGAGCTTCTGGCTTCCTGTTGTTCGAAACAGGATGCTTGATTGGACGGACCTTTGGTTTGATCCAGCAATCCAGTTCTTCCATTACTTAACAAGAACTGCTTTGCTGGACCACCAAACCATGCAAGGTTAACACTCGGTTTGCAACAGTGGTCAGCCTCCAGGAAGCAGACAACGCGGGCACAGAGGCAGTAGCTTTCCCCTTATCCCATAGTTGTTCAAACAAGTGCACTTTAATATTGCAAGCCTTATACTGCAACCCTTCCTTGGTTGACCAGGCACTGTTTTCATTGATATTCTATTTTTAATATTGTGTTTTTATCTTGTCTTTTATTGTTCACCGCTCTGGGATCTGTGTAGAGATGTGGAGTGGTATATAATGGTTGTAAATCAATAAGCCCTGCAAGTTCCATTGAACACAAGGATCGCACAGTTAGTATTTAAATTCTTCCTTGGAAGTTTCTGCTGCTCCTTACATTGGGGCAGGGGCAACCTTGGGTTCTCTGGTTTCTCTTAGGAAATCCCTAGAGTAGCTGTCTGTTGACAATGTGACTGTACATGTAATGTGTAAGCCCACTGGGCCACTTTTATGTTCTTTATAACACCTAGCACTTTGTGGTCTCTGCTTTCATACAGGGTGAATGAGTGAAATGCGGTGGGGGGAGCCTGTGGGTGAGTGCCCGTGGAGTAGTAACAGTGCCCCCCTCCTCCGGTACAATGTTAGAAAAAAGCGATCCTTTGTGGTTTATGCCCCTAACAAAACAGACAGACACACCCCTTAGTCAGCAGCCACCAGCAAGTCCCTCCGTGCCTTGGGGGAATCGGACAGGGCAGTTTTTTCTTCGCATCGTCAGAGCAAGAGGGCAGGGCACGGCAGGCCGCGTAGAACAAGCTACAGGGATTCCTGCCGCGCCGCTCCAACTTCCGCGCCGGGACTTTGGAACAACCCAAAGGGCCCGGGCCGGGTTTTACCGCGAGCCCCGTGCGCAAAGCGCAGCTCCTGAGCGCACAGCGGAGGAGGACGGGAACGGAATTCCCAGGGCTGTTCTCCCCCCCACCCCAACCTCCACCCTCACCCCGGCCCCCAGTGCGCATGCCAGGGAGGAAGCTCCCTTGCTCTACCCCCTCCTCTTCCTGGCACTGAGTCCAGGGGGGGAGGGAGTGAGTGAGACAGGCACTGGGGGGGTGGGGGGTGGAGAGCACCAGCGATCCCCTGCACCCTGACCCCCTACCCACGCACCCGCCCGCCCAGCACCCACCGCAGGTGGGGCACCAGCTGCAGCCCCGGCAGGGGCGGGAGAACAAGTTGGAGCCTGCAGCTGCTGCTGGGGAGGGGGCACCATGAACCAAGGTAAGTGCCAAAGGGGGCCCTGGGCACTCTCTCAAACCGGACTGGGTGGTGCATTTGGCACAGGCGAGGCAGCTGCGAGCGCCAAGAGTCGAGCCGATCTCCCCCTTCGGCTTCTCTTGACAGTTCAAACTTCTGCTGGAGTTATGGAAGCTTTCAATTTCGGGGGGGGGGAGGAGAAGGGAGATTTGGCGGCCACCTCTTAGTTCTGTACTGAAGGGGGAAAGCTTGGATTAAATCGTGGTCAGGGGGGTTCAACAGACACTACCACCCCCAAATCCGGGTACACGAACTGCTATGGGGAAAGGGTGCTGGAGCATTGTGTCTTGTGTTCCCTCCCTTGCTTGGGGAGTCCATACCTCCCACTCCCGCAAATTCAGCTGCTGCTGTGGTAGGAAAGGATTGGGCCAACTCTGCAAGGACTAAGGCAGTCCAGAGCCCAAGTGGAGGAGGGGGTGGCATCAAAAGCACTCCCCTATACTCTGATTCCACCCCCGTTTTTCAGGCCCCCAAACAGCAGGTGGCAAATGCTTTTGGTTAGGAGGGTGACATGTCAAGCTATAATTCCCCACAGCTCCCTCTAAGGGAGTTCACACATCAGTAGGAACCCTGCCCCTGTGTTTCCTTTTCTCGCATTGATAAATTTCAGACCTTGTCGTACCGAGAGTGAGGAGAACTCACGGCCAATCCAAAACCTTACCCTCCACTGTCTTCTGTGCAGAGTTGAAATGGGATCCAGAGATATTAAGGCCACAAAAAGAGGACTGCTTATTTAGGAGCTTTTACTACAGGTGAAATAAGCTTGTAGTAAAGGCTGAAGCTTTTGCTACAGGCCAGAATAAAAGGTGCAGAGAGTCTCTCATGGTCACTAAGGCAAGTCTGAAGCAGAGTGCATACCTCTCTGCTCCCAGAGTCCTCTGCTCCAGGCCACACAACTGCCTTTGCTGTTCCCCTCTCAATGTGTACTATTTCCCACTTCGACAGAGTGGTGGGGGAGTTGTGTAGTATTTTTGCCCTGTTTTATTCCTTGAGAATTGGCTCATCAGGTGGGGAAACCTCTAGGCAAGCAGGGCGGGTGGGATACCTGACTGAATGGGACATTTGGATGACAGGTGGTTCTAGTTGAAGGTGACTGGCATGGATCCAGAAAGTAACAATTAATAAAATATATTATTAATAAAATATATAACAAAATATATTATTTATACATATTGAGCTTGTACTGTGACATTTCTCACGGTAACCTGGAGGCTAGGCTTACCAGAGCACTGGCTTGATATGTACAATAGCATCAGAAAGGAGCTGGGTTTGATTCTCCCCTATCGCCGACTTGTGTCATGGCTTGGGCAAATCCTGATCCTTCTGAATTATGCGTTTGTTGAAAACAGTAAAAACAGAACTTCCACCAACACCTTGCAGAGCCACAACCAACAAAGCTGGCCTTGTATTGAAAGGTAATCAGTGTGGCCATAGAAGAGAGGCCTAACCTTTTCCTCATGTACATAGGATCACAATACAGTAATACCTTGGATTGCAAGTAACTTGGTCTGAGAGCGTTCTGCAAGACAAGCAAAAAAAAATTAAATTTTTTTGACTTGATAAACAAGCAAGGTCTTGCAAGACAAGTCACTCGTAGGGATGTAACCGCTCGCCTCGAGCGGGCGTAGCGGGCCGAAATCGGCCCCGTTCACACCCGCCAGAGACTCGCTTTGATATAAGAGTGTTTTGGATTACAAGCACGGTTCCGGAACGAATTATGCTCTCAATCCAAGGTATTACTGTAATTGAAAATACTTAACCCATATTAGATGATCCAGACCACATAGCTAACTGCCATTATACTGTGAAGCATATTGAGCAGCCAAAGCTATCCCATGCCCATAGCACAATATCTGTTTTCCCACTCTCTTGCCACTTTATACTGTGGTCCTTACATGATTTCTACACATTCAGCCTCTGGTTGAGTTACATATTATGGAGCCAAACCAGAACAGCCTGAGCCTTACTCTAGGCACTTTCATTTGGGTAGCTGGGTTGTCCTTTCCCCACAGTTGCACCAGCAGCAAGCTGTCCCGTGTACACAGGTTGGGTTTCACCCCATTCAGCAGCTAGCACAATAGGCTACCGTAGTTCTCCTAGTTAAAGACGAAGGATTTTGATCCTTCCAGTTTTCTCATTTCCTTCACAGGGTTTTTGAGGTAAAAAACAAATAGTTCCTAGATTCTCAGAGGAAGGAAAGTAAGCACCACAGTGCAAATTGAAAGGAAGGAGGGATGTTTCACTTCTGCTGTTTCATTACAGCTTTCTGATAAGATTCCCCATTCAGCTACAACCAAGGCTTGAGAGAACTGGTATTCCACAGCACAAACAATAGCCCTTCCACATTTGCCTAGTCTGAGGTGGGAGACCTGCTTTTGATAGTGCCCCATTTACATCTGGCTCCACCAGTGAGGGGATAGGGCCAATCTTTGGCACGTTAGTGTCCCTAATAACCCATTCTGGATTTCTGAGTTCTGCATGTGTAGCTGTGATGGAGCTTTGTGTAGTGATTGGGGTTGCCAACGCTTTAACTGACCCTGCTCCCATGCCTTTAACAGCCACTGGATCTGCAGAATTAGTGAGTGATGGTGCTTATCTTCATGTTGTGAAAAACTTCCCCTGCTGATTTCTGCATATCGAGCTGTGGTTAAAGGCATGGTACTACTACTAACTCTTTCGAACCATTGTTGTTTTTCCCCTGGCCACTTGGCAACCTTAATGGTGGGTGCCATTTGCCGTCAGGTTTTTATGACTGCAGTGAGGTGGCATATGATCTGTTGTACAAGTTGCCCTCTAATCCAGGGCTGGCTTGATCTCATAGATTTCATAGATCATAGAGTTGGAAGGAGCCTACAAGGCTATCGAGTCCAGCCCCCTGCTCAATGCAGGAAACTAGAGGAAGGGTCTCCCATCCAAGTAATAACCAGGCTTGACCCTGCTTAGCTTTCCACACTCAGACAAGCTGAGCCAGCGTAAGCCACAGGCCTGGGCGTAGATTTCCCAGCCGGTACTCTACGCTTCTAAGTAACAATTTTCCTGATCAGCTGGGGTGAGTAAGAACTGCCACCAGGCAACCAGCCAGGGAAGCTTTACAAAAGTAGGTACAATTTAGGCTCACAGATTTGTGTGGTCAGATAGACCAGTAGCCCACAGTCTTTTTGTGGATGATTTATTTATTTATTATATTTATACCCTGCCTTTTTTCCTGCAAGGAACCCAAGGTGGCTTACATAATCCTCCTCCTCCTCTCCATTTTATCCTCACAACAACCCTGTGAGGTAGGTTAGGGCTGAGAGTCAGTGACTGGCCCAGAGTCACCCAGTGAGTTTCACGGCTGAGCGGGGACTAGAACCCGGATCTCCACAGTCCCAGTCCAACACTCTCACCACTACACCACACTGGCTCTCTACTAACTCTTGTGAACATATTTGTAAAGCTGACATCCTCTCCATACACTCTGAGCTTTTTGTTACTCATGCAGTCTGAGCTTATTCTTCATGAGCACCAGCCAGCACCAGCATGTCGAAACTGCTCCCACTGCAGGCTTTAGCGCCAATCCAAAAGTACGGGATGAATCAAACACAGACTCCCAAAAGAAGGTTCAATGTGGCATGGGTGAACCCTACGCTAACTTTATACCTTTGTCTTTGCAGGGCTGGACAGAAAGTAGAGCTTCAGCTGTTTTGGACTTCTACTCCCAGCATTCCTGATCATTGGCCATGCTGACAGGGGCTTCTGGAAATTGGTCCAAAACATCTGGAGATCTACTGTCTGCTCATCCCTGGGCCATAGGTTTGCCACTCTTTTATGGATAAAGGGCTCACCTATGTGTTTAACAGCTATATGAGAGCTGAAAAAGAAACTGGAGAATCTTCTTGGCATAGAGATGCAGTCATGGCAAAAGGTTCACCTGTTGATTTTCTGCCACTCATTCCAGAAGATCATGTAGGTAAAGAGAGGGGTTTTCCAGATCAATAGCTTCTGGGTTTTAAGCCCACCCCTCTTCACTCTGGGAATTTTGACTCGGTCTACATCTGCAGCAGAATGAGGTGGTAAAAGTTCGGATCCACGGCCTCTATCCTGCAGGTCATGGGTCACATTTAGGACTGCTTTCCTACCTAAACACATCCCTGCAAGTAGAAAGCTAGCACAACAGGGAGCAGGCTAGTTAAAACCTTTCTCCCTGATTTGCTAATTTTTTTACTTGCAAGGAGATATAGGGGAGCACTGAAAAATGGTATTCTCCCATCTGCAGTGGCTATAGCCTATTCGATCACCTAAGGATTCTACCACCTAATTCAGCTGAATGCGTAGACCAGGCCATTGATTAGAGAGGGATGGAGATAGGGTGGGGTGAAATGGGCATCAGTATCTCCAGCCTGCTTTGAAAACTGCCCGGAGAGCTTTGGTTGTTGGGCAGTTTAGAAATGCAATAAATGAAAAAAAATGAAATGCCTGCCAGTTTCATTTCCCCCTTCAGACTCTTTCATCCAACCTCACAATCAGGGTGGCACGATCAGGAGTGTGCCTCATTTCAAGGCAACGAGGGGTTTTGCTGACCCGGAGAAGGAGCAGGGGTGCCCTTGAGTATTGTGCTGGCACTCGTGGAAGTCTTTGGCCCAGATGGTTCCTACTGTCGGGGGAGGAGGCTGGGTGGGGTATCGACTTATCTCTTTCTCTCCCTCCACTTCGGTGCCACAGCATGGTCTCCTTCCATTCCAGGTGTAGGCTAGTGTGGCTGGCAGAGTGGGCGTGAGCTCGCTGGGCCGGGCACCACCTGGACCCCTGCAAGAGAGAGAGACTACTGGACAATGAGTGCCCCGAGGGAGCGTGCCCACCCTTAACACCGCCTGCCGCGAGGTTTGCAGCCATGAGCAGGTAGGCAGAACCCTCAGCAGACCAGAGCTGGGATTAAAGGATCAGCCAGCTGTTTGCCGTTTCACGGCTCCCTCCTGATAGAGTTTAGTAGGTCAGAGCTGCCCAGTGAGTGTGGGGAGGGGGGCAGGGGAGGCGGACACTGGGGGCTTGGGAAATGCAGAGTCTGTCTCCCTGGTGATTTCGCTGCAAACAACCACTGCAGTCCTGGACCTCCCACATCCTGCTGATGCCTCCGTTCTTGCTGTGCCATTCTTCTTTCTTTCCTCCCCGCTCTTCTCCCGCCACCCCTGGCCTGTTTGTTCCCTCTGTTCTGTTGCTGTTTAATGGTCCCAACCTGTGAGCCTCTTCCTTTCCCCATCCTAAAGTCCAATAGCCATGTTGAACAGAATCTCATGGCAGAGGCCTTCTGGGACTGTGCCACTTCAGATTGCAGCCGGTAGAGGAGAAAGTCACATGTTTTTTGAAATGCTCCCCTATCATTATTATTGTTAAAATCTCCCTGTGCAAAGAAAACTGCAACCTTCCCCTCCCCTGCAGTTTGAAGTGGTAGAGTCCCAGAAGGACTGTGTTGTGATTCTGCTGGTTGTGTAGCTTGGCTCTAAGCCATTCTCTTCCTAGCTCAGCTAATAATAACCCTCAACTGTGGCACGGAGCCTCTCACAATCCTAGACCTGTTCTCACCTTTCCAGGCTAGCAGAGTAGGCATCTAGCTGTTGGTTTTGCCACAGTGCCCACCTGGGGATGATAGGAGGCTTGGAGATAGGGGCACAGTAGCAGGTACCACATTTTTTAGGTCACAATTTCCAGAGGAGCGGCCGTGTTAGTCTGTTGCAGCCAAAACGACAAAGAGTCTTGTGGCACCTGAAAGACGAACAAATTTATTCCAGCGTAAGACTTTGTGGACTACAGCCCACTTCATCAAGTGAACAGTGTCCTTGAAAGCTCATGACAAAATAAATGTGTTCGTCTTTAAGGTGCCACAAGACTCATTGACATTTTGGAGAGTGGCTAATGGTGAAATCTATCATGTGTCTCATTTGTGTAGGTAGCTGAAGCCCTAAGAACCCACAGCTCCTTAATACTGTCTGGCCTCTCCGCTTCGGCCTGTACAATTAGGCTGCCTTTTTCCGAATGTAGATTTGGCCAGCAAGTTTTCTCTATCACTGACTGGTATAAAGAAGTGTGGGATATGGCTTTAAATGATATGTTAACTTGTAATATCAAATGTAAAAGGGGACAATTAAAGAAAAACAATTTTAAGGATATTTGGGGTTTATTTTTGGATTTTGTGTTAAATAAGGGGAAAGGGAGTATGCCGTGTCAAGATATGTTGTATTTTTGGAATAATGAATAACGATAGATTATAGAGATATAATGTATTATATGGTCCCGTGGTGACGGGAGCACTATATAAGTTGTATGTTTGTTATTTAGTTGTTTTATATATTGTTTGAAAAATAAAATAAATAAATAAATAAATAAATATTTAAAAAATAGATTTAGCCTGCAATCTTGTGACTAGGGTTACATGCCTCCTCCCTCGCCCCTCCCACAGTATCTGCTGGAACCCCTCCCCCCCGCTCCCTGCTCCAGGTGCCGGCCAGCCATTGTCGTGCCGGCCATCTCAGTAACCATCTCTGGGTTCTTTCAGGTGCCCAAGCGCTGAGGGAGCACAATGAATGGCGGCGATGATTGCTCTGGTGTGGATCGAGGTGGGCGCCCAGCAGTTACACCTGTGCCGGTGGGCTGGCAGCGCAGGGTGGAGGAGGGCAGAGTGCGCTACATCAGGTAAGCCAAGCCCCCAGCTGTGGCATAGGGCCGCACGTCGCCCTTCCATTTCCCCCGGCGCTGGTCCTAATGCTCCCTCTTGTCTTACTCTTAGTCCTAGCGGCACAAGCCTGGCTTCGTTGGAGCAGACGCGTGCGTACCTGCTGGCGGACGGCACTTGCAAGTGCGGCCTGGAGTGTCCCCTCAATGTGCACAAGGTACAGAACTTAGGAGAGGACCTAATTTGGGTTTGGCGCTGACAGGGGGCTCAAAGCTATTGTTTTTTTTAATTTTGCAAGTAAGAAGACTACAGCTTTTGCACTACAGCTAGAGGAGAACAAAGGTAAATACAGGGCTGGCATCAAGGGTAGGCATGGTCGGGCATCTGCTGAGCGGCCACACCCCAGCAGGGGCCCACTGACAAGAGCCCCCTGGACCTGCTCCTCCTCTTCACCCTTGCAACCTGCTTGTTTACCTGCCTCTCGCTCTGGCCCAGACAACAGTGATGGTGAGAAGGAGGAGCAGGAGATGCCACAGCCTATCAGCTCACTGCCTCTCTGCCAGTCAAGCCAGCAAGTGATGAGGAATGATGAGAAAGAGGATGAGGAGCAAGTGCAGCTGGTGACAATGGTGGTGAAAAGGCAGACTCACTGAGGGAGGGGGCCCATGGAGGGTGTCTTGCTTAAGGGCCCTCCCAAACCTGGAGCCGGCACTAGGTAGATAGCCGGAATATGGGAAGGTGCCTTATGGTGAGTCAGACCATTGTTCCATCTAGCTCAGTGCTGCCTACGATGACTGGTAGTAGCTTCCAAGGTTTCAGACAGGAGTCTTTCCCAGCTCTTCTTGGAGATGCTGGTGAACAAGCTTGGGACCTTCTGCATGCAAAACATGTTCTCGACCACTGAGCCGCAGTCCGTTCCCCTAGTAGCCAAGCCCAGCTCCAGAGAGTGGCAAAGTCAGGCAGACACACACACCCCACAAGTCTTGCAAAGGGCCCACCCGCCCTAGCACCTCTGTTTTCTCTTTCCACAGAGCACCCAAGAAAGCCAGAGAAGTTACATTGTGGATGCACCTCTTGGGTGATGGGGTTTGACCCACAGATTTGGGGGCTTCCCCCATAAATAGCCAGGGATATTTAGCCCTGAAAACCAGATACTGAAGAGGAATATGTCGATAGCTTACATAGAAAAATTGCCGGGAAGAAGAGAGATGATAACGTGGGCTGCCTGGAATCAGTGGGTTGAAGTTATGAGTACGATACTGGCAAATGGCAGCCTTTGAGCCAAATCCCCGAGGGATGTTGCTTGGCACATTCAGTCACCTTTTTGTGGTGAAAGAGAGAAATTTACAAGTAGGATACTTGTCAACTGATGTACCCCTGGCTCTGGGCCAAATCCAGCTCCAGGAGCGATGCTGCTTGACCCCTCGGGTGCCTTTCAGAGGTGATAGAGGTGATATGGAGGGAGCTGTGATCAAGGGGGATTGCCAGCCGTCTCCTTTGCAGGGCAGCAGTGAGTCCTTGGTCTGCTACCCCATGTCCTCGTTTCACAGTGGTCCTCTGGTCAAGCTGGTTGCTGACCATGGAGATAGAGGGCTAGATATTAGGACAAATGTCCAGACTATATGAGCAGTTCAACAAGAAGTCCCTTAGCCACATTCTGGAGCCTCCTCCCTTCACAGTTTTCAGGGAAAAGCTGGATAGGCATGTGGCTGAGGTACTTTAGATACTGGCAGGGCTATGTGGATGCTGTGAAATTGCACCAATGCTAGCAAATGCCTAGATGTGGCCCTGGCTGCAGCACTCAGCTTCCTGAGAAATTCAGCCTTCCTTTCCTGCCTCCCCCCTAGCATGTTTCTAGCCCTCATGGTTGCAAAGGTATGCTTAAAAGTATGAGGCCAATGTCTGGAGGGCTCTCAGAAGCCAGAGGGGTTGAAGATTCTTTTAGGCTGCAATCCTAAACCCACTTCCCTGGGAGTAAGGCCCATTGAATTCAATGGGGCTTTCTTCTGAGAAGACAGGCATAGGATTGCACTGTTTGTGTGTTTTACCTTTGGTTTGACTGCATTTGTTTTTAGTGTGTGTGTTGCACTGAGAGCTTTGGCTATATGGCAACTCTTAAATTGAATTATTATTATTATTACAATTATTATTATTATTATTATTATCATCATCATCATCATCATCATCATCATCATCTGTCTGAGGGCAAAGTTTCAGTACTCAGTCTAGAAAACCAGAATGCAATATGCAAAATAATTTAAAATTGTAAGAATAAATTAGGTAAAACAAGCTTAGTTAATTTGCAGAATATCCCAAGGTTGCAGAGGATACATGGAGCAACGCAGGTTTTTCTGCCGTAGAGTAGAGAGGTAGACTTAAAATGATTTGGAAGGGTCATTCCAGCTCTGTGATCCTGGGGCTAGAATAAGACCTGGCCCTCTACGGTTCTGCCAAATTCTGCCCTTTAATTTGAAGAACAGCACGTTAGATCCATGAACGAGGTAATCATTCACCGCACCAGCCTCTAGTAGCTATTTTGGAAGGGAACGGGATGTGCGTGTGTGTGTGTTTGGCTTGGATGGGGGTCAGAGTGTGTCATTCATCAGTAGCAGAAGCTGGCAGCGCACCCAGAACTCCCTTTGGCCAGCAACACATTCCTAGCCCTGCACAGAGCAGTGGCTTTCGCACTCTCTTTCAGGAACCCCATTCCACGGCAGCCATCTTGCCAAGGAACCCCTGCATGTTGCGAAGGATTCTGGGGAAAGGGGGGATATTCCAGGGGGTACACTCACTTTGCACAGAATGCTAGCCGAGCTTGGGACTCACGGTCACCTTGCGTGACCTGAGAGTACATCCTAGGACAGTCTTCCCCAACCTGGTGTCCTCCAGATGCGTTGGACTGCAATTCCCATCATTCCAGGGTTCTCTAGAACAGGGGTGGGCAAAAAGTAGATTGCCAGGCATTTCAGACTTCAACTCCCAGCATTGGTCATGCTGGCAGGGGCTTCTGGGAGTTGAAGTCCAAAACATTTGGAGATCTACCATCTGTCTACCCCCTGCCCTAGAACACATCGGCCTGATACAGAGGAGGAGCTTTTCAGTGGCTCCTCCTAGCTCTTGGATGTAGTTCCTGGCCAAGCTCTCGATCAGAGGGGCTGGGTAGAGGTTTCTTTCAGCAACTGTTCCTTCACCTCCATAACTGGGGAGAGCCCACCTGCCACATAGGAGAAAATTATAACCAGAGCTCTGTGTATTCCACACTCCAGTGAACTTGCCACACAGGCATGGACATTGGTGTCAGATTTCATCATCCTGAGAATTTCAGCTTTCGGGTTTTGTTTTTAAAGAGCAAGTTCCTAGTCCTTATTGATTCAAAGATAAACTTGAGAAACGTGTTTTAGAGGAAGGTGGCAAATTAGAACTTCCAGTTCTTGGTGGTGGTGGTGGTGGTGGTGGTGGGGGGCAGCGGTGGTGTTGCAGTATAGCTGTTTGCATCTCCTCTGAAAGAAAGAGAATTAATTATGGAAATAGTATGCAGATTTGTTTGATTTGCACAGTTTATTCGGGTTGCAGAATTTAGCTTCTGCTGGTGCAGAATTTAGGTTAGCTGGGGTGGGGTTTGGTGCACAGTATACTTAGCTCTGAGGCTCAGTTGCTGTCCCTCCACTGTCATCCTTGGATTCCCATTCAATTTGTATCTTGCTGGGAGCATCTCCAGGAAAGACCCTCCATTCTTGTTCCTACCTTTGATGTTGCCTGTATGTGGAAGAGAATTAGTGGAGGGAATCAGCACCAATTTGCATTATGTGGTCATTAAGATGACAGTCATAATTAGTGTGGTGTCACAGTTAGCATGCTAGGTTTGGACTGGAGAGACCCGGGTGCAAATCCCACCCCCCCACCCCACCCCACCCCACCCCAGGAAGCTCACTAGGTAATCTTGGGTCAGTCACCATCTCAGCCTAACCTCCCTCACAGGGTTGTTGTGCGGAGGGGGGAGAAACCGTGTTTGCTTCTCTGTGAGTTCCTTGGAGAAGGGGATTAAAGTGTAATAAATAAATAAGAGGAGTCCTAATTGGTTTTGACCCAGCATAACCTTAGAAGAGAATGCGTCTTCCCATTATGTCTGAGATCCGTCGTGGAGTCCCTCTTTAGTGATGCCATCTGTGCCATTTATATTTAACCAGCAAGGCTGTTGCCAGTATCTGCCCTCCCCCTGCCTGCGTCCCCCTCCCCCAGTTATGGAACTCCCCTACGCTGAGGACTCCCTGAATTCTAAGCCCAAACACCTTTCAGAAATGTTGTAAGAGGCTGGCCTTTGGAGCTCAGTGTTAAGCTGAAAAAGTGTGGTGAAATTTCACTGATTTGGATCCAATCTGTAATGCTGATTGTGTGGGGGTGGAGGTGTGCTTTTTGTACTCACCCTGACCCATCAGGATTGGGCAGACTGTACATCTAAATGAGGGTGCGAAACCTCACCGGCCCAACTCTTGTCCCAATCTGGCCCTCCGGGGGTTCCTCAGATGATCACACCCCTTCCCCGGCCTCCCATCGCCGATTGTTTGGTGGTTTCCTGGTATTTGCACAGTCTCCCCTGCCCCACCCCCCACCCCATTCTGTAAGGCTGAAATTCCTCTCCTAAGACTTAATTACTGGCAGTAAGAGCTTCAAGGCACAGTATGCTGGTATTTTTGACCCACACCCCCTTTTGCCTTCAAGCTCCACCCACCACTGGAATGTGGCCCCAAGACCTTCAGAATGGAATTCAGCCCTTGGGCTGAAAAACATTTTGCACCCCTGATCTAAATAAATACATAAAGACACTGGCAGTTCAGGAAGCCTCAAGGGAAGGTTACGATTCTGTGCACACTTAACAATCCTCGAGCTGCGATCCTGTGCACACTTACGTGGGAGTCAATCCCGTTGAAATCACTGGGACTTCCTTCTGAGAAAACATGTGTAGGATTGGTCATCGATGCAGAGGCTTGCTGTGTGGGATGAGGCAGTTGCCCTTCACTGCAGATGCTCAACTTCCACCCTGATTTTAATTTGGGCCAAGGAATGGCCCAATCCCCGCTGCGGTCTCCTTCATCGCCTTATTCCCCAAGGCTGGGGAAGGCGAGCCCTCAGTTTTTAAATCTCTCCCTGTTTTGGTTAGGTTTTCAACTTTGACCCAGCAGCAATGGTGACAGGGAGTGAAGGCGCCAAGGCGGACGAGGACATGACCAAGCTGTGCAACCACCGGCGGAAAATCGTGGCAATGGCCACTCTGTACCGAAGCATGGAGAGCCACGGACCGCTAAGCCTGCCACATCTAGGGCCAGGTAATATGTTCTCCTTGGCAGGGGAGGGGGCTTATTTCCATTGACTATGCACACACACCCCAGCCACTCTTTTGTCACACTGCTCAGCCAGCCTGTTGTTCTGGGTTTCCTTCCCTTGAAATCAGAAGGCACACCTGGTTCTGTGACACCTACAGAAACACAGTGCTGTGTGCCTCAGCGGGTGTGTGATCCTCCTCTTTGTACATTCTAAATTTAATATTTTCAGTTACAAGAGTAAAGTGTGCCTCAAAACTGGGGGGGGGGGGATGTGCTTCAGATATCAGAAATTGGGGCAACACCAATTTATTTGTTGAACCACTACCCCTGAGGAGAAGCTTGTGTGCCAAACATGTAGGAAGTCACTGTGGTCTTGAATATTTCTCTTTTTTACACCTGGTGGCTTTTATCTTCTGTATCCTTCCCCCCCCTCCTCCCACCCCCTACCATCAGTTGGTTTGCTTCAGAACTGTGCCATTTGTCCTTCTTCTTTCGGAATGATTGCCTTTGCATTGGACTTGCTTTTCAGGGGGCGGGCTGGTCCAGCCATCTCACCCAACCACACCAGGACCCAGTGGTCGCCCACAGCAGACCCTTCCCAGCAAAGCTTCTGCCACCTTGGCCAAGGGCCCGGAACTCTACTTGCAGTGCCCCTCCGATCGCTACAGCAACACCTGGCCCAGCCAGACTTCCTCCTTTCCCCGCCATCACAACGCTCTCTTTGGGGATGTCTTCCCAGGCCGCCTGCCTGCCACCACCAACGGCAACACCCGCCCAGCCTTCCCCACTGAACTGAATGCTGCCGGAGGTTCCTTCGTGCCTGGCAAGGCCCTCCTGGACGCACCACCCCGGCCCTACCCTTCTGGCGGACTTCTCTTCCCCCCGCCCGATGAGGTGGTGTCTGGTCCGGAGGGCAGCCCCTGGAGCAGCCGCCCTGTGCCCCTGGGCTCACAGACTAGCACCGCCGGCTCACCTGCCCCCACCAGCCTCTCCTCTGTTTCGTCGCCGGCAGGCAGCGCTGCACCCTCCCCACAGCGCTCTCGGCACTCCTCGGCTTCCTCAGAGCAGGGTCTCTCTGGACACCGCCCAGCTCCCAAACCCTCCGGCTTGGACGCAGCGCCCCTGGCCAACGCCTTAACCAACCAAAGCAGCAATAACCTGCCCTCAGTGCCCTTAGGAGTTTCCCCGGAAGGCAAAGGACCGCCCGGCCTGCTGCTCCTCCATCCCCAGGGCCCGGGCTCTTTCCCAGCCAGCAGTTTGTTGAGCGCAGCCGCCAAGGCCCAGCTGGCCAGCAGGGGGCGTCCCGACGAGCTGGCTGCCAGCACTTTACCCAGCCGCTTGCTGCTCTCCGTGGTGGGGGGGCGGGCACCTCGCCGCCAGCGCCGCTCCCCCACTGTCCTGCGCCTGCTCAAGGACTCCCATCCAGGGCAGGCTGTCGCCACCCATCCTGAGGAGACGCCGACCCGCCACAGCCGACCTCGGGACCCGCTGCCAGCGGGAGAGGCCAAGAACGGAGCCCTGAGCTCAGCGGCCCCAGTGCAGCCGCTGTCGTCCCTCCTCAGCCTACTTGTCCCTCCTGTGAGCTCACCAACCCCCGGCCTCCCGCCGCTGCCCCAAAGCCCTGTTGGCGACAGCCCAAACGCTTTGCCCTCCTTCCAGGACTTCAACAGCCAGCTCCTCAGTCTCTTTGGGCAGCTGGCCTCAGCGTCTTCCGAACAGTTCTCAGGGAGCCCCCCGCAGCCAAAACCTCCTGTCTCCCCGCTCGGATCCCCAGGTATGCGCATGCGTGTGTGTGTATGTATGGCGGTGCCCTTCTTAGGGGCAAGCCCCTCTTTCTAGGATTGGAAGTGGTCACTGAGGGAGGCCTTTTCCATCTCCTCCTCTTCTCTTCGGTGAGGCAGGAGGCAGCAAGTGCTCCTTCATCCACTGGCCTTGAAGCCCAAGGCCTCCACACAACAACTCCTTAAGACAGGGGTCTCCAACACAATGCCCACGAGTGCTGCTGCATCTATGAGGCCAGGCTGAGGTGCTCACCAAGTGAATGGAGCCCCCCTGCCAAAAACAACTGGACGAAGTCCATCCCCACCCTTGCACCAAAGACCCTTGGGATAACAGGGTCCTTGGTAGGGGGTGGCAGCCTTCCCTCCAGGTGTTTTTTGGCAGGGGGGCTTTTCCTCTCCCTATTAAGAACAATGGACAAATTGCTCTATTGCAGTGTTCTCCAACCTTGGGCCCCCAGATGTTTTTGGCCTACAACTCCCAGCATGCCCCAGCCAGCTATGCTTGTAGCTGTAGGCCAAAAACATCTGGGGACCCAAGGTTGGAGAACACTGCTCTATTGGCTCTAATAGAGAAGGGAGAGAGGGTTGGGGGGGGGGGAGCCAGGGAGATGAAAGGAAGGGAGAAAAGAGAAGAAGGAAGGGGAAATAAAGAGGAGCCAGGGTGGGGGTAGTAGGGGAAAGAGAGAGAGAAGCCAGAGTGAATAGCGCACACACAAGGTGCACACACACAAACACAGATGGGGGGGGCATGCTCCCAACCTTTTTTGTGATTGGCCCTCCATCCCCCATAGCACAACTAATTTGCGCTGGTGCCCAGGGCACTTTTTCAAAATGCCAAATCTGCCCACAGGTCCAAAAAGCTTGGGAGAACCCTGCCTTAAGAGATTGTCTTACCTCAGTTTCTCGGTCCTGGGTGACTAGGCCGCATTCTTCCCAAGAGAGCAGCAGCTGTAGGGGAGTTGCAGGCAGCACAGCATCATGCAGGTTTACTCAAAAGCAAGCCCCACTGTGTTGAACGTGACTTATTCCCAGGTAAAAAGACCTCGGGATTATGGCCTCGCTGTTTGAATGAGCCAGGGAAGTCCCTGGTTTAGTCATTACCTCAGCCATGAATTTAGTAGGTGGTGGTATTAGGCTAACTGCTATTTCTCAGGGCCAAACTAGGTGTGGCAACTATTTTTTTGTTTTACTTTAATGCAGCTGCAGAGCGCTCTGGATTTCATTGGAGCAGCGGTAGGTGTAACCCTTTCCCCTCAGGCTGTTTTCCTGACCAAAGCACACTCCCTCCAGTGGTTTACCCACTCATGGGGGTTGGGGTGGAGGTGGGAAACTCTTGGGACCATACATCTTCTCCTCTGCAAGTAGAAAAGCAGCAGTGGGGTATTTTGATCCGGAATATGGCCTGCAGGGGAAGGGTTAAGCTTCCCCCCCCCCCCCCCCCGCTGCTGTCCAAGTTGGATACAAAGCCCCCTGTGGCTACATTATAGTAAAAAAAACACACCAAACACTGTATATAGAGACACTCCACATGCTTCCTGAATCACATCTACTTTGGCCCTTAGCCTCAGCACCCCCGCATCTGCGATATGGACAGGGTTTGTAAAAATTCCAGGTGCCCAGTACTCACTGCCGCCTAAAAAGCTGGGCCTGGTGACTGGTACCTGGGTTGCCATAGAGATCAGGAAGCCGGTTTCTTCTAGCTGATGCCTAGAACAGCGTTCCTCAACGTGGCACCCTCTGGATGTGTTGGGACTACAATTCCCATAATCCCCTGGCTGGGAGTTCTGGGACCCTGGAGAGAGCCACTGCCCATCAGAGTAGGCATTAGTGCAGTAGACAGACCCATGTGTAAAGCAGTTCCATGTGTTCCTGGTCGCTGCGTGTAGGCTGAGGTAATGAATGGGGAATAGCTCCCTCCAAAAAGCTATATAAGTAATTAGGGCACTTTCAAACATTATGGAGAAGCGTGATTGATGAGTGCAGGGATGGGCAACCGGTGGCCATCAGGATGTTGCTGTATTACAACCCCCCATCATCCCTGGCCATTGGCTGTGCTGGCTGGGGTTGATGGGAGTTGGAGTCCAACCACACCTGAAGGGCCAGAGGGTCTCCCCAACCCCTGGGTCAGCACTTCTCTTCCCCCTGTTCTGCTGGGATATCTGAAGTGGAATTCGTGCATCCCTCCCTGCTGTTGGGTAAGCTGTCTCCCGATGGGGTAAGCCAGCCTTTCCCTCTCTCCAGGTATGTTGGACTACAAGTCCCATGATCCCCGGGCATGCTGGCTGAGGATGTTGGGTATTGTCGCTGAACACATCTGGAGGGCTCCAGGTTGGGGAACGCTGATATAAGCAGAAACCATCTTCTGCAGGTCCTGTTCGTCTGGTCCTCTATAGCCCCACCTTCCCCACCCCCCCATTAATCATGGACATTTGGTACCACCTAGCCCCTCCATTTTTAAAGAGGATGTCACGATCAGCACGATAAAACTTTTTTTTTGGACATACTGATTTTCAAAGCTTCCCTTTGGCCCTACTGCCCTTCAAAGAAATAGCTGTGAAATAATATGAAAGGATGGCAAAAGGAACCCACGAGCATGTACAGAGTGTCTTTCCCTCACCACCAAACCACTGAAGCCTGCTTCCACACACTTTGTAAGACAAGCAAATTTTTAAAATAAATTTTAACTTGATAAACAAGCGACGTCTTGCAATACAAGTACTGTAGTACGGTCAAGAAAAATGAAGACTTTACACTTATCATTCTTTATTGCAGCTTAAATTAAAAATATGTGTACAAATTTCTTATGGGGAATTTCGCTTTGATATACAAGTGCTTTGGATTACAAGCACGTTTCCGGAGACGAATCATGCTTGCAATCCAAGGCATGACTGTACCTAGAATTCTGCTGTCTCCTGAGTTGAATTTTAGAGTGTAAGCTCCTTGGGGCAAGGACCTGTCCTCTTATACTTTGTGAAGCACTGTGCACATTGATGGCATAATAATGATAAAAATTAATAATAATATAATTATTATAATAATAATAATGAATCTGGACTTCCTTCCATGGCAGAAAACAGGGGTCTCATGTAGGCATAAGCCCCAGAACCTCTCTCTTTTTAAAAAATAATAATAATGTAAGCGCTTGTTCCTGCATCAGTATTCTGGAAACACGGTTCAAAAATGGTGGTACTCATCCCATCCCACCCTGAAGCTTGCATTAGTATTCTCTACTGGCTGCTTCATTGCTGATGCCTCCACATTTCAAGCAAGTGCCTTTGGGCCAAACTACACATACGTTTAAATGCATCAGTGCAGAATCTGTAAAACTTGTAAACCTCTAAATAGCAGGCACAAGCCCCTCTCCCCCAATCAGGACGACGGGAGGGGAGATCTAGTCCTTTCCTCCATTGGCACCAAGGGGAGCCTCCTTCCTGGGGCTGATGGAGGCTTTGGGGAGGGAAGGGGCAATTTTCTCTAGGGCCACAGTGGGGGAAGAAACAGCACTGCACCACCCCCACCACCCCACACACTCTGCATACTGCAGTACCAATCCTGTGTGGGGGCTCTCTGGCACTATTTGGAGTAAGAGAAAAGATTCACGGAACTTGCAGCTGTTGCACTCTCACTTCCAGATGTTGTTGGACTCCAACTCCCATCAGCCCCAGCCAGCATGGCCAATGGTCAGGGATGATGGGAGTTATAGTCCCACAAATATCTGGAGGGCCACCCATTCCCCACCCCTGGTTCAGTATCATGTGTAGTTTGGCGCAGTCTCTCTCCTCTGATACTGTCGGATGTCACAAAGGAAGCATGGCAGGGTACAGGAAGCCATTCACACCATGGGTGCTGCTAGTAGCAGGGGAGTTCTCTGTAATAACCACCACTGGCCTTTCCCTCAGGGCAGATCCTTCCCAACTCAAGGAACACTCTTGTTTGACCGGACTCGGAACTGGTCAGGGCTCTTCCTGTGGCTTTGCTGTAGATGTGGGATAAATAGGAGCTGGATTTAGGGTAACCGGGCATAAAGGAAGATAGAGCCCCTGTGCTTGTAATAGTTGTGCAGAATAGGTTATTCCAGCAGGGATGGGCAACTTATGGCCCTCCAGATATTTTAGACTACAACTCCCGTAATTTCTGGCCATTGGCTATGCCAGCTGGGGCTGATGGGAGTTGTAGGCCAAAATATCTGGAGGGCACTAGGCAGCCTATCCCTGCTCTACAGGGTCACAGAAGACTTCTCTGGCCACTGAATTTAAGTGCTAGGCCTGCTTCCTTACAAGTAGGATTACTTGTATTTGGGGGCAGGGGACAAAACAGCTGCATGACAGAAATCAAACAGCCGCAGCTTTCCCCATCTTTGTGTCCTAGGAAAAACTGCTCGATTAATTTTATTGGCCGCACACCTCTAAAAGTTACAGGAGCCCTGCCAAACATAAAAAGTTGCTGGCAGTCGTATACATGGATGGGGACCAGGCTACAAAGAGGCTAAGCCAGGGGTGGTCAACTTGTGACCTTCAAGATGTTTTGGCCTACAACTCCCATCATCCTTCACCATTGGCAATGCTGGCTAGGACTAATGGGAGTTGTAGGCCAAAATATCTGGAGGGCCGCGAGTGGCCCAGCCCTGGCCTAGGCTCCAGCATGCAGGTTTCTGAATAAGTCCTTCTGGAAGAGGGCCGGCATGGAGTGGTGCATTCTGGGAAATGTCCTTGAGGCGGCTGTGTTGCCCTTCCTCACTGTCTTGTCTGTGCCCTTGTTCCCTTGCAGGTGCCGTTTCTGCTTCACTTCTGACTCCCAAAGCCCCTCCAGCACCCAGTCCTGTCACCGCCAGCGCGATAGAGGGCGGGGCCCTGGGCTGCCCACTGCCCTCGGGCACCGACCCTTTCCCCTTCCTGGCGCAGGAACAGGCGCTGCCGTTTGGGAACGCTCTACCTCCCGGGCTGCTCCCTCTGGGCTCCTTCCCCTTCTCGCTGACCCTGGGCCCAGAGGCACCACTTCCCCCTCTGAGCCTGCAGGGGGAGCCGGAGGGACAGCCCTTGCTGCCTCTGGTTTTGCCCAGTCTGGATTTGCTGCAGCAACAAAGTGGACTCCTGGCATCCCTGCTGGCACTGCCAGAAGCGACGTGTGAGGGGGAGAGGGAAGGAGCGGCAGCCGAGCCCCTGCTGGAACCATTCGCTGGCCTCCCTGAAGCTCTGCAACCCTTGCTCTTCCCAGCACTTTCCACCCCTCCGGCTGTCCTAGCTTTAAACTCAGCACTGTTGGCGACCAGCCTGGGCCCTTCTGATGCTGGCCCGGGCCCCATGCAGGTAAGAAGGCGATACGCAAGTTGAGCCGAGGTTTCTGTTAGAAAGCTATGAGGAAGGTAGAAGTTGCACTGGTGCAGCTTCTCCCCTGACTGGGACAGTGAGAGGTGAGCTTGGGGTAACGAGGGAGCAGGCTGCATCTAGTCAATGCCAGTCAGTCTCAAATGGAAATTTTTGTAATTTGGTCACAGACAGACAGCTAATTTAGGGGGGAAATTACAGTTACAAGTAGCAGAGGGTTTGCAGGCTACAGCCTGCAGGTACTGGGAAACTAGTTTTTTTCTGGTTTAATTCATTAAATGATAATGATGATGTATTATTTTATACAGTGCCACTTTACAGAGTATCAACAACAGCAAAACCACCCCAAAGACACAATTTCTAAGTGGGCTACCCATGGAGTCCAAGATAAAAGTCAAGACCAGCAGTTCAGTCTCTTAAATCTTATTTTCTCATATTTATATCTCTATAACACTGTTAGTTATAAGTAATAATTGATTACAACAGGGGGAGGGCAACCTAGTGCCCTCCAGTTGTTTTTGACTACAACTCCCATAATCCCATGCTGGCTAGGATTTACAGGAGTTGTAGTCCAAAACATCTGGAGGGCAACAGGTTGGTAAAAAGCCCCTGGCTCAGATCCCACCCCGGCCATGAACTTACTAGAAGGCGCTAGGCAAGCCGCTGCTTCTTAATTTCAACCCCTCCCCTTTGCAAAGAGGATAATAATACTGGCACGCCTTGCAGGACTTTTGTAAGGATTATTGAGACAATGTGAAGCACTTTGAACATTTGGAGTGCAAATGCTTATTATTATTATCATTTCATAACAGCAGTTAAATAATTGGGTTTTTGTAATTCCGATTATTTATTGCAGTTACAAGCTGCTTTTCTGTCAAAGCATCCGAGGCAGTTTGCAGCTTAAAATACTAAAACAAAACACAAAAAATGTTCCAAAGAATTAAAAAGCAGAGTTGTCTTGGGCCGTTGATGAACTCCTTAGGTGTGAATGGCATGAGCCGTCTGGCCAACTGGGATTCTCCTCTTCTGCGTCCTCCCCAGGGGGGGTAGATGGGTCTCCAGGTACCCCTTGGGAAGGTTGGGGAGAGGCCACCCCAAGAGTTCTCCCAGGCTGGCAGCATGAGCTGTTAGGCTTGGTCTTTCCTCCTCCTCCTCCTCCTCCTCCTCCTCCTCCTCCTCCTCCTCCTCCCAGAGCAATCCATGATGGAGGAGCCGCCAGTTCCAAAGCCCCTGCTGGGCTTACGGTGGCAGGGTGGAAACCAGAAAGGGGGAGAGAATGGATGGAGGGTAAATAAATACGACAGCTACAGGGCGTGTCGGGGGAACGGGAGAGCCAGTTGATCCAAAGCCTCCCCAGATCTTCCCCCAGCATGCACCGCTTTTTGTTGTTATTGAGTGGCAAGGGCAGTGGAGGTTTCTATGCCTGCAACGAGGAAACTTGTGAGGGTGGACCTCCTCCACTTGTGGACCTCCCGTAGAAAGGGGATCCACTCCATCCTATGGCCCCTGAGGCGCCCTCCCAGGGAGCGTAGGATTGCTCCCTCGATGACTTAAATATTTATTTGGCATCTAGCAAAATGCCCATCATCGTTATGGCGGCTTGGGGTGGGTGTAGAGTGATTCTGTACTGAAGAGACCACGGAAGGAAGCAGTGTATTTCTGCACACAGACCCCCTGCCAGTGAGGGCCTGGCCATCCAGAGTCAGGGGACAGAAAGCAGGTTCTGCCCCCAGCACAACAGTGCCCCAAGACACAGCCCTTTGATGTGTCCAGACAGGAGCCAGTGTCAGCCAGTCACTTAGGTGTAAGAAATTAAAAGTTGTGCTCTCGGTGATATGACTGGGCTGGGGACTAAATATGTATTTTATTCCTGGTACCCCCAGCTAGTTAGAACCAAGCCTCTGTCTCTCTTCATAGCCCTGCCCAGGGTTTTGTTTCTTAAGTCACCCTGGAGCAGGACAGAATGGTGGGACCAAGGTTTTAGATGGCTGATGGAGGGGTCACTATTGATGGGTCAGATGACCTGCCATGTTGCATATTGGTAAGAGAAACAACACCTGTTTTTAGGACAGAAGCCTTAGTTAGGATAGAATATGGCAGTCTTTAGCCTCAGTGGCAAGATTTCGGTTTCTGTCCTAGTGTCTCCACTCCCACCTCACCCTTCTTTTTTCTTTCTTCCTCAGACTGGCCTGGCAAGCACTCCTGTGGCACCTACCTCCACTAGCACAACATCAACAACTACTGAGGGCACCCCCAGCACCTCGGGGCGGTTGAACTCCCTGATGCCCCAGCTTGTCAACCCACTGCTGAGTACCACACTTCTGAGTGAGTGAAATCCCTTCTGCAGCAGGAGTGGGGAACCTCAGGCCCGGGGGCCAAATGCGGCCCTCCAGGATTTCCCAGGTGGCCACGCCTCCCTTGCCCTGACCGCTGATCATTTGGTGGTTTTCCAGCTCTTGAACGGGTTCTCCCCCCATTCTGAAAGGTTAAAATGCTTCTCTTAAGTCTTAGTTACTAGCCGTAAGAGCTTTGAGCTAAAATAGGCTGGTATTTTTTTTGTATTTTGGCCCTGCCCACCACTGGAATGCAGTCCCCCCCCCAGAGGTTCTCCAAAATGGAATGCGGCCCTCAGGCTGGAAGAGGCTCCACAGCCCTCTTCTGTATAGTGCCAGCTCCTGGGAGGATGAAGAGATAAAGGACCCTTCCTTAAACTGGTGTCATCCAAATGGCCAGGCTGGCTGGGAATTATGGGAGTTGCAGTCCAACACATCTGGAGAGCACCAGGTTGCGGAAGGCTGAGATAAAGGCACAAGTGGGACTCCTGGAGCAGGCAGTGGGGGGTGGAAGTCATTTCTACATACAGTAATACCTTGGATTGTAAGCATAATTCGTGCCGGAACCGTGCTTGTAATCCAAAACACTCTTATATCAAAGCAAGTCTCTGGCAGGTGTGAGCAGGGCCGATTTCGGCCCGCTACGCCCGCTCGAGGCGAGCGGTTACATCCCTACGACTACTTGTATTGCAAGACCTTGCTCGTTTATCAAGTCAAAATTTATATTAAAAAATTGCTTGTCTTGCAAAACACTCTCAGACCAAGTTACTTGCAATCCAAGGTATTGCTGTACAAGCATATTTGATACTGCAAACCTCAGATTGAGTGGGGCCTGGGGGTGGTTATCTCACCACAGAAAGAAACTTAAGCATGTAGAAATGACTTATGTCCCATCTTAAGCTTTGTACTATCAATCTCACCATGCTAATTTATTACTAGGGACCCTAGTTGGGATGGATCCCAGCCCCTCCTCTGTAATGTATTCCTTTGTGTTCTGTGTGGTAATGTATCATACCCCAAAGCAATCAGAAAATGAGGGAACCAAATGACAACAAAAACTGATGCATGCAGGTCCAAGGTCACACAGTGAGCTGATCAAGGTGGAAAACAAAACACACACAAGTGATTTGGGCTTCTGATCACTTGCTTCCTTGCTTTTGATTAAAAGATACTGTTTTTCAGTCTTTGGATCCTCAAGGTCCCACTAGCCCATTTGAAGACTTCACTAAAGGGCCAACGTGTTGCTCCTCCCAAGTCCTCTTCATGCAGGTTCCCCTTCTAACACCCATAACATATATTGAATGTGCAGAGGGAGAATGGGATTGTGCCCGCACTGGCTCCAACCCCTGCGTCACATGCCTAAATTCTTCCATGCAAAGTGAGAACAGCTGTACACATGTAGAAGCCCCTTGCACACTTCCTCTGAATTTGCAACAGTTGGAAGGGGAGGGCCAGCAAGCACAATCCTGCTCCCTCTCCAGATGTTCAGTATACCCACGAACATAGGAACCTAGGAAGCTGCCTTACACTGAGCCAGACCCTTGGTCCATCTAGCCCAGTACTGCCGACACTGATTGGCAGCAATGGCTCTCCAGGGTTTCAGGCAGGATTTTATTTTATTTTTCCTATCCTACCTGGAGACACCAGGGATCGAACCTGGGACCTTCTGCATGCAAAGCAGGTGCTCTACCCATGAACCACGGCCCCTACCCATGGGGTGGGGTGGAGGAACATACGGAAGCATCTGCTGTTGCTGTCATTGTGGGGAGGTGCGTCAGAACACCCTGGTGATGGCTGCGTGTCACAGCTAATGTCCTGGCCATCTCCCCCATCCAGGTGACCTATCGGCGCTGAACGCTGCCTCAGGCCCCTCTCTGATTGGAAGCCCCCTGCTCCAGACCCAGCAGCCACTTCTGCCGCCCAGCCTGCAAGGGCCTCTCGGACTCCAGCTTTTCCAAGGCCAGCTGCCCCTGCTAGCGGGCTCCAACCCCCTGGCCTGCCTCCTCCAGAGCTTGCAAGTAAGCGGGGAGTTGGGAGACTGTGTCAAGCTTGCGATGGGTGGGCAGTGTTAAAACGGGCGGGTGGAATTATAATAACGTCCCAGCGAGAACAACATGAAAGCTCTTCTGGTAGCAGCAATGGCATAGTGAGCCCTGTTATAGAGCTTCAGGGGGTGATGGTGCCAGCCCTCCGTTCCAGGCAGGTCTTAACAGGAACAGGGTGAAACACCCTCTAGCCTAGTCGGTCAGCAGCAGTGAGCAAAGCTCTCACCGCTGGAATGGGGGTCAAAGCAGCAGCAGAATGAGTCCTTTTGCAGCCCTGCAGTCAGTCATTTGCAGGAACAGGATGAAACATCTTCTGGCCTAGGTGGTGTAAACCAGAGTGGGAGGATGCACATAAATAAACTGCATTAATGTAATATACTTTGCTACATTTGGGGACTATTTTGGAATAGGTGTGCTGGCTGGAGATGATGAGAGTTGTAGTCCAACACAACTGGAGGGCACGAGGTCGGGGAAGGCCGGAATAGGGAATATGCTGGCAAGGATAGGATTGTTGCTCTTACTAACATTTATTGAGCTAGATCCAGATTTAGGCGTGTGTAGCTGGGCGGGTGGAAGCAGACTTCCCCGCCTTCTCCTTCCCATTGCAGCCCCCCAAAGTGCTACACAGTGGGTCAGGGCACCCTGCTGAACAGGGTGAGTTGTGGTGCGGGGGAAAGGGGAGGATCCCCGAAAATCAACCTCCGAACTCTGCCAGAGTAAGAGCGATTAATCCACACGGTCACCCAATGAGCATCATTCATGGGTGAGGCCTAAAGTACATGTTACTGTTAGTAGACCAGAAGCTGTTTTAGAAGGAAAAGCTGCTTTTGCGGTGGGGCGGTGGCGGTGGGGGAATGAAATGAAGAAATGGTGGGGATCACCCTCATTTAGAGACAGGTAACAAGACGGACCTTTGAATTTTTAAGTCAGCATTAATTGACTGAAGGGAGGTGAATTCCGAGAATATTTTGGAGAAGCAAGCTTCGAGTGCCAGAAAAGGGTCTACATTAAGCTGATGGGTTTTCTTTCCCTCTCTCTTTGCCAGCTGAGCCCTGGCTTTGGTTCCCTGGAGAAGCCGATGCTCCCAAGTGAAGCTCCAGCCCCAGCCGTGTGCAGCATGCCCCCTGTGCCAGAGACCGAGCCAGGCCCCAGTGCTGCATTGCCCCTTTGCATGGACACTGCCCCCACAAGTGCCTTAGAGCCGCCGCCCAGAGCCCTCGAGCCCACCCGGCAAGGACAGCAGGAGGCCCCTCTGGGGCAGGAGGCCAGCGGCCCCCGCTCCCCCCTCAAGCGGCCCCGGCGAGGCACGGAAGAGCTGAACGGGGACTCCGCCGGCAGCAGCCTCCCACGGGGGCCAGGGCGGGGTGGCAAGTCTGGGCGGCGGGGCAGGGGCAGGCGGCACTTCAATGGGCAGCTCCCTGAGCTGGGCGCAGGACACGCTTCCCACCCTGCGTGGCGCTGCAATGGGGAGATGGTGGCTAGCAGCGCTGAAAACCAAGCAAGTCCGTTCGCTGTGCAGGAGATAAAGGTAAGTCGGGTGCCGGAACATGGCAGGGTAGCTGAGAAATGTGTTCTTCTCAGTTGATCGGCCTAAGGACTGTCGGGAGCCCATTTTGCAAGGGTCCCCTTCAGGTTTAGAGGCTGCTTCTGACTCCGCCATTCAGTGGTGTGGCGGTCAGTTTTCAAGTGCAGGTGCTTGTCATGACATTCTCCATAGCCACACGCCCCGAGGAGATTCCAAAAATGCAGGTAGCTGTGTTGACCCACTTCTCTGTGTGTATTGTATATGTATTTTGTAGGTCTTTTGTAAAGCTAATGGTCTTACGGTAATTATTACCCATTCATTCAAGACTGAGCCACCCCAAAATACTTTGCATCGCAACAAGGATCACTCACAACAGCATATTGTTGCTGGGAAAATCCATCCCTGCCCCTCACCAGCTACAGTGAGGATTGCAGCTAAGCTCAGAGGGAACCAGGAAGCTTTAGGACAGTGTTCTCCAACCTTGAGTCCCCAGATGTTTTTGGCCTACAACTCCCAGCATGGTTGGAGAACACTGCTTTAGGAGGTGGCAGATGGGATCCCTACTAATCAGAAAGTCCCAGTGCTTTGACTCTGTGAACCCTGGTTCCACTACGCCACTGCTGCCATTATGTCCTACTTGAAACCATCCCTGGGGTACCTGGGAGCTTCAGTCGCACCCCAAGCGCTGGACTAGATGGACCTTTGGCCTTGTCCACCAAGGCAGTTGTTAGGTTTGCATGTTCTTCAGCGTGATGGGCGTCTCTGATTGGAGCCCCGTGCCTGTTCCAAACTGGTGTGCAACATTGTTGAATAGCTACCAGAGAGTTACCCGGCCCCCTCCTAGATCAACTGCTCATTGTCACTTGCTTCCCCCTGCTCACATTTTACGTGGGCTGGCCTCGGTCTGTTGTTGGTTGAACTACATGATGCCCAGCAAAGAGCAAGTGGTAGGAATTGGCCAACAGCTCGATTTCTGCCTAGCCCCTTTTCCACCTACCTGCCTGCTGTTTTGTCTCTCATCTTGGACAAAGACCCACAGAATTCCATAGCACACTGTCTTCATTTTCCCTGATTGTCCCTTCTTCCAGTGACATTGCTTTTAAAATGGACTATTCTACAACTTACCAAGAAAGAAGAGGTGGAAATCTGGACTCTTCAGACTGCCAGAAGGGTGTTGCTGTTCAAAATACTCACCCACAATAATAATAATAACAACAAACCTGCATGTAGAAAAATGGCATATGAGGGAGCCCTGCAGGAAGAAAACTGGCATATGAAGGGTAGCCATCTTCCTGATGTGTTAACTTATTAAACACATAACTTTTTAAATGGGGGAGGATTTAAATATGAGCTTCTCTCTCTCTCTCTCTCTCTCTATATATATATATATATACACACACACACACACACACACACACACACTCTCTCCCCTCTGTGTGCAAGCTGAAATTACACTGTCAAGGAAAGCTTTACCACTCGATCCTGCTGAATGCGTAAAGTGACCCTTGTAACATTGTCCTGAAGAGTCTGAGGGTTGGAAGACAGGCCGATTGGGTGGAGGGGGCAAATTAATGGTTCCAGAGGATCTCTGGTAAGCTGACTCTGTTCTGAGGAGACGATGCTCATCGTCTGACCATCCTTCTTGCAGGGCCCTCCTGGAAGGCGACCATCCCGACGTGGCCGGAGGAGGAAAAGCAGGTGAGCACCATGTGCCCCCAAGGGATGGGTCTCGTGGAGCAGAGATGGCAGAACCTAAAGCAAGGCTGGCGACATAGCAGAGGTTGCTTACCACTGAAAGCGCCTTGATTCCATCCCTAATAGCTTCCCTCCTCTTCTCATTAATCCATCCTTGGTTTCTGCAGTGGTGCCCGGCCCAGTGCCCGACCTGAGACAACACGGATTCGGGGTCCCAGTGCAGATCCAGGCCCCAGCCCGTTGGTAAGTGCCACCCACCTCACTACCATCTCCTCCTGGGCAGAGGAGACCACCCCCTCTTGTAACAAGGTCTTTGCTACCTTCCCCCAATGCATCTGGACAGACACGCACACTGACCAACACACATGGCGGACAAGGGTAGACCATGGAGGTGGTAGGCCACACTTCTCCAAGCATCCTCACTGTATCTGTGGACTGCAGAAGCTAGGGCTTATCCAGCCATTTCTGACAAAAGGGAAGTTGAGAGAACAACGAGGCAAGAATGTTTTGTGGCACCTTAAAAAGTAACAATTTTGTTCTGCCATAAGCTTTCATGGGGACTGGCCACAGAAGCTCATGCCAGAATACATTTGTTAGTCCTTAAGGTGCCACAAGACTCATTGTTGTTTTAGGTCACAGAAAGCCACTGAGGGTTCCTCCAAACCACTCTCTGGGTCTCGGCACATAATAAGCTTTTCTCACCATACCAAAAAAGCGCCACTAGATCGCACTGAGCAGTTGCAACGGTAGCAGAGAAGCCAGCTCTCCTAGCCACTGTCACTGCTACACAGCAGGCCATAACAGGGACTGGCCTGTGTTTGGATAGATGAGTCCCAAGTCTTCCTCGAGCTGCCATGCCTGCCGCTTCATTGCCCCCCAAGTGACATCTCCAGCTGCTGTCATTTCTACCAAGCATCACAACCAGTTACTGTCATTGAAAAGCAGAGGCATCGATACACTGCACAGATCTGATTATGCCACCAATAGAAACCGTTGGGCTTCTGGCTTCCGTTGTGTTCATCAGATTTTCTTAAAGCTACATTTTTGTTGAAACAAATAAACAAACCTCTCTACACTTTCAAGATGAGCAAAGACACAGAAAGGGGGGAATGCTAAAGATGAAGGGTAGAATAGAGGTTAGAGGAGCCTTTGGTAGCCTCACTGTTTACACCTTCATGTCTGCATTCACCTGCCCTGTCAGAACCAGCCCAATGCTTACTGAATGGATTTAAAATATTTCTATCCAACCTTTCCCACGTGCTCAAAGCAGCTTACAATACAATTGATTTTAAACTTTTACATCAAAGCTATGTCTATTTTTTTTTAAAGTTATACACCAATATTTAGAGCGGCACAAGCAGGAAAGCCATCAGACAATGTAGCTCCCAAGTCACATAATCTCCATCTATCTATCTAAAGGCCTTTTGGAACAGGTTTGTCATAAGCTGGAGGAAAATGGCACATGGCATAATGGAGGTCATTGCATAACAGCAGAGCAACAGCAGAGAAGGCCCTGTAAGGAGTTGCCAACCCCAAGTTGGAAGCTACTAGGAGTTGCCCACTTTAGTTCACTGGGCATCATGTTTGGAAGCATGGAGAATGGGTGGAAGCAGGGCAGTAAGACCCTGGAGCCGCTGGCAGGAGGCTGGCTGAAGGGGATGAGGTCATCAGAGGCAATGCCCAAGGGAGGATGAAGTCATGGTACTGAGAGACCATGAAGGCAGCTGAGTGGTGAGACAGGGAGTGGGGGTGGCGGTGGCAATGAAAGCTTGCTCTGAGGAAGGCACGAAGGCAGGGGATAAGGGCCTCTCCTGTCTGTTGTCAAGAGTGGTAATTAGTGGCAGGGGTCACCAGCAGTGGCCATGGCCAACCTCATTGCTCTGTTGACAGCAGGTGGGAGTGGCTTGCCTGTGCTCCTAACCCCCCCAAGAGGCACTCTTCTTACAGGCCCTACTACTTGCAGTAGATGTTCTAATGTCCCAAATTGAGGGACGCTGGAGCAGGGCCCTTGAAGTTGACCTCAACGGCAGGGCAGGGGGTTGAAGTGTTCCTTAAGGCAGGGTTGTTGAACCTCTTTCTGCCCAAGAAATTCAAATTCCATTGTGTAGAAGCTCTTGCGGGTGGGAGGCACAGTCCAGTGGTGGGTGAGGATGAAGGCAAAAGAGGTGGGGTTGAAACGAACAAGCACCCATGATATTTTCACTTAAAGCTCTTAAACTAAGCCTTCAGAGAGGCATTTTGACCTTTCAGAAGGGGGGGGGGAGACTGCACAAAAGCTGGGAAAGCACCAAGTAATTGGCTGTTGTGGAAAAGGGGTGGGGCCAGGGGAAATGAGCAGGGCTCTCTTCTCCCTGTGAGAAGGCCTTCCCCATCCAGCCCACAGTGCCCCCCCCGAGCTCTGCCCCCCCCCCCATGGCAATCATGCTTTTGAAAACCTATTGGCACCAGTGGAAGTTTTTTTTAAAAGCCTAATTGCTGTCTGGGGGGGGATTTTGGGGGGTGTTACAGCTGGGAGTGGAAAGGTTAACTCTCCTCTCCCCACACTGCAATCCCCCTGAAAATCCCCTCTCCAAAGGGGAAATTAGGCTTTGAAAAAGCTTCTAATGTTGCCCATAGCAGCTTTTTTCAGAGACTTATTACCATGCAGGGGAGGCAGCTGGGGAGAGGGGGGGGGGAGACAGAGAAAAGAGGGAAGAGGATGAAAGTGTGTATGTGAGTGAGTGAGTGAGTGAGTGAGTGATTGACTGACCCATCGGTGACAGCTGTCTTGTGTATCACTCTTCCATCCTTAATGGCACCCAAGATTTGCTGCCTGAGTTGCCTGCTTCACCATGCAGCCTTTCCAAACTGGGTGCCCTTGGGATGGTTTGGACTATACCTCCCATCAGCACCACCCAGAATGATGGGAGTTGTAGTCCAAAACATCCGGAAGGCAACCAGTTTGGAAAGGCTACCTTATAGTATGGCTGTTCCTTACACTTGCCAAAATCCGTGTGGCCTCCCGCTTCCGCTTTGCAAGCAGGACAAGAAGAGTATTCGGTGTTCATGATGCGCCGCATTTATTATGTAACTTGCGTTGCCACTGTTAGTGTGGTTGTCTCCACACCAACCCTGTGAAATAGCTCATGGTTTCCATTTAGTGATTTGGGAGGAGGAGCAGGAATTTTTGCTGTTATAGCCACAAAACTGTGGAAAGAGTTCCTCCGGAGAGATGCCTCATAAACACCCACCTCTTCTAGGTCACCATCACATGGGAGGGCCCACAGCTCAGTGACAGGGCACATGCTTTGCACACAGCTTGAGGGCGTGATCCTGTTGTCCCCGCCAGGGTGTCCCAGGGGCCATTGGATTTTTCAGATCTGCGCCTCTGAGGGCAGAGAGAGGGGGCTGCCCTCAGAGAGGGAGACCCAACCTTGCAAGCCTCCATCATGATGCCATGGAAAAGGTCCACAGCTGATGCTTCTCTGAGGTTGGATCTCTGAGGAGAAGACAAACTGTGGAACAGCAGGATCCAAAGCCCCTCCAGTCCCCTGACACTCCTTTGGAATGGGGGGAAACCGTCACCCCCCTTCAAGCTGCCAGAGTTTGTTTCCCTCCTATTGGGAGTAATGGGAGGGAACAGTTTTTTAAAAAGATAATTGGCTGTAAAAGGCCACAAAATAAGAGGGGGAAAGCCACACACACTGTTCCACCCTGCCTGCAGGGCATCGGAAAAGGCAGTTTCTCCAAGGGAGACTGGGCTGGGGAAGGCCTCTCAGTCTCTCTTTCCAAGATCTAGGAGAGCTGCTGCCTGATTAAATAGATGCTACTGAGCAAGTTGGACCAATAGCGTAACTCACCTGAGGCACAGTAGGGCAGGGATGGACAGAAAGTAGATCTCCAGATGATTTGAACTTCAGCTCCCAGCATTCCTGACCACTGGCCATGCTGGCAGGGGCTTCTGGGAGTTGAAGTCCCAAACACCTATCTACCTTCTGCCCACCTCTGCCATAGGGTATTAGGAACACTGGAAGTTGGCTTTTACAGGTCAGATTTTTTGTCCATCTAAACCAGTATGGTTTGCTCTAAGTGGCAGTGGATCTCTCTATGTCTCAGGCAGAGGGAGGTCTTTTCCTGATGCTTTTATCTGGAGACGCCGGAGATTGAACCTGGGACCTCCTGCATGCAGAGCAGGTGCTCTGCCATGGAGCTTGGGCTCTTCCCCTTCATTTCCTGCCTGAAGGTAGCCCTGCCCTGCCCTTATACTGTTAGACTAATGATAGGAACCGACTGAGCTCCATTAACTCATCTCATGAGAGCTGTACCTCGACATTTATTTTATTATATTTATACCCCACCTTTTTTCCTGCAAGGAACCCAGGGTGGCTTACATGAGCCTCCTTTCCATTTTATCCTCACAACAACCCTGTGAGGTAGGTTAGTGCTGAGAGTCAGTGACTGGCCCAAAGTCACCCAGTGAGCTTCATGGCCCGAGTGGGAACTAGAACCCGGATCTCCCGACTCCCTGTCCAACACTCTTAACTATTATGCCACACTGACATTTGCTGTGCTGCTGTTTTAAAGGAGCCTTCCCCAAGCATGCATCCTCCAAATCTGTTGGACTGCAACTCCCATCAGCCCAGGCTGGGGGATGATGAGAGTTGTAGTCTAATAGATCTGAAGGTTGGGGAAGAAGGCTGCTCTGATGATTTAGTACGGGATGTGACTTGCGTTACATTACGATGATGTGTAGAGGATTATGCATGTTTTAGTATGATGTGAGCCACCTTGGGCAGGTTAGCCCTGAAAGGCAACATACAAATGTTGAAATAAACTAATAAAATACATGTGCCACCACCAGCTTTCCCTTCACAGGGTGTGGAAGAAAGAGCATATGAAAAGAGGCAAGTGGGAAGGGTACTTCGGTCCAACTCTGAAACTGCTGCCCCCATCTTCCTCCCCCCCCCACGCTCTTTCCCTCCACCCTGCATTTAATTGGGCCTATTTATGACAGGAGCATCACCTGCATTAGTCTAGATCAGGGATGGGGCGCATGCAGCCCTCCAGATATGGTTGGACTACAGTTCCCACCATCTGCCACCACTGGCTATGCTGGATAGGGCAGATGTGAGTTGCACTCGAACAACATTTGGCAGGCCAGACTACATTCTCCAACTCTGGTCTAGATGGAGCTCCTGTCTCCGAGCTCCCTAGACATAAGGTTTGGGGAAGGATCTGTATTGGTCAATGACCTTGATAGGTTGGCCTGATTTGGTTTGCTTGGTGTGAGATCTGAGCTTGGCATTAGCCAAACTACAATCTCACACCCGTCCAACCAAATCGAGACCCAGTGTGGCGTAGTGGTGAGAATGTTGGACTGGGACTGGGGAGACCTGGGTTCAAGTCCCCACTCGCCCATGAAGCTCACTGGGTGACTTTGTTCCAGTCACTGACTCTCAGTCTAACCTACCTCACAGGGTTGTTGTGAGGATAAAAAGGAGAGGAGGATTCTGTAAGCCGCCTTGGGTTCCTCGGAGAAAAGGCAGGATATAAATATAATAAAATTAATACATACTTACAGATGGTGGTGGAAACCCCTGAGGCAAGGGCTGGGGAAGGAGTGAAACACCCCCCACCTTGCTAGCTGAGCATTAACTCTGAATTCCCCCCTCTTCTCCCCACTTCTTAGGTTGATTACACCGTTGCTCGGCGGCCGCGACCTGGCCGACCCGTGAAAAACAGGAGGAGGAAGCTGCCCACATAGCATCGCCTGAACTGAGGGGGGCCTCCACCATTGTCTGCTTCTAAGCAAACAGAGTGTAGGACATCCCCGGCTTCTGTCTGCCCCCCAACCACGTTTCATCTCTGGTGCCCAGCCCCTGGGCATGTGTTGGGGGGAGGGGGAGGAAGATACCAGCAAGAGGATTTGTTGCTGCTGATGGGCTCTTGGCGCCTTGGCCATGAATGTGTTGTCGCTTCACCAGTTGCCTGGGACCTGAATCTCTCCCATGAGGGACCTCTGGAAGCACAAGGTGCAGCTCTGGTCTCAGCATTTTGGGGGGAGGGGGGAAGAGGTTGAAGGGGCAAACCGGTGGGGGGGGGGCGCTAGAGCTGGACATGTCCATAGCACTTCTTGAAGCCATTTTTGCAATGCTCTGAAGGGGAGTTCCATGCAGCAGTGCAGTAGTCCTCTCCTGCCCCTGCTTCTGTGTCTTCCCCATCCTTGGTGAGACACCCCCCCCCCGCGGTTTGGTCTCAAAACCTCAGCAGGAGTAGCAAGGGCTGTGTGCTCCAGGAAGGGGACACCACTGCCCTTTCACTTCCCACCTTACCTCAGACCTGTGTGCGCTGCGGCACCCAGGTGAGAACCGGCTCAGGGTTTTAGTACAAGAACTCAGTCTTCTCTTTCTCTCTCTTTGCCTCACCAAACACACACACGCTCCTAGTCCCAATGCTCAAGGTACAAAGCAATAAGGAAAATAAGCCACATTTGTTCAGGGAGGATTCACTCCCACCAGTAGTTCAGCAGCTCACTCGCTCCCTTCCTATGCAGCCCCTGTGCCTCCATTTTGTATGCTACTGAAACAGAGTGGCAGTGAGGCAAAAGCCTGGGTGGGGGTTGGCCTGCCCTCCTCCTTGGGGCCCTGGGACTGCTAGGGCCTCAAGTGGACCCCACACAAAACAACCCTTGGCTACGGTTTTTCTTTTTTCTTTCTGGTTTTCCTTCTAAAAAGAACACTCAGGTCCTAGTGCTGGGCAGAAGCTTATGGGACAGGAGGACTTTGTGCTCAAAATATAATTGACCCAGCTTTGCCAGAGCATGCTGCCTTCCTCTGCTTCCATCCCCTCCCCACCCCCAAACAGATCATGCAAACACACGCACTCACACTACAATCCTCATCTCTGAACGACCAAAATGCTCCACAACTCACTTCCCTCCCCCAGCCCACCCCCACGTCTGCAACTCTTGACGCATTATGCAAAAGCACTGTGTAGATACTGTACAGGTTGCGCTGTCTCTCTCCCCCTCCCCCGCGGTGCACTTCAACCAACCAACCAACCAACCAACTTCGGCCTTTGTTTTGTATAAAGAAAAAGAAAAAAAAGGAATGGGGAAAAAAACTATTTTCCTTCTTTGAGCTTAAATTTTGTTTTGTAAAAAAAAAAAAATTTACACAATTGTGAATTGTAGCTTTTCTATGGGAGCGACTTAATTTAACAGATGAAAATATTTTGAAGCTTAGATTGAAGTTACTGTTTCTTTATTTGTTTATTTTTTGGGGGTGTGTGTTTTGTATCAAGTATTAAAATATGTATTTAAAACAAAGCCTGATGTGGCTGTTCTTTCAGCAGCTCAGCTCATAGCTCTGGGGGGAGGGCCTTGTTCTGCCCCTATTTTTAAGAGGTTATGGCTGGCACGCAGAGAAGGCTGAAAACATCCCAAGAACATAAGTGATCAAAGGCCTGCCTAGCACAGCATTCTGTTCCCAGTGGCCAACCAGATGCCTATGAGGTGCCGAGAAGTAGGACACGAGTGCAATCTTTATTTTTTATTTATTATATTATATTTTTAAATCGCCCATCTGGCCGGCCACCCTGGGCAGTGTACAATCATGGTAAAACACAATTAAAACACAATTAAAACAATATCCGTGTTTTAAAAAATCCTAACCCACCCCATATTCCCGCCTGAAAAGCCATGTTTTTAGTGAGCGGTGGAAGTTCATCAGGGAGGGGGCATGGCAAAGGTCGCTGGGGAGGGAGTTCCATAACTTGGGGGCTGCCACAGAGAAGGCCCTCTTCCTAGTCCCCACCAGCCTGGCTGCTTTGGCTGATGGGACAAGGAGAAGGCTGTCCGTAGCAGACCTTGTTGAGCGGCCTACTTGATGCTGCTGGAGGCGCTCCTTGAATTAAGCTGGACCGGAGCCGTATAGGGTTTTAAAGGTCAAAACCAACACCTTGAATTCAGCCCGGCAAGCAACTGGTAGCCAGTGCAACTCCTTTGAGCACCAGAGTGATGTGATCTCGCCGGCGGCTGCCTTTAACCAGGCGAGCCATCGTGTTCTGTACCAGCGGTAGCTTCTGAACCGTCTTCCAGGGTTACCCCACATAGAGCGCATTACAGTAGTCTAGGCGAGAGGAGACCAAGGCATGAACCACTGATGGGAGCAGATGATTAGGAAGGTAGGGGCGCAGCTGCCATATCAGATGGAGTTGATACAGCGCTGCCCGGCTCACAGTTGACACCTGAGCCTCCATGGACAGCTGGGAGTCTAGAATGACTCCCAAACTGCGGACCTGGTCTTTCAGGGGCAGATTTACCCCCATTTAGTACCAGGTCAACATCCCCTAACCTTCCCTTGTCCCCCACCAGAAGTACCTCGGTCTTGTCGGGGGTTCAGTTTCAGCATGTTCCTTCCTATCCAGCCAGCCACTGACTCCAGGCACTTGGACAGGGTCTCAACAGCCAACCTCGGTGAGGACTTGAAGGAGAGGTAGAGCTGCATGTCATCTGCATATTTATTTATTTATTTATTTCATTTTTATACCGCCCAATAGCTGAAGCTCTCTGGGCAGTTTACAGCAATTAACAAGACAGTCCCTGCCCACAGGCTTACAATCTAAAAAGACACGACACACAAGGAAAAAGGAATGGGGAGAGAAGAAGGGGGACAGCGCACTCCAAACCTCCTGATGATAGCTCCCAGCAACTTTAGGTAAATATTTAATAGCATCGGGGAGAGGATGGAACCCTGCGGCACCCCACAAGTGAGCAGCCAAGGGTCCGAGGCCGCCTCCCCGAGAACCACCCTCTGGTACCTTCCAGAGAGGAAGGACCGGAACCACTGCAATACAGTGCCTCCCATGCCCAACCCCTCCAGACGGTCCAGGAGGATACCGTGGTCAACGGTATCAAAAGCCGCTGAGAGATCGAGGAGGACTAGAAAAGAGCATTCGCCCCTGTCCAAAGCCCTCCTCATATCATCCACCAAGGCGACCAAGGCCGTCTCCGTCCCATGTCCAGGCCTGAAGCCCAACTGGCATGGATCTAAATAATCGGCTTCATCCAAGTGTGCCTTCAACTGAGCCCCCACCACCCGCTCGATCACCTTGCCCAGAAATGGCAAATTGGAGACTGGGCAAAAGTTGTTTAGATCTTGGGGATCCAAGGAGGGCTTCTTTAGAAGCAGTCTTATTGCTGCCTCCTTCAGGGCTGATGGCATCACTCCCTCCTCGAGGGAGGCATTCACCACCGCCTTGATCCCCTCACCCAGTCTCTCCCTGCAGCTCATGAGTCAGGACAGGCAAGGATCAAACAAGCAGGTGGTCAGCCTCACAGATGAAAGCACCTTGTCCACTTCATCAGAAGGAAGAAGCTGGAACCGATCCCACAAAACCAGTCTGCCATTGGCCTCCTCCCGCTCATTCCCTGTGTCCACGACGTACAAAATCCCACTCTTAATCCGATTGATTTTATCTGTGAAGTGCTTCGCTAAAGCCTCACAGGAGGCTTTTGACTGTTCCAATGGATCCGGAGCAACTGGACCGACCAGGCTCCGGACCACCTGAACAGCCTCCTGGGGCAGCACCCCGCAGACACGATGGAGGCAGCATAAAAATTCTTTTTTGCTGCCTTCACCGCCACCTGGTAGGCCAAGAATGCAACTCTAACCTGTGTCCGATGGTGTTCGGAGTGGGATTTACGCCATCGGCGCTCTAGCCTTCTCACCTCCCGTTTCAGAGCTCACAACAATGGAGTAAACCATGGCGCCGTGAGAGCTCTGTTCAGGTGAAGAGGGCGCTTCGGGGCAACTCAGTCTAATGCCCTGGTGATTGCAGCATTCCAATCGTCCACCAGGGTCTCAACTGAGCTACCGTTTCTGTGCTCCCACCAATTCCCCAAGCGCATTCAGGAATCCATCCAGATCCATAAGACGCCTGGGGCGGACCATTCTAATAGGTCCCTCACCCCTGCAGAGGGGTTGTGGCACCAAGAAATCCAACCCCACCAGATAGTGATTTGACCATGACAAGGAGGTGGTGGATATACCCCCGATTTCCAGATCATTAAGGGTGCAGCTCCCAGGAAGCCATGGTCTCCATGAAGTCCCGAGGTGCCCCCGTGAGGGCAGCCCCCGAATGCATGTTGAAGTCCCCCAGCACCAATAGCCTGGGGGACTGCACACGCACATCGGAGACCACCTCCAGCACCTCGGCCAGGGAGTCTGTCATGCAGCGGGGTGGACGGTACACGAGCAGAATCCCCAGGCTGCCCTTTGGACCCAACCTCCAGTACATGCACTCAGTAAACTTGGTCTCCCGGAGAGGGAGTCTGGTAAGGACCAAGGAAGGAGTCCCCCAGCAACACATCGGTATGCCTTCAATACTGGAGCTTATATATAGCCATCATGTCTAGTAGCTGTATCCTCCATTAATTTTATTTAATCCCCTTTGAAAGCCATCCAAGTTGGTGGCCATCACTACATCTTGCAGCAGTGAATTCTATTAAATATGCAGTGTGAAGAAGTACTTATCTGTCTTGACTCTCACCATTTAGCTTCATTGGATGGTACTGGGTTCTAGTAGTATATGAGAGGGAGGTAAACGTCTCCCTACCCTTTCTCTATACAGTAACTATGCACTTCTGTAACTGTTATGTCCCCCTTACTCCCATTCTTTCTAAGCTGAACAATCCCAGCTGCTGGAACCTTTCCTCAGGGGAGTTGCTCAAGCCCCTTGATCCTTTTAGTTGCCCTTTTCTGCACTTCTTCCAACTCTACATTGAATGTCCTTTTTTTTAGGTGCAGTCAGTGCTTTTTTTCTGGAGAAAAAGGTACCGGAACTCTTGGATTACATTTCCTCGGGAGTAGATGGCGATTAAATTGTAATACAATTAATAGAAGAAAAGGTGCTGGAACTCAGTTCCGGTGAGTTCCACCAGAAAAAAAGCCCTGGGTGCAGTGATCAGAACTGCACAGTCCTCCCAAGTGTGGTCGCACCATAGATTTGTATAAAAATATTAGCACTTTTATTTTCCATTCTTTTTGATCCCCAGTGTGGAATTCAGCCCTTTCACAGCTGCTGCACACCAGGGTGACATTTTCAGTATACTATCTACCAGAACCACATGTTCCCTTTCTTGGTAAGTCACTGCTCAGCATATATGTAAAGCTAGAGGGCTTTTTTGGCCCAATGTGTATCACTTTACACTTGCTTACATTGAACCGCATTTGCCATTTTGATGGCCATTTCCTCACTTTGGAGGGATCCTTTTGGAGCTCTTCACTGCCTCTTTTGGCCCTAACCACCCAAAATAATTTGGTGTCATCAGCAAATTTGGCCACTTCACTGCTTACCCTTAACTCCAGATCATTTATGAACAATCTAAAAAAGCATCAGTCCCAATATAGATAATTGGGGACTCCAGTGCTTAGAATCCTCCTTTGGAAGAACTGACCATTTATTGCTTCTCTCTGCTTTCTTTTCTTTAACAATTTACTAATCCATAAGATAACCTCTCCTCTCATCTGATGACCTCTAGGTGTGCTCAGGAGGAGTCTGGTGAGGGACTTTGTCAAAAGCCTTTTGAAAGTCCAAGTAAAGAATATCTGCCAGATCACCCCTATGCACATGCTTGCTGACACTCTCAAAGAACTCTAGAATGTTAGGTGTGACAGGACTTACCTTTGCAGAAGCCATGCTGATTCTTCTTGCGCAGGGGTGGGCAAATTGTGGTCCTCCAGATGTTTTGGCCCATAACTCTCCTTAGCCCTAGCCAGCATCACCAATGGTGATGGATGATGGGAGTTTTAGGCCAAACTATCCAGAGGGCCGAAAGCCCACCCGTTATTGAGCAAGACTTGTCCTTCTATATGCTTGATAATATTATCTTTAACAATGCTTTCCATCAATTTACACAGAAGAGAGGTTAAGCTAACTGGCCTGGAGTTTCCTGGATTCCTTTTTAAAATTTGGCATTACATTGGCCATTCTCCAGTCCTCTGGTACAGAGGCCAATCTTGGGAACAACTTATATATTTATTAGAAGATCAGCAATTTTATATTTGAGTTTTTAAAGAACTCCTGGATCGATACCATCTGGCCTTGGAGATTTATTTTCAAATTGTCAATAAGGTCTAGAACTTCATCTCTTGTTACGACTATTTGCCTCCATTCCTTACCCTTCCTGAAAATAACTGGAAGACCTACATCTTCTGCAGTAAACAGACACAAATAATTTATTCAGCTTCTCTGCAGTCTCTGTATCTTCCCTTAGTAATCATTTTAACTCTCTTGTCATCCAACAGTCCAACTGCCTCCCTAGTTTGTTTCCTGCTTCTGAATTTTTATTGTTGGGATTAATGTTATTAGCATTATGTTCTGTTTGCATTTCTTCTATGCAAGTTCCCTTTTGTTCTCATTTGGGCAAGACTTCCATTTTCTGAACAACCCAGCATTCCAGGTTCACACATCAGGGAGAACAACCCAGGGATGGGGTGTCCCTGGGTTGTTTAGCAGAGCGGAATTGGGTGAGCACTTGGGAGCCAGCACACTCACTCGCTCCCAAACAACCCTCGGTTTCTTTACTGTGGGTTGTTCATTGCATGGGAACTGGGTCGTTTTCTCTTTTGAAGGATGTTAGACTTCCTTGGCAATTTTCCACTTACAATTTAAATTTGATAGCACTATGGTCACAGTTTTCAATCAGATCAACAACTCCCATTTTGCACTAGATCCTGGGCACCACTTAAGATTAAGGCCAGGGTTGCCTCCCTTCTGGTTAGTTCCATGACCAACTGTTAGGGCACAGAGTTTGAGGGTATCTAGAAACTACCTCTTTGTCATGATAATAACATGCATTTATCCAGGTTACATGAGGGTGAAGTCACCTATTACTACAACTCTCCTTTAGATGCCACCCTGATTTCATTCTCCATCAGGGGGACGATAGCATGTCCCCAGTACTAAATTTGGGGGGCCTGCTATTGTCACCCACAGCAATTCTGTGAAGTAGTCTGCATTTTTTGAGGTTTCTAGTTTGTTTGACAGTGCCGTTTGACATTGACTCCACCCCAGCACTATCTACCAGGTTATCTAAATGATGTGTGATATCCACAACCTGCACACCAGGCAGGCAGTTAAACCATGCGGTCTACGTACCTGTCACAAACCCATCTGCCTGTGTCTAATGATCGAATCCCACACAACCAAAAGCTCCCACCCACCCACCCCCAGGCATATCCTTGGCACAAAAGGATATATTTCATCCCCTAACAAATGGGTTCCTTCTAATAAATATTTATTTATTTATTATATTTATACCCCGCCTTTTTTCCTGAAAGGAACCCAAGGCGGCTTACATAATCCTCCTCTCCATTTTATCCTCACAACAACCCTGTGAGGTAGGTTAGGCTGAGAGTCAGTGACTGGCCCAAAGTCACCCAGTGAGTTTCATGGCCAAGCGGGGACTAGAACTCGGATCTCCCGAGTCCCAGTCCAACACTCTAACCACTATGCCACACTGGCTCTCATATTTCCTTCTTCTTCAGAGTGACATCCTCTTTCTCTGTGACAGCATAGGAGCTGTCACCCTGGGAGTGGGACACCACTAGCACATCTTCAAAAGTCTCATCCACCAACCTCTCTGCCTCTCTCAGTTTCTTCAGGTCAGCTGCCTGGAGCTCACTGCATCGACGACACACCCATGATTTCAAAATTGAATTAGTTATACTAATTCATATACATATGGGAATATGCAATTTTTTATAAGCTAGTCTGATGGCAGCATTTGGGTTTCCTTGACACCAGTTACAGCTCAGCATAGATACTCCACACTATGTGGCAATTGTATTTGCTGCAGGTAGACCAGGATTTCCCACATAAAGTGCTAACGAGAAGCAAGCACTCTTTGGAAGCAGTTTTAATGTTTTGCTTTTGCACAGTTGAGTTTGGGATTATTAATTTTATTGTAATTTTGATGTTTTATGTATTGCTTATCTAATAATATGTTGGAAGTTGTCTTGATGGCTTCTCAAAGGCCAAGAGCAGGATAGCTGAGAAAGCCTAGGTTAACCCCCTTTCTGTTGTCCTTCCGCCAGCAGTCAAAGATGTCTTTATTCAGGCACTCCTTTGGTACGTAAACTGGTCTGTTGCTGAAGGGTTTTTAATTGGCTGCGCATTATTTATTATTTATTGTGTTTTTAATTAACATTTTGTTTTAATCTGTATTTGATTATTGTTAACTGCCTTGAGGTCTATTTTTGGTGGAAAGGGGGATTATAAATTAAAAATATATAAACACACACATAACTTGAAATGCAAAAATAAACAAATTAAACACCCACGTACATGCACCAGGCAGCCACAGCCCAATCAGTGCTCATATTGAGTTTAAGACTGTATATCAGTCCTTCACTTTATACATATTTCCAGAGGCAAAAAACAGTAACACCGGTGTACCCATACCAAACACAACTGCAGCACAGTGGGAGGCTGCTGTAATTGATTCCAGCAGCAAAGAAATCCTTCCATCCTACATGTGCTTCCTGCAAGGCTGTGAACTTGTGTCAATTGTCAGGGATCTTAGTAGGTGTTCATGCAGGCTGTGTGCTATTTTTGCCTATAACAGGAAGAGTGGAAGAGCCTGTAAAGGGTCCCCAAGGGTGAAATGGGACAAGAACATAAGTAGAGTGTGTCCTCCGAGGGAAGTTCAATGGATGGCGAGGGCCTTTATGGTGGTGGCCCCTCAATGGTGGAATGCTCTCCCCAGTGAGGCCAGTCTACGCTGTCATCTTTTCAGTGCCAAGTTTAGACTTTCCTCTATTCCCAGGCATTTGATGGCATACGATGGGGGCTTATAGTTGTCACTGATATTTTAGTTGTTTCATGGGGGTGTGGAGAATTGTTTTTAGCTTTAAATTTTTTTTGTATATTTTAATGTTGCTGTAAGTCGCCTTGAGTCTTTTTTGAGAAATGTATCTAAGAATTATCATCATCATCATCATCATCATCATCATCATCATCATCATCATCATCATCGGACCATCTTCCATTTGGTAACCTGTGTCCTCACTGTGGGAAGCTGTGTGGATCTAGAATTGGCCTCCACAGTCACTTACGGACCCATCGCTAGAGTCTACACAATTTTTTAGAATTTCCTCTTTTTATAATTTTCTTTTGTAATTTTATCCTGGAAGACAATCTTACTTGGTCACGAGTGATCGCCTACTACTACTAATAATAACAACAACAACAACGAGGCCTGCTGAATCAGACCAAAGGCCTATCTAGTCCAGCTTCTTGTTTCCTACAGTGGCCAAACAGATGTCTCAATGGGAAACCCAAAGTGGAACATGAATGCAATAATTCTCTTCTACTGATGTTCCCCAACAATTGGTATTCAATTGTTGGGGAACAATTGTCTCTGATCCTGGAAGTAGCCATTATGACTACTCACCTCTGATCCTGAAAGTAACCATTATGACTAGCAGCCACATGAAAGCAGACCAGGATTGAAGAGTGGAATCGCGAAGCAAACCGAGCACACAGTCATCTCCTCATCAAAAAAGTCGGTACAGAGCCGTAAGCATAAGTGTTTAATGACAGTAAATAATTATACAACAATACGATTCACCTCCATGCCAGGCTTGGGGGTTAAGACACCTTTCCAAATAAAAGGCTCCTCGTTCTGGGCCAAAGGGTGAGTGCACCTTCCCAGGTGGATATGCAAAGGATGGTTCCCTCTCTAGCACAGCCCCTCCCTCCAGCTTGGAACGCAGCGCTACCCTCTGCAGTCGTGATCACAAGGACAGCGAAACGCTGGAGGGGGGCACATCTGCCCTTTAACGGGGACAGATAAGCACTCAGTCCACTGGCCTGCATGAAGGCTGAACAGCTGCTAAGAGCGCACAAGAAAAGGTACAGAGGTAGGGAAGGGACGGAGCGGTTAGTGCGTGTTTGGACGGCAGGAAAATATTTGTGCCCTGCCTTAGTAGACTGAATTTAGGGGATTCACTTGGCAAGCTTCTGCACTCGTGCATCGATGCTGGTGAAATTGTCCTCAACAGCAGCAAGGTTCTCCTTCATGGTCTTCTGAACCTAGGGGGGAGAGCGTGCATAGTAGTCAGCCATGGGTGCTTGGGGGGGGGGGGCGACACAGAGTAAACTCACCTGGGTGGCTGAGGGGAAATTTTCACAAGGGCTACATACACCATACCGAGTGAAAATGAGGAACCGACTAACTCAGCCGGTTGGCTATTAACTGGAGCCGCACAAATGCTTCAAGGAGGTTCTCAAACAGTATGGTGGTGATATTGACTGGTCAGAGAGGCACTGAAACTCTGAGCCAAGATAATCCATACTCTGCACCAAGAATAAGTGCATTCTCTGGCCTACGTAAGTTGAGCACCAGCCCAGTCTGGAAATTGAAATTCACCCAGCTCCTTGACTACTGAGATTTCAGCAGGCATATCCTATGAGCCTTTGGGGATATCACAGTTGCAAAGGCTAGAAACTTTAGTTTCTTTAATAAAAGTTGACATTCTCAGGCAGTTTAATGCCATGACCAATATCACACTCTACACCAGCGGGGAGGGGGCAATTTGTCACCCTCAAGATGGTATGACCTACAACCATGATCCTTCACCGTTGGCTATGCTGCCTAGGACTGATGGGAGTTGTAGGCCAAAACATCTGGAGGGCCACAAGTTGCCCAAATGTTGCTCTACACTTTTTCTATGCTCCCACAAAATCACAGCAGAGCCAGGGGTATACCGTATTTTTCCGTCTATAAGACGCCCCCATGTATAAGACGCCCCCCACTGGGCAGTTTCGCAACCACACGGTTCTCTCCTCGGCTTACTTCTGTGCATAAGACGACCCTCAATTTTTAGTCTAACAATTCTAGGAAAAAGTATAGTCTTATACATGGAAAAATACTGTACTCTTTTTGAAAACAAAAGTTGCACTTTTGGCTACCATATCAGTCACCTATATACCTTAAAGCCTATCTTACTAGACGGCATCACAACTTCTTGCAGTAATGAATTCCAAAGATGGATTATGTAGATGTGTCACATACCCCTCCATTTTAAATTGTCCTCCTATCAGGAAGGTAGTACAATCCATAGCAGCAAACATGTTATTTCCTAAACATAAGGTGCAGGTTGGGGAGGGGAGGGGAGGCAATTGCTGGTGGGGGGGTATGCTTAACCTTTTTAAAATTGTGCTTTAATTTACAAACTAATTTCCTTTTAATTTACAAACAAAGTAGCTGGGGAGCCCCCTGAGTATGCAGCAATCGCTACCTTGCGTTTGGGTGGCCACGCTCCAGTGCCAAACCATACCAGACCACCCAAGTTTGGTATCAGTTAGAAGGAATGGTGATAAACATGGCTCTGCAAATCAACCTGAAAAATGCAAGCTGAGTGGTTCTGCTTCCATATCCCAAGCCAGCCAAAAAGCAGCCCAGCCTTCCTCCTGGCACGAAACTGCATAATTTGAGCAAATGTGTCAGATTTCAGGCTCCCCACTGCCCACTAGTTTCTAGGGCTCACAACTGCAGGGAAAGCAGTTGCGTGCAGCACCTGCAGGCTATTGCCAGGCACCTTGGAATGTATGAGCTGTGTGTTCTGCCTGCAAGTAGCTACACTGTGTCCTCCGCACAGTTTGTACAGCTCCTCCTGGTTGTGCTTAAGTGTCAGTGCCAAGACCCACCTGTGTCAGCAGAGCAGCATTGTCCTTCAGGGAATTAGCAATCATCTGTTGGGTAGTGTCCAAATGGGTCAGGAGCTGCCCAAACTGCATGGCTGCAACAGACACGAACCAAAGTCAGCTTGGGGCGGAGGTGGAGGAAAGGTGGTTCAGCACCAGATGGTTCACCGGGGCAACCAGGGGAGGCCCAAAGGTCGAGGCATCCCCAAGATCAAGTCCGCCACTGCCCAGTTCACAGGTGAGCCTCGTTCTGATCTCAGAGGCACCCAGGGGCTCACCTTGTTCATGCAGCTGCTGCACAGTGACCAGGCGCTGCACCACCTCAGGGAGGGTGCTGGCCAAAGGGTTCCAGCGCTGCACTATCTCATAGAGTTGATGTACCTGTAGGGGGGGAAAGGGAGGACAGTTCTGAGCAAAGAGAGAGGCCAAGTGGGAACCTGGTCTTGCCCATTAGGCCAATCATCTCTGCTCCCCTGTAACGTATGTGTTCACACCCACACACAAATGGAATCAGGTTTGGCCCTAGAATCTCATGACTTGGCTGGCGATCGCTAAAGACAGTCAACATAGGCCCAGTGTGTAAATCATACGTATTCATCCCTTGATGACGGCAACACCAAGTAAGCGACTTGTCTGTGTTAACGAACCAGCAGAGAGCTAACACCACAGATGGAACGTTCTCGTCAGCTGATGTTGCCTCAAACGCAATGCTCTTCAATGGAGTTCAGTTCACATGATCAGCTGCCAGCCATTAGATGTTGAGTGATCAAATGATGCACACGTGCTTGTGCCCTAGGACTGTACCAAGCCGGTCTCAAATGTCACCCCTCTTTCCCCCCCTGAAGATTCTCCAGCACAGAAGAGCTGCAGTCTCCAGTTCACAGAGAGGACCTTTGGGATTTCCTGAGCAGAGCACTGATTCCATTGTATTGCTCAGAACATCCACAGCTGAGAAGCGTCTACTTTGTTTTCTATCCCAGAGTTGGCAGAAACCTTTATGAATCGAGGAAAGCAATGCCCTATTGCCACCAGGATTGGGAATCACACTGACCCAAGGCGCTTTAGGCATCCCATCACTACAGAACATTGCTGCTCCAAGTTGCTACAGTCAGATCCTGGCTTTGGTTTAGCTCTGCGGGGGCATTAAAGAGGAGCAGGGGGGTCTCTATATATCTAGTTTAGGAACCATAAGGCAGTGCTGCCGTGACTTAATTCCACAGGCATAGGTATACATACGAATATACAAAGCGGGTTTATCATGTGCCCGGTTCTGTAGAAGTGAAGGAATCTGACCTTGCTTTGGGTGTCTGCGTCCTCCACTGCCGACTTGTGCTTGGCAATCTCATTCACCTTTCCCAAGACGCTCTAGGGATGAAGAACGTGCAGTTAAGAGAACTGGGTCCTGCCAGAACTTCCAAATCCCCCTGCCCCTTTCCCATGCACAGGCCAAATGCTACGGCTGACAAGCGCCCTTAGAGCAGTGTTCTCCAACCTTGGGTCCCCAGATGTTTTTGGCCTACAACTCCCAGCAGGCCCCAGCCAGCATAGCTGGCTGGGGCCTGCTGGAATTTGTAGGCCAAAAACATCTGGGGACCCAAGGTTGGAGAACACTGCCATAGAGTCAAGACCCACCTGTAGCCTTGCCTCCACCTGGTCCAGGGAGGCCACGTCTAAGGAGTTGACTTTGGCCTGCAAGATCTCCACGGTTTCCTATGGACAGGATATGACATGGGAAATGCATATTAGAATAAATACCAAATGCCTATAGGTAAATTTGGTTGACTAGTTCAAATCAATATGTGGAGCTTAACCCCTGCCCTCATTTTGCCCTCTCTTGCCATTAGCTGCCTTGACCCACACTTCCATGACATCAGTGCAGCTTAGCCAATGGTAACAGACAACAGCTAGTTGTCGAGTGATATGTAAAGTCTGATTCTTGTTTTGACCTCACAACAATCCTGTTAGGGAGCCCACAACTGTTCCAGGCTGGGGAACTAGGCTAAGAAATAATAGCTTGTCCTAGGACAACCAGTGAGCCTACAGCTATTTGAACTCAAGTGTCCCACAGGCCTAAGTCCAACAGTCTGTACTGGACTAAATTGGCTCAACATCCAGAAATGATTTTTTAAATGCAAAAGTCTCAAGTGTTTTTAAAAACTGGAACTATGTGTGTAATATTACAGGACCGCTGTTTGATCTAAGAAGAAAGATTAGGGGCCAAGTAAAAAACAAATTGGGCTTAGAATCGGTCTCCCAAACAGCACCACAGACTTCTTTAAAAATGAAATACTAATACAGTTACTGATAGCAATGTAACTATTTCATTGAGTCAGTGTGGCGTAGTGGTGAGAGTGTTGGACTGGGACTCAGGAGATCCGGGTTCTAGTCCCCGCTTGGCCATGAAACTCACTGGGTGACTTTGGGCCAGTCACTGACTCTCAGCCTAATCTACCTCACAGGGTTGTTGTGAGGATAAAATGGAGAGGAGGAGGATTATGTAAGCCGCCTTGGGTTCCTTGCAGGAAAAAAGGCGGGGTATAAATATAATAAATAAATAAATAGCCAGAGCAGGGGTGCAGAACCTCCAACCCCTGGGGCACCCCAATCCAGGGAGCTTCTTGGAGTTCCTCCAGGGCTGGGCCTTAGGCACCAAGCCCCACCCCCTGGAGGAATCCCCTCGGATCAGAGACAACAGTGGGGATTCCCCTCTCACTGGCCTCAATTGTGAGAGAGACTCCACTGCCATAGGGAAATCCAGGCCTAGAATCTTGTCTCCCAAATGTTTCAGTGCATATCCTCATTTCCACCTCATGTGTTTTACACAGACACACATGAATCATGCAGCACTTATCAAGCCTAACATGGTCTCCCAGCACCCACAGAAGAAACTAATACACAACCCTCATGCCCAATTCTTAAAAGCAGACATCCTCTCTAATTCCCTCCCAATCCCAAGAGGCAAAGAACATTTACAAGATCCAGTCAATGCCTTACCATAAGACTAGCTCCCTGAAGTCCAACAGACAGAGGATTCTAGACAGAGAAAGAATGCATCATCATCATCATCATCATCATCATCATCATCATCTAAAAAGTGTGCATTTTTTAAAATGTGCATTTTCATGCTTACTCTATGAGGGGAAAGTGTGCATTTTTGCTATGCTTTAAAAAAAAAAAAAGCACAGTTTCCCAGTTCAAAATGCGCACTTTTCCTTGGGAGCGAAATGAAAAAAGGTTTCCCAAACGAATGTGGGAAATGAAGAGGGAGGAGCTTCTAACTGACATCTGGAGAATCTGAGCAATCGCGAACATTGCCCGTTTGCCCATCCCTACCGGGAGTGCGGCATCAGTGCCTTGGGGAGGTGCTGCCTCCAGTCCGCTGGGGTAGGGGAAGAGAGGGAGGTAGGACTGGAGCCCTACCTCCCTACCTCTGTCTCACAGCCCGGCCCACGGGCCCCTCTGCTCTTGCCTGGGAGTGCTGCAAACACAACTGGCTGTACCACTTGGCACATTCATGCTGCAGGCTTGGCCGTGTCCAATGCCACACATTAAAGCCAGAAGCCTAGAAGTTACAGCAATCTGCCCCTGCAACCTAGCTCTAGGCATGACACCTTCTGGACAATTTCACAACACTCTCTTATGGCCAGACTAGATCCAATGCTAAACACATAATTAGAAAGAATATCAGGGCTTTATTAATTTTTAAATAGCAGGCACAAGGGAGGCAATCTTCATTGGGACTTCCATGTGCAGGGAGAGGAAATTTGTGAAAATGGGGGTGGGGAATGGCATGCTGCTCTAAGCCCTGGAAAAAAGCTCCCACTGGCAGCAATGAGAGCTTTTTGTTTTAAAGGCTAATAGCAGCTTTGTGGCAGGATGGGGGGGGGGGGATCATGGCTCAGGAGGAATAGGGTTTTTTTTTAAAAAAAACCCTCCCTGCAAACTGCAGTCCAGATGAAAATCGCCTCTCCCCTGTGCCTATTAATTTTTCACGAAGAGGAAAAAAATGCTCATCCCTCAGCAGCAGCTAATGAATGAGGCAATGGCTTCATCACCACCACAGCCTGCTATCAGAACTGATTCCCGCTGACCCCTCACCGCCACCGTCATCATTTATGCAGCCTTTCCGCTGCCTCACCTGCACGTCCTGCTCACAGCGAACTGTAGCTTCCAGCTCGGCCAACCGCTTCTCCAGGTCCGCAATCTAGACGGAACAAAACTAGCATCATCCTGATTGTTGGAAGTTCATGCCTTCCAGAGATTAGTCAGTGTTGAGTGTACTGGCTTCGTGAAACTGACCACAGGAGGGGGTCAGCCAGAGGTCCTGTTTGCAGATGCAAAGGCCAAGCTAATGTATACGCCAAGCCCCCTATACCAGTGTTCTCCAACCTTGGGCCCCCAGATGTTTTTGGCCTACAACTCCCAGCATGCCCCAGCCAGTGTAGCTGACTGGGGCATGCTGGGAGTTGTAGGCCAAAAACATCTGGGGACCCAAGGTTGGAGAATACTGCCCTAGACATTAGCGAGGCTCAGAAGTACCAGGCCCACAGCATCCATCTTGCTCCCTTAGGACAGGGTCATGTTTTAGCACCAGTCAGGGAGGATTTCTCACCTGTGATGTCAGCCTGACTTTGCAACTTCCCTTGCACACATACATACCTGCGAGCCGAAGGCTCGTTCATTGTCAATCTTGCCCAACCCTTTATGCTTTATGCTGTCTGCTTTCTTTTTTATACAAAAAAATATTAAGTGGCAAACATATGTTCACAGTCATCCTTTACCTTACTACAATAATTTTTAAAAACCCTTGAAACCCTTATAAACACTTTTTATAATTGCAAAACTGCTCTGGAGACTGGGGTGCTGGTGATGTAACAAGCACTGACCAATCAGTGGTGACCACAGCATGCTTTTGCACATTCAAATTGGAACACCCATTAGCCTACAGAATTCATTTTTATTTTTCAGGAGAAAAATAAAAGGAGAGAAAGGAGAGAAAGTTACCTTTGGACTGAATACCATGAGGGCACTTCTAAACCAGCCCCACCACTCTACAAATATCACAACTCATCACCCTAAGATACTTTCTTATAATTTTTGGAAAGGTCTCAGGAAGCAAACATTTCCCATTCTTACCTTGGCAGCCTGAGAGAATTTGTCCTGCTCAGGCCGGGAGTGCAGTTCATACGTCACTGTGTTTCCTGGGCCAGCCGGGGCTTTCGCAGGGCTCTTCCCACCTGCAGGAGTGGCTTTAGTGCTCCTGGCTGCTTCCAGTTGAATGAGCAAGCGCCTAATAAGTTGAAGAGGCCACACATGGTGTGTTAGAGTCCCCAATGACTACACTGGTTGTAATGGCTACTACCTGCTGTTCTGGATTTCAAATCACAGATTGGAATAATATGGGGGGGTGGGGGGAGGAGAAAAGCATGGGTGTTATTTATTTATTTACAGTTTTTATAGGTTGCTCTGTAACAAAGTTCCATCTCCCCTCTGCATTAGAAACAGGGGTGATACAATTAGCTTGGTTATTTATGCTTGTAACCAGTGATGTGTATGTAGTGAAGATGGTTCCACTTTTAGAAATGCACTTGAATACAAGAAAAGTCAAATGAGCAACTGGAACGGATTCAATACTAGTCAAATCTAAAATCCAAGTTGTAATTCACTTTTTCCCCCAGGTGATTATCCCTAGAAAGGACATGCACACAGCTCTTCAGGTATGCTAAAATTAGTGTGTTGCCAATTTTCAGTGCCTTCATTTTTTCCCTTATAATCTAAATAACGTAAGGGAAGTGTAGGCTTATTGACTTGACATGCCTTAAAATATTTACAAGTATCCCAATAAACATTTCCAAGTAAATCTTTTAATTAGTTTGACTGTAACATTCAAACCACACTGTGCACTTTATTGATCCACAGCCCCCCAATCTAATATTTCAATTCAACTACTTTTGTCTATGGGGAAAAAAAGTCAGCTATTTATACAGCATGTAAAATTAATTAGACATACTTTCTTACTAAACCAAAGTCAGATAAACATGCTAAAATCATCTATTTAGGGCAGTGGAAAATTTTCCAGACAATTTCCCCAATTCAATTTCGTTCTTGAAAACCCAAATCACTACTTGTAGTACATGATACTATGCATTATGCCAGTTTATCTGTGCAGATAATCTAGCCCACGGGTGGGCAACATCTAGCCCTTTAAGATGGACTTGATAACTTCATGGTCCCTTTCAGTTCTGAACAGAATCTAAGCCAGCCTTCCCCAACCTGGTGCCCTCCAGATGTTTTGTACTACAACTCTCATTATCTAGCTGGGAAAGATGGGAGTTGCAGTCCAACACATCTGGAGGGCACCAGGTTGGGATCAGCTGATATAGGCATTCCTGCTAAGTGAAGGCAACCCACTGCACCAGAGAGAGAGAGAGAGAGAGAGAGAGAGAGAGAGGGTGTCTCTGGTGTCAAACTTGCCTGGAAGCTTATACTCTCAGCCTTGCAAGAGAGACCTTATCCCTAATCTGAGGTGCAAAGGGCCTGACTGCAGCAACCAAGGGTGAGGGCCATGCTCAGATGCACCCTTATGAAGACTTCGCATGTCTTCCAAGGCTAAGCCTTGGCACTGAAAGCAGCTTCTGGGACTAAGCCCTGGCTCAGCTGAAGTGCCAACTTCATCATGACCTACTTGGCCAGAGCTCCATCAGGATCCGTCAAGTTGATGGCTGCATCTGGCCCCAGCAGTTTCTCCAGGTGGGTGGAGACCAGTTGCTGCTTCAGGCCAGCCACCTGCTTAGCAAGGGCAACTGGTGTCAGCTTCTCCTCGGCCGTGGACTCCTTCACAGTGCTCTGCGGGAGGAGGAATAGGACCGTTAAAGCCCCAGATTAATTTGGCACAAATGTATCTGATCCCTTTGCACTGATACTAACCCCAGTTTTAAAGCAGTTGGCCATAAGGCATCCGATGAAGCACTTCATTTTACATCCAGTCCCTAGCAACGGAACAAGGACTAGACCTTGACCAAAAAGTTGAGTGGGTCCAAATCAATAGGGCCCACAGAGGAGTTGCAAGGGGACAGAGACCTCCTTCAACTATCCCAGGGGTAGGCAATCCAGTGCCCTCCAGATAGTTTGGATTACAACTCCCATTATCCCTGGTCATTGTCCATGTTGACTAGGGCTGATGGGAGTTGTAGACCAACACATCTGGAGAGCACTGGGTCACCTGCCCTTCATCTATTCTAAAACCTGCATGGGGAGACTCTTACCTTGATCTTCTCCACTTCAGCTGTCAGCTCCTGAACTTCATGCAGCAGACGCTGGTATTTCTGCTGGGGAGTCTCTTTCACACCCAGTCCTTCCCCTAACTGAAGGGGAAAGGCAGATTCTCCAGTCAAAAGCGTTAGAATTCTGGGAGCTCCTGCAGCAGCTGTCCTAAGACCATTTCACACCAGTTCCTGGGGCAAAGCTGCCTCTAGAGCAGCCTCCCCCAACCCGGCACCCTCCAGACATTTTGGATACAACTCCCATCATCCCTGACCATTGGCCAGGCCTGCTGGGGCTGTAGTCTGGAACATCTGGAGGGTACAGGGTTGGAGAAAGCTGCTCTAGCGAGAGGTTTTCAAGAGGGCAATTCCCCCCCTTCCACTGTTTCTTTGCAGCTAGGTCCCTCTCAATTCTTTCTGTAAGAGAAGTATTTTCTGCTTCCGTGATTGCCAAGAGAGTGTGTAAACTGGACAGATGTGAATATATGAATATAAACACAATTAATTGCAGGCAGTGTGTATTTTCCACCCCACCCCCACCCTGAAGGACTTAGAAGGGTGGGGGGGGGAGCTGATATTGGCAATCAGGGATGAATTTCCTCCCGGTTCAGACTGGCCAATGATCCTGTTTGTTTGTTTTTAAAGTTGCCCTGCAATGCACGGGCCACTCCCTGCTTGAGGCATGCTGTGGTCTGGATTGCCTGTGCCAGTGGTGGTCAAATTGTTTGCAGGTGTGCCACAAGTTAAGCCTAAAGCAGGAGAGGAGAGTCACTCTAGTGCACAGTACAATATAGACATAAGACCCCACCACCACGTCTATGGATCATTTTGCCTTTAGCCTGCTGAGGGTGGTAACCATGAGTAGCACAGCACGGGAGGGACAGGAAAGCGCTATACCATACTCGTTGCTCTAGTTCAGGAACGCCAGAGATCCCTGCTCCCTGTGCCACTTATGGGGCCAGTCCCACAAGCTGGCCTAGGTCAAGGTGTGGAAGGTTTGACGGGTGGTTGGGCTTGCCTCATGGACTACAAAGCAGAGTTCGACTGCAAGGCCGCCCCTTTCAATCTGACCAGCCCAACAAATTAGCTACTTACAATTTCATAGTCTCCAGACTCATAACCAGTTCTTTTGGATTTGCCAATACGATCAGAGAAGTCTAGGAGACAAAAAAGGAGAAAAGAAGTCGCATTTTGGGACCCAACAAACTGCAGTTTCATATATTTTTCCATAGGTTAAGCAACAGGATCTGCTGTGGCAGGACAGTGTTCTTTTCTCATTAGCTCATATTTACAGAATGGACCTTTCTATCAACTTCTCATATATTCACACCAGAGCTGGGAGGCCTGGCTGCACAATCATCACCCATGCGCCCTAGACTCCATAACCTGTAAGGACCAGCATTCAAATTGTAAAAGAAGCCATATGGCTTCCTCTAGTTCAGAAAGACCAGAAGGATCACCATTAAAGGGCACCCTAACATGCATGATTCACAATGTAGCTGACATGGAACCACTGAAATAATAATCTGTGGGCTAAACTACATGCTACTTTAAATACAAAGCATGCAACTGATCCTTGATTTTTTTTTTTTACTTCAGAATAACTGCATGGGGTCCAAATCCAAATCAGGACAACTGTGTGCAGGTAGGGGAGGTTCAAATCTTCCCACCCAGCCACTTTCCCTCCTAAATTAGCTCTCACACATACATACACGGGGTGGGTGGGTGTTTAAAAAAAGGGGGGAAAATCCATTGGTACCAATGGAGGGTTTTCTTTTCTGACTCCCTGTGCTTATTCTGAGCTGAATCAATCTGCAAGGATCCGCCACAGGCTACGTATTTAACGCAGCTTGTAGTTTAGCCCTGAGTTGTACTCTCTCACACACACGTTTGCAGGCAATGACATAAATGAGTAACAGACATCAACAAAAGTAATAAGATATACAACATGTACATAACCGCCCACACAAGCACAGTACAGTAATAGAACATTAGGTGATCTTTTAATTATGATTCTTGCATTCTTGCTGGGGATTGTTTTGATCATTTCCCACTCCCTGCTCCTTTTCCTGCTGCATTCTCAAGTTCAGGGCAGAATCTGGATCTATGGGTCTGCTCTGCCCTAAACATATTGTAAGCAAGGGGACTGTGGCAGCCTTCCCCCAATCTGGTGCCTTCCAGATGCTTTGGACTTCAACTCCCATCAGCCCCAGCCAGCATGGCCAATGATCAGGAATGCTAGGAGTTGTAATCCAAAACCTCTGGAGGGCACCAGGTTGGGGAAGGCGGGTCCACAGAAACAGATGCACTTACCTAGCCCTTTGGTGCCCACTCTCTTGTCCTTAAATTTGTCATAGGCTGCATTGGGGTTGACAATGATATGTTCCACGCTGGTGCTAGTTAGCTCCTCCTGTGCAGAGAGGGAGAAAAATATCAGAGAGCCCGGCCTTGCTTTCCTCCTCTTCCCCAACCATCCTATCTTACCCAGCAGTTTCCAAGAAGTCATCACAAGGGGCCAGCAGAACTGAGGAGACGCTTTGCCAGCAGTCCTGACAGCTACCGCCTGCGCTACTAATGCGACACTAGTAGAAAACCATGATTGTGCAACATCATTAGTGCATGCTAGTGGGATGGGTTTCCCGGGAAACTCGTTGCGCTAACAAGCACTATTGACATTGCACAAGTGTTAGTTTCTGCTAGGCCAATGTCAACAGCGCTAGGGGCAGCGCACTGTTGGATCCTTCCCATAAATATTGCAGTGCTCTTACCATTTTTAGCCTGTGGAAGTTAACCATGATGCTGATCTGAAAGGAGCACAAAGCACCTTGACACACTGGACATAGCTGGCATCAAAAATGAACTTTTCTCCCACTAGGTCAGATTTAAATGAGTCAGCTGGGGCAGGGGGGTGGGGGGTTTCCCTCTGGACCACATGGCTTGGCTCACTTGCTTGAGTCCCTTGAAACAAACTGCTCTTGGCATGCTGCTCCTGGATTCATTGCTGCCCCCCTCTCTATACCACAATGGCCTGCTCTGCCTGTTATGTAGGCCAATCTGTGTGAGGCCTGATGTTTGAAGGATTTGGTCTTCAGACCAGAGCTGTGTTGGTGGGAGGGGGATGGACTGGATGTGGTCTCTGGTCCCTTGAAAACCTATATTCATGGGTCTAAACAGGGATGATCACATGAACAGACTTGAGCAGAGAACATGAATGACCTACAAGCGTGGAAGAAAAAACCCAATTAAGAAGCTAAAAACATTCAAATGTTGATATTGGCACAATTTTAATTGTCTACATCTTAGCAGCACATGCCTTGGCCTCCAAATGTTGACCAGAAGACTACTAGGAAAACCAAGATGAATACTGCTGTTTAACTTTGGCTACACCCATACAGTTATTTAATAAACTCTGCTTTTATTTATCTATCTATCTATCTCCCCCTCTCCTGCCTTTTTTCTTGCAAGGAACCCAAGGTGGCTTACATAATCCTCCTCCTCCTCTCCATCTCATCCTCACAACAACCCTGTGAGTAGGTTAGGTTGAGAGTCCATGACTGGCCCAAAGTCACCCAGTGAGTTTTATGGCTGAGCAGGGACTAGAATCTGGATCTCCCAGTCCAACACTCTAACCATTATGCTACACTGGCTCTCCCAAATTGTCTGTAAAAATGAGTTAAAGCATGGAAGGAAAAGTTCTCTTTTGGTAGGGGTGGAAAGGCAGTACTTCTGCTGAACATTCAGGTGGATGTCAGGTGAACATTATCAGAGCAGAGCTTGCTCTACTTCTTCGCAGGACTAAGCAAAGGACTATGAACATATGTATGAATGCATAAGTACTACTGAAAAAGAAAGAAAAGGCCTGATGTGCAAGAGGTGAGGCAAACCTGCGGGCTCACACACCTCCTTGGCATGAGAAACAAATCACCAATGTGGCATTCAAATTATTGGTACATATGTCTATACCTACAGATGTGAAGGCCTGGGGGGGGGAACTAAAAAAGGGGGGGACATGTTTTCCCCAAATGTGTCCCATTCCTCCCCCCCCCCCACAGTTTTCTTCCAAGCCTTCACATCTCTGTCTGTAACACACATTGCAAAGCCTGGTTCACACTCAGGTTAAAAGCTTGCTGGGACCACCCTTAGAAGGCGTTATCTGTCTTCACAATCAAGGACCTAAATCTAGTATTGGGATCAGGGTGAAAATAACCATAACCCACCCTTACCAGGAAGCATCACTACCCTGCAAGCTAAGACTTCCCTATGAAACCAGAGCACACAAGGATATACTTTTATCACACCAAATCATGCTCAAAATGATAGAAGCAAGCAAGGTTACATGGAAGATAGAGGTTTTTATATTAAGAAAAATTAAAGTGGTTGTTACATGGCCAGGCATATATTCGCCTGACAATGTTACATGTTCTTTAAAAACAATGGAGTGGGAAGGGTTAAAAATTCCAGCTGGCTGAGCTGAGGGAGAGGAGAGGGAGGGCAGGACCATTCCACCAGCCCTGCTAAAGAAATCCCCCATGAAGGCTCCTCCTCCCTCACCTGTCACCAGCAGCAGCCATTCCAGCAGGCTGTATGGAGGAAGACAAGAGAGGGAGGGCAGGACCATTTCAACAGCAATGCTGAAAGAATTACCATTTTCCTCCTCCCTCCCCATTCCTTTTTCCTTGTGCATCGTGTCTTTTTAGATTGTAAGCCTGCAGGCAGGGATTGTCTTGTTTAATTGATTATACGTAAGCCGCTCAGGGAGCCTTTTTCGTTGAGGAGTGGCATAAAAATACATAAAATACAATAAAATAAAATACAAGAATTATGTTAATAGAACTAACGGGCCATCTGATCTTGCTCAAGGCATTGTTATAGCCTCCATCCCTTTCAAAGTAGGGGGGAGGGGGAAACCAACAAGGGAAAGAGGGAAATTCAGATTGTGACAAAGTATCTTTCAATCTCCAACAAACACTAATCAAAGTAGCATCCCCCACCCCTGCTCCTTTTTCTTCCTCTGGGGGAGCATGGAAGAGCCAATTACAGCAATCACAGTATGGGAACTGAGAAATTATAGAGCGTGTGTGGGTGGGTGGCGACAAATGCTGAATAATTAACCGCAGGATTTGCATTTGCTGTAATCATTCCGGGAGAAAAAGCGACTGTGCACATTCCAGAAGTGTGTGAGGTGATGAGAGCATCCATTTCCAGAATATTCAGAGGTCTGACCCAGGCTGCTGCAAACATGGTTATACCAGCCTGAAGGGCACCAGGTTGGGGAAGGCTGAGTTGCAGGCCAGCGTATCCCGTTGGTTCCATTTATTAGAGGAATTTAAGCATGGCGCGGCCACAGGCTCTCCCAAACGGGGAATTCTGGAAAGGAGCACGACATAAAAATACACAGCAGAAACACAAGGTGGGGCTAGATTTACATGGTGGTTTTGCGACAGCTCGACCAGCCAATACAGACAAAGGTTTCTTGCAGTGTGTGCAATTTAGGCCAAAGGTTGCCACAGAATTCAAGAGGGTTTCTTACTTGGCAAAGGAACAAGGCTGTTAGCGTAGGGCCTGGTAGAACCAGAGAGAAACCCAAACTACAGGTCGCTCAAGAGAATAAGAGCTTGCGGCCCGCTTGGCGTCAGTGGCCTCAAGGAAGCCGAACCTCACAGATCCTCGCTGTCTCCAATATGCATCGCCTTGCTCCAAGACGGGGACAATGAGGGAACAGAGAGAGGCAACCCCCTGACAATGCCTGCCCTGCTAAGGGATGGCAGTGTGCCACAAATCAATGAGGCGCCTCTCATTTGTTGTGGCAGGGCGCATTCATTAACACGGCAATGGCAAGCTGCTGATAATGAGACCTAGCTTTGTGCCATATCCAACACTAGGCCTCACCAGCAACCTCCTGCACAGACTCAGGCGGTGATTAGCACAGAAGGACACCCTCTGGCGTGGCCCGCTCTCATCATCTGGCCAATTAGAAGTCAAAACACAGCCCCTTGCCCCAGCACTCTTTCTCAGCTCCCTCGCTGGAAAAAAGAGGGTCTTTTCCAGTGCTGGATCCAGGTTTTGGAGGGCCCTTGGGCAAGGCACCCTCAATACCCCCCTCCCTCAGTGAGTCTACCCTCTCACCACCATTGTCACCAACTGCTATTGGTCCTCATCCTCGCTTCCACTTGACTGCTTGACAGGCAGGGAGCAAGTAGAGGCAGTCCCCGAGTTACGAACAAGGTCCGTTCTTAAGTCTGTCTTTTAGTTGAATTTGCACGTAAATTGGAACAGGCACATACAGTTCCCCGGCTCTATCTCATTTACATAGAAAACGGCATAAGATACACGGTTTATGTAGAGTATAGTGTAGTATACATTTAAAACGGCATTTACGCAAATTGCGTCCGTTTTTACGTATACTACGCAATACTCTACGTAAACAACAAGTGCCTCAGCTGGCGCTCGCTGGAGGCTCGGCGGTCCATTCGTAAGTACAAGTTGTCCGGAAGTCGGACGTTTGTAACCTGGGGACTGCCTTCTCACCACCACCACCACTGTCTGGGCCAGAGCGAGAGGCAGGTGAACAAGCAGGATGCAAGGGTGAAGAGGAGGAGAAACTCCAGGGGGCTCTTGTCGTGGGCCCCTGCTGGGGTGTGGGCCCTCGGCAGGTGCCCAACCATGCCTGCCCTTGATGCTGTCCCTGGTCCCTTCTTACTCTAGGGCAGCATTGCTCAGGACTGGGAGTGAGAAGGCTCTGCCATTTACCACAAGCAGCCCTCCCTTCTCTCGCTAAGTGCTAGAGAGAGGTGGGCGCTCTGCCAGCACTCTGGAAACGGCACGGTGGCTGTAATGGGCTCTGATTGGAAATCTATGGCTGCATCAAGGCCAGGCTCGTTTTGAAGAACTATTACAGGAGCCTCAAATTCCTGCTCCCATCTCCCTTTGCTTCCTCCCATTAAAGTAGCTGGAAGAGGCTGTTCTCAAAACAATGGCAAAAAATAGCTGCATCAGATTAAAGCAGCTATGAAATCATGGCATGAGGAGGTAATCGTTACAAGCAACAAGAGCAAGAAAAAGCAAGGGTCACAAGGCAGGAGATCTCTCTAAAGGCATGGCAGATTTTTGAAGGTCAAAAAAAGGATGTCTGAGATCATTACATCTCAGGACTCCTCAACTCCACAAGTCGTATGATGTTGTAAATCTCCATTCAAAGCAAGGCACCCAAGAAGGCCTTATCAGACCATTCAGGACCCCTGCAGCACCCCACAGCACACCATTGCAAATTATTGAACTATCATTTGTACTGACAGATGAAGCCTGAAAATTTCTCATCACAAGAAGCTATCCATTTCTGTTATCTCTAAATCTTATGGAAAACTGCTTTAAAATGGTAATTCAGTGGAAAATCCATAAATGGTATTAAACATTTAATGGGAAATGATGGTACTGTAATGATGCTGGATGATAATGATGCTTTTCCTCCTGTGGTAGTGATGCATGAAATCACAAAAAATTGAGAATATGGTATCCATATCAATCAATGAACTGTGTTACCTAGGTACAGATTACTTCTGAATCCCTTAACGTACCTATTGAATGATATACAACATAAACTCTCAAAATAATATTATCAACTCATTTTATACTTATTGGTGGCAGCAAGACTGACATATACTAAATACTGTACTGTATTGGAAATTACATACGGAACTTACAAAGAAAATGATTAGTGAACACCTGGGAGTCAGATTAGTAACATATAACAGTATCTAAGAGCTCACCAATTAAATTGTGGGTGGCAAATGAGCTGTAGAGATCAGTGATTTGTTATATAATGCTAGAATATCAAGTGGATAGGAGGATTTCTACAAGAGATGGATCTAATATTAAATGAATAGTTTAAATACTTATAATACACCAGGTATATTTTGCTGTATTATTTAGGTGGAAATGTACAAACAACATACTTTGCTGTTAGTCTTTGGTGTATGTTAATTTGTTTTTTCCCTTCTTGTTATCTTTATTAAAAAGAAAATACTGAACAACGTTGCGTTGTTACCAGTACTATACAGAGATGTGCATGATCCTTGCCAGTGTTGGCTCCAGGTTTTTGAGGCCCTTGGGCAAGACACCCTGCATTGGTTCCATTCCCTCAGTGAGTCTTCCTTCTCATCGCCATTGTCACCAGCTGCTCCTGCTCCTCATCCTCTTCCTTATCATTGCTACCACCTGCTTGCTCAGCGAGCCCGCACTCTCAAGAAGGCAGTGGCATCTATTGCTCCTCCTTCTCACCATCACTTTTGTCTGGATCAGAATGAGAGGCAGATGAGGGAGCTCTCAACAGTGGGTCCCTGCTGGGATGTGGACCCTCAGCAAGAGAGCCAGTGTGGCGTAGTGGTGAGAGTGTTGGACTGGGACTCGGGAGATCCGGGTTCTATTCCCCGCTCGGCCATGAAACTCACTGGGTGACTTTGGGCCAGTCACTGACTCTCAGCCTAACCTCCCTCACAGGGTTGTTGTGAGGATAAAATGGAGAGGAGGATGATTATGTAAGCCGCCTTGGGTTCCTTGCAGGAAAAAAGGTGGGGTATAAATATAATAAATAAATAAATAAATAGCCCAACTATGCCTACCTTTGATGCCAGCCCTGATCTTTGCATTGTATCTGCCATAGCCCAGTATAAACAACGTCCATGTCAGCCTTAAAGGCAATGGTTTGGCTGGTGGTGGGCACTATCACTCCCGGCTTGCAGGCCAAATGGATCAGGGGAAAAGAAATATGCCTCCAATAAAGATACACGAGAGAAGCAAAAGATCCCCCCACCCAACAAATAGGGGTGGCACTCATCACAAGTTCAGTGAAGTGCAGAGCTCAGCTGGAACAAATTTACTGGGCAAAGGCAATGCTGTCCATGCCTCCTTCAGAAGGCCCAGTTCCTACATCAAGAATCAAGATGCTACAGAAAGAGGCATTATGGATCTCTTTAAATGCCTGCACATTAAGCAACGCACATTCCTTTCTTCTGCTCAGCAGGCAAAAAATCTGTACTCCTGCAGCATTTCTGGCAAGGTGCGTCAACTAAAGCCAGCTTTCTTCTGGCTTGTTTTCTAGACTTTCCCATAAGGGTTATTGTTAGTTAGCAAGCAGCTTTCCCTATGCATCCCAAGTTAAGCATTTGTGTGAAGGTAACATTAACACCTATACTACAGCCACAGTGCCACTTAACTCATGGGAGTAGTATTTAGTGGAAACCAGAACATTGGCATTAATTTAAAAAAGGACACTTTGGGCTTTAGTTCTGTTTTTAGGGGGGAAGTTATCACAAACAGTGGATTTTAATATGAATTCACAGAACTGGTCTGGGCAAGGTCACTGATGAGCCCAAGGCTGAGATGTTTGCAAAGGGTATACATGTGTGTTTGTGTGTATTGGTAACTAAACCTCCACAGAGCTTTCACCTGCATGTAAAAGATTATAGATGAGTTGTTAAGGTATGAAGCTGTTTCTATGCTATTCCCTATGCTAGTACTTTTAAAACTCTGCGGTTAGACACACCAACATGCCACTAGAAATAAATTAAATGGTCTTGCAAGCCCACCCACAGAGAATGCTACTTACTCCTTCTCTGCAAGATGTATTGCTCTAACCTTGCCTCCTTCCATCCAGAAGCACATGGCGCGGGCTTCCTGGAGAGCAAGTAACGCTTAGTGCGCCTCCCACCCCAATTCTGCTTTCAGAAAGTCTTAATTCTGGAACTAGAAGAAGTAATGCAAATTCCATCCTCCATACTTGGAGTAGGCAACCTGCTGCTCTCCAAATGTTTTGGACTGCAACTCATACAATCCCTGACCATTGGCCATGCTGACTGGGGTTTATGGGAGCTGTAGTCCAAAACATCCGGGGTGCACCAGGTTGTCTATCCCTGCTCTATACTAATACTGAACCCATTCTCTGACTCTGGATTATTACGTAGCCAAAATGGTGTTGTGATGTGTTATCACTACAAGTTGCAGTACATTGTTTACACATGTCTAAGGAACAGTTTGGCTCTGTGAACAGGTCTGTTGTGTCTACACACAGGGTCTATTCTCGGACACATGAGAACCAGATCTGTGGGAATGAAACAAACCAGTCACGTGTTTGTTGTTCGATGACATACTGACCTATTCAGGCAGAAGCCATTTTAAGGGGAAGGATTTGTTCTTCTTCACTTGGTCTTTTTCCTTTGTTCCTGCAACAATGTAATGCCTTTGCTGAGGTGGGGTGAAACTCAGCTTTCTCCACTGAACTAATGCTTGCTATGCATTTATACTCTGCACATGGACTGTAACTAGGAAATGTATACTCTGTAGAACTTACTTTGAATAAGTAAATAAACAGGTAGAATTAGACCTGTGGTGTTCCAGAGTGTTTCCTGCGTCCTGGATTTATTTGCAACTGGGGAAGCTGGAAGCTAATGTCATAACAAGGGCAGGGCAGGCTGGATCTGCATGCTGCACGGGGAGGTGATACTCTGCTAAGATCTGTGTGTGGATAATAGGCTGCTGTTAGCACACAGATTGGATTACAAACCTCTTCCAGCTCCAACAAATGACACTATCTATACACAAATGGGAGGTGTCGGCAGGCTTAAGGAAACCCCAAGGTTTGCAGAAGGGGGGGGGGGAATCTTTAGAAAACAAACTAGGGGGGCATGACCCCAAAAACAGCCCAGTGAGGACTGAGCATGCTCATTGACCACAGAAAGCTGGATGACTGGGGGGGGAAGGAATGCTATCCTGAAAAAGGGCATGGCTAGCTAGCCGGCACCCTAAACAGGTAGGTGCTCCACACTGAATGTTGTTGCAGGTCCCATTTGTGTTGATTCAAACATATGGGGAAATGACCCCCAGAGAGCCACATACAGTTATTCTGTGTTCGCCCTGAGGTTTTACCCATCACTGCCATTTCTACCTGCAAAAATCTCCTCCGGAAATTTGGGGAGCCTCCAGGGTGGCATTTGATGCAGCACAAGGGGCTGCAGCCTGGAGGAGGAATTGGCAACCCCTTTTTCTGAACATGGAAGTGCCTCAGAAGTGTGTAAGGGGCTCTTTTTGGATCCTGGCTGTAATTCCCGTTTTGGTTGAGCAATTTGCATGGCTAGGCAGCAGACAGGGTTGGGGGAACATAGCTAAGGGCCATAGTAAAAAGATGGGAAGTCCCAGTCGGAATGTTAGCAGAAGTTGCCTATCCATATTTAGGCTTCTCTCTACAACCCTGAAGACCAGCGACTGCTCCCCCCCCCCAACTTTTTAATGAAAGTGCAGGTTCTGTTTCCATGGCAGCCACTACATTCTGCATGGAAGGTCATATTATGAGTGCCCTGTTGCCTGAATGGAGGCAACCAGATCTCTCTCACACACACACATCAGTCCGAAAATGCACTTTTAATAGTTTTATAGCCCAGTCCATAACACATTTACCAGCTCAGATGCAAATATCACCGGCGCACAATGGATCTAACTTCCTGGTAAGTCTACTAAGGGCTGTAGTGGTAAAACCCACACTTCTAAATCAATTTAATACATAATTCAGACAAGACTAAAAGATTCAGCAACAAGGATCCAGCAGCCTAGCACACACCTGCCTAAAATAGTAGGTCTTCCGCTGTTTCCTGGTTAACAGAACAGGGCTCTTGATGTACCAACAGACCCAACATGGGCACACGCCATGGAAAATGCTTTTCCAGTGCCCATCTTCACAGAATAAATTCCAGGATTGTATGCTATCTGAGCTAGATTCCCGTGAAGTTAGACGAGGGAATAGACAAGCTTTAAAACAGCCTTGTAAATAAACCTGCAAAAGTTACTAGCCAGCAAAAATGTTTACCAGCCTGCTGGAGGCTGGAGAGCTCTGTCCCTTCTTAGGGCAGCCTGCTATGTTTGTACATTGGGTACAAAAGGAGAGGGCTTTCCTCCTCTGGCAACCCACTTGGTTGCTGTGCTTCCTGAGCTCACTCGCTTGCACTGAATTCCTTGTCACCAGGATACCACTTAAAGACAATGTTGCTGCTTAAAGACAAGGCAGGGCCAAAAATACCAGAAATACAGCATATTTTAGCTTTAAAAGCTAAACTTTTTAGATAAACTTCTTACTGCCAGTAACTAAGCCTTAAGAGAGGCATGTCAACCTTTCAGAATGGGGAAAAACTGTGCAAAAAACAGGAAAACACCAAACGATCTGCAGTTGAGGGAAAGGGGATGGGGCCAAAGGAAAGGGGTGGGGTCATCTGGAGAACCCCAGAGGACTGGATTGGGACCCCAGGTGGGCCAGATTTGGCCCACAGACCTGAGGTCCAACACCCCTGCTTTAAAGTACAAAACAAAACACACATACACTATTGCAGGGGTAGGCAGAAAGTAGATCAGAATCCCCTGGCAGATCCGAGTGATCTGAAGCCAAATAGAAACTCCCAATAGTTTATTTCCCAATTGGAAATAAATACACCATTCTTTCCCACAACACCAATCAACTTCCTCCAGAGTTGGAGTTCTTCTGTGATAAGCAGTTTTTTTAAGGTTTCAAAATTATATTACCATTATGGCTGTGGTTTCTTAATGTATAGTTGTTACTGTATAGGATGAAGCTCCATCTGCCATGTCAGCACAACAGAAGCAGCCTTTCCAGAACTCACATTTATCAGTTTATGCTGAAATTTGCCTCCACTTGACAAGATAAGCACAATCAAAACCAAGAGATTGTCTTTCTTTGAGCCAATTGTAAGGAAAGGGTGGCAAGTTTTTCAGCTGCAGATGTTAGCTGTTAATGCCCTTAAGCATTTTTCCCATGCTTCTTCTGGGGTAAGGATAGCCAACTGATAATCCACAGGTTGAATCCAGTCCTAGCAGACTTATCTGGCCCCTGGGAATTCTCTGCCCTGGCCAGAGAGGCTAGTTAGCCACCTCTTCTATGGTCTTTCGAGAATGAGGTAAAACCTTTCCCCCCCCCTCTCTCCTGGTTCTTTTAAAAATCTGTGATTTTATTGTTTTACACCACTACTTATGTGTTGTGATTTTTTTCCATCTCTGCTGGAAATGTTTAATATTGTTATTTTATCATATTGTATTTCAAATGTACTTTATTACGCTGCATTTTAATTGTATTTCATTATTTTATGTTTGTAAGCTGTGCAAAGAACAATATTATTGGGTGGCCCTATATAAAAATACAGCAAATAAATCCTTATGTCCCAAAACATTCCATTTGGGTTGACTTTGAGAGATAGGCTTTGTTCATATACTTATCAGTTTGACCCATCTCCATATTGACAGATCAGAATGGAATTTCTCCCCAAGTCAGACTGGCTTACAACCTTGATTATTTATGTATCCATCTTCTCTGTACCAAGGACAGGCAGAAGGTAGGTCTGGATCTACTGGTAGATCTCTGGGCCATTTGTAGTAGATTGGCAAGAATTTCTGACTCCCAATTGTTTCGCAATAGCGGCAACAAAATGACTCCATCCACCAAACCCCAATTATACTGCTGAAATAAAGAAAATTTAGGGCAGGGTAGCCAGGAGTCTATTTTTCTGTTGGACTACAAGCTCCACTACATTCTGGTACGCAAAACAAAATACTGCGCTCAGCATTCTTTACTTCTAAGTGCACATCATTTGTGCCCGGCTCCAGTTGGTGGATCTCAGGGTTCTTGATAGGGGTGGGCAGAAGGTAGATCTCCAGATGTTTGGGACTTCAACTCCCAGCATTCCTGACCACTAGCCATGCTGGCAGGGGCTTCTGGGAGCTGAACTCCCAAACATCTGGAGATCTACCGTACCTTCTGCTCACCCCATGCTAAAAAACAAAATAGATTCTACAAGCCTGAAGACTGCTTGGCATGGGATGATGGGAACTGTTGAAAACATCTGCCGGGCGCTAGGTTGGGAAAAGTAGCTCTGTGATACAGTTCTACAGTACAGACTCTCTTGCTCAGGTAATCTGAAGCTCTCTACCCTGGTGCAAGGCCAAATTTACTACCTCCTGCTACCTGCCTGGCATACTGTGATCTGGGTTATATGAACTACAGGATAATCTGTGTGGGGGCTGTTATGTGTAGGGATCCTACTTTGCAACAGAGGAATGGATTTTAGGACTGTGCAGTCTATTTCAATCCTATGACTTTTCCTCATACAGCCACATTTGGAATATTGTACAAAGTTCTGGTAACTCATCTCAAATGTTATTTATAGCAATGTAGATAGATATATGCTGTTAACAGAGGTGGCTAAATGGAATCTCCAAAGGTGACCAAAGAGCAATTGCTAGGTGTCAACAGCGGAGGCTTCATGCCCTGCTTGTGGGCCACCCTGGGAAACAGAATGCTGGACTAGATAGGGCTTTTCTTCTGTTCTAAGGGGATTTGCTGAAAGAGAATTTTACTCTGAAATGGGAAGACTAAAATGGTACTGCATTCCAGTCATTTGCAAGCAGTTACGGTAACTCAAAATGGCACGCTGCAAAAAGGGAACTATGTGCCATTATCAGAGTTTGACCAGAGCTGGCTCTACCATTCGGGCAGAGCATGTTGGCAGATTCTGGATGCTATGAAATGTCATTTAGACTGATTGATTGATTGATTTTACTGGGGTGTGGCAGGGAGAGCCATTCAGATTTTCTGCCTCAGGCAACAAAATGTACGGTATTTGGCCAGTCAATGAGAAGTTTACACAATCATGTATGGAAACCCTTCTTTTCCCACCCACCCCCACCCCAAGATGGCAAGATTTAGCAAAGACAAGATGTTAGCAGCTACTATTCCCAGCACAAATACCAAAGCAGACGGAAGGCGAGGCTTCTTACCAGCTCCTTGCGTTTCCACCAGAGATGGAAAAAAAGGGGGGGGGAGTTAAGGAAGAGGAGGAAGAAGAGATGGGGAGAGAGGAAGGGAAGGGAAGAAAAGACAAAAATTGTATTAGAAGGTTGTCACATGCACTACACACCAAAAGTTCAAACATATTCGCTGCACAAGAAAACCCACCTTCTGCCAAGTTTGACCCCCTTTAAAAAAAAATTAAAAATCCAGCACCTTTGGTGGGACCTCTGGGAAGGCCACAGCAAAGGGGGTTTCTTGAGAAGTGAGATGATGAAGTTATGATTGAGTGGTTACTGGGTTAAAATGACAGCAGGAAGATATTAGGTTAAGCTGCCATGCTTGCATACATGGAAAAATGGGATGGCCGGAGTCGCAGGCAAGGTGGCCAGAGTGTTAGTTATGGCAAAGAGCCCAAGCGAGTGCTGTATCCTCATCCTCCTCCCCTGACGCTCAAGCTAAAGAAAGTCATGTTCTCAAAGCTTCATAAATGCTACCCATTTCGAGACTGTTGTGCAGTTGGGGGTGTGTGTGTTAAATAATTAAAAGGCAAACATGTTTTTGCTGCAGATTCAGATGATGCCCCTCTAGATCAAATGCAAATGGCCCAAGACTTCTAAAGAAGGCATCTGATCATAATTATGGAAAGCAGGAGTGGGAGGAAGAAACCTAGTGGAAGAACACACTCCCTTCTCTTGAACTTGGGAAATGAGCCACCCATTTGTAAGCTGAAAAGTATCTATGCTCTGGAGGAAAAAAGCAAACACCAAAGGAAGTAAGGAAACTATTGGGCCATGTTTTAATCACCCCCCCTCTCTCTGCCCACAGATAAGCTTGAGGCTGAGAAGAGATGGAGAAGGAACAATGCTTGCTCAATTCCCATTGAAGTTAAACAGGTCTAAAGCTGCTTTAGCTTTAATTGTGTCTTTCTGGTCCGTTTCCACCAAGGGGAAACATACCTTTGAAGGAAGCTGTGCCAGTACCCCCAGCAGTGTTTTCTTTACCCTACAATGCCTTTTTGCGATAGGATAGCCCAGGGTCCAGCTCTTCAAACATGAACACACTGCTTCAGAGAACTTCAGAGGAACTGTAACTGATGGAATAAAGACTCTCATGTGCCAACCCTCTAGCAGTGGTTCCCAACCTTGGGTCCCCAGATGTTGCTGGACTACAACTCCCAGCATACCCTGCTAGTATGGCTAATGACAAGGGATGCTGGGAGCTGTAGTCCAGCAACATCTGGGGACCCAAGGTTGGGAAGCACTGCTCTAGAGCAACCTTCCCCAACCTGGTGTCCTCCAGATTTTGGGGACAACAACTCCCAGCATTCCTGATCATTGGCCATGCTGGCCTGGGGCTGATGAGAGTTGAAGTCCAAAACATCTGGAGAGCACCCAGTTGTAACTTGCTCCCAGGGCAAAATAAGCATCTGGCCTAGATAAGTGAGGCTTTTGAGTCCCTCTCCTCCTCCCAACCAACAAGGTCTATCTCTCAAAGCAACCCCAACTAAGACAATTGAAGGCTGGGCAATCAGGAGCAAGCCAAAGGACCTCCTTCTGTTTCATTGCCAGACAGAAGCTGAGACTGTTGCTCAAGCTATCCTAGGGGATTAGCCAAGGAAGCCAGCAATGTTTTCCTAACACCTCTGCAAGAGAGTCATTTCTCCTTTTGGAGCATTAATCCCACTAGACGCTTGACTGATGTGGAAATCACTAGCAGGGAGTAGAGAAAGCGGCTAATTGTTTAGGGAACTGGGAGCCTCAACTGATCTCAAAATTCAGGGAGTACTGCTTGTCCCCAAATACCAAGAAGACAGGAAAACTTCTTAGGGTACATGCAGATGAAATATAAAGACAGAGCTGAAAGCACATTCTGCAGCAACGTGAGTCTCTTTTTATATGGATGTGTTGCCCTAGCATTCAATGAGCTGGTATATTATCTTGCTCTTCCCCCTCTGGCTGGCTGCAAGCTTAATGCCACCTTGTCTTCCTCATCTTCTTGTTGGAGAACAAAGTCCCCTGAAGACAGTCGCCTGAGACAGGCTGTGCCTCTTCCATCTCAAGCGCTCACTGTGGGGCAGTCCCCTTCTTTCCAACAGCAGCATGGCAAGCAAGTGGGGAAAGGAAGTGCCCTGCAACAGACAGAAGGGGTACAAGCCTCCTCTCTCAGACAAACAACTGTGGGGCACTTTGTTCCTCAATAGGAGAAAGAGGGAGGAGAATCAGCCAGTGGGAAAAAGCAAGGCAATACCAGGGTTCAAGTCACTGGTATGCCATAGTCACATGTATATATCAAAAGTGGCTCATGGCACTGTGAATGTACTCAGAGCTCTCTTTTTGTATTTATACGCACCTTTCTACTATGGACTCCTTCTCCAGCTTCTCCCAAACAAGTACACTGAAATCCTATTGAAATCAGTGGGACATCCTTAAGCAGGTGGTCTCACCGATTTTAACGGGCATCCAACTTTCCCTGTTCAAGAATAATGTCAGGCATTCTTTGGTGCTTTGTCTGGTACCAAGCGGTTTTTCTTTCATAGAAAATACCCCTGGCATCAGCCCAAGCAGATAATGTGAGCAAGACCACAGCATTCTCATGCTAGTTGGAGAGCATCTACACCAGTATCCAGGATGCCTGGAACTCTGGCCTAGATCTCTTTGGTTCTGTCCTTCCAATATAGGTCAGCCCTCTGCAAAGCATTCAATGCAGCTGCAGTCAAAGCTGCAGTCTCACCTCTGGCAAGCTGAAAGGAAGCTAAACAGGGGCCATGTGACCAAGCAAGGAGTTGTCTCTGGCAAAGAAGTACATGCAAAGGAAACAAAGAAGAGGCCAGCAGCAACCACCACCTGGGGCCCCTGGGCCGTGAAGGGGGTATGAAAGGAGCCATGCATGTCAGCGGGACAATGAGCTGACAAGCAAAATGGGCACAATCCTGCTAAACTTAAAACATATTCAGTACCACTGATTTTACAATGAGAGGGATTTTAAGTCCATGCTTTCCTGCTGAAATCAATGGGATTTTAGAAAAATGCTTGACTTCATCCAAATTATGTTCAGTTGTGTTTTTTTAAAGCCCTAACAAAACCAATAACAGGGCAATTAAGAGGCTGAAAAGTCCCCATTTTTATTTTGCTTCTGCCAAATGAAATACCTCCGAAACCTGGAGGACAAACTGATATAGGAAGTAAGAGTTCTAAGAAAGGATGGGCTGTGTTTTCTATCTTCATCATCACATTCCTGCTGCCTTCTACTCTCTCCAGCCCTCCTCCTCAAAGCACTCACAAATCTCCCAAGATACATTTGCATGCAGCGACCCTACCAAAAAGGAAGGCTGAGAAAATTCCAGCACCAAACTATTTAGGAGCCAGCCCCTGCACAGGGCTTGGAAATATTCATTTCAGATTTCTAAACATCAGCATCAAATTATCAAATTCCCAGATTTTTTTCCAGCCCAGATTTGCCATAGGAGGACCATAAAAGCAGCTTACGGGAAAGACTGCCAGGAAGAGCAGTGTTCCAATCAGATTTTGTCCTCCCCCATCCCTCAAAAGGATTCGTTCCTACAGTCAGGGCAGGCTGTTATACTTTCAACAGGCTTGGCACCTGGAGCTGTCAGTTCTCAGGCTAAAAAACCCAGTCAATTTGCTACCCTGATTCTCTTCTGCTTCCTTGTTCATTATCCATTCTGATTTTAACCTACAGCCTATGTGAGGAACCTGTCTTACACAAAGAAAAGAGGTGGTTTGTTTTTGTTTTTTATCCTAAAAGGGCTGAGAAGGGTGGCAGGATCACAGAGATCCTGCTAATATAGGACTGGGCAACTTTGGGAGGTCAGGGGGCCATTTTTGTCCCCTAGACACACACCCCACATAGACCATACACATACACACCCCAGGTGACCAAAATAGGGGAAGGGAAATAAACAGTAAAAATGAAATGGCATCTGGAACTGCTATGAAGTGCCAAAAGGGTCAAAATTAGCAGCCAGTATTTTACATTTTACAGACGTTACCTAACAGATTGAATAACCCCTACACAACTGTAACTTGGTGATCTAATGCAGATGTAAGGATGGTTCCCTACAATCTATGATTTGCAACTGGTGAGCCAGCCACACTTGTGAAAGTGGGTGCCCTTCCACGCTCCTCTCTGGCAAAAATTCCCCCCTTCCATTGACAGCTTGAGCCATGGTTCAGCACAGCCTTCCCCAACCTGGCCAGGCTGGCTGGCGAAGACAGGAGTTGTAATCGAAGAATAGGAAGAAAGGGCATGGACAGATCCACACACTGTGGGCAGAAGGTACTGCAAGGGAGAGTCCTGTTCTTCTCACACACTGCTGTTCCTGCCCCTTGAGAGGCTAAAATCCAGATCCAAGCCATTTGGAGAAGTCCTGTTTTGAAAACTGACCAAAGACCTACCTTAAAAGGCAGCCAGGACTTGTCCTTATTGACCTGAAATACCTGCCTCTGAAATGCTAGCAGTGATGTTTATAAATACAAAATATAAATAAACTGGATATAAATCCAGTTAATAAGTCAGAGTAAAGCAAAAGGTGGAACCTGAGTATCTAAATTGCACATTCATCTTATGAGGCTCTTAACATCTAGGGCACAAGCTGGCAACCTTTTGGGCCATGGGCACATTTGAAAACTCGGGAAACTGTCCTGGGCACAACCATAACATGTCTGCCATGAGTAGGCACAGCTAGTTACAAAGGCCAAGGAATCTGCCCAGAGGCATTCATGGGAAATTAAGATGGCAGCAGCTAGAGGCTCCCACTTCGCTTTGAAGCAATCCCAGCTGCCAGTAAAACAAAAATTCACATAAAAATTGGGAGAAGTAGGGTGTCTCAGCTGGCATCAAGGTGTCTGGGGACACATTGGTGCCCATGGGCACCATGTTTCCTACCCCTGATCTAGGGTGCTTTCCATATTACAAGCAGCAGGTTGTTATTCTCATTTCACCATACAACTACCGTAATCTGATCTGTCAAGCATGAGCTTCTTAAGGGGAGGGAAGATTCCAAGATCCATGGGGTTTCAAAATGCAACATACCAGAGTTCAAGCCTAGCCCCAAACAACCCCCTCCTGACATGGAAGCCCTGACCCTAATATCAGATTTGGCAGAGGAAGGAAGCTGGCTGTTGCTGTTACACAGCAGTGAGGAGGAACCACTATGGCAGCTTTCTTCAAGCTGGTGTCTCCCAGATGTTTTGGATGTCAACTCCCACCAGCCCCAGCCAGCATGGCCAATGGCCAGGAATGCTGGGAGTTGTAGTCCAAAACATCTGGAGGGCACCAAATTGGGCAAGGTTGTGCTAAACCCATGTTCAGAGGTATTCTAACATACTTCACATGCTCAAAAGCTGAGCACTGGCATTCAAATGCAGTTTCTCAGCCAGGCCTCAGTCATATAATGCCTGATACAATACATTTTATTCTGGAACCTTTCTGAGCCCCTGTAGTTTGTGCCACTTAATGCAAGCTACCTATATTCCCCAGAACCTGCCACAGTGACCATTTTACCCGTGGGAGTGCAAAAACAGGATCTATTAGTGCAGTCATTTATTACCCTTTTCCTTTCCCCTTAAATTAGCACCCTTGTGAAGCTCCCCACTTTTTCTTTTCTTTTGCTATTTTTAAAGCCAATAATCCTGAATTTGTTGCTTTCGTCTGTTCTGTGCAATGGCCTGAAGAAAAGATAACAGTGCCACAAATCACACACGCAGTATATATGAAAAACCATCCCCTGATTAACCATGTTTAAATTTTTCTTCCATTGCCATAAGTATTATAAACAGAGATTTTAAAAAATGAATTAAAGAGAAAGGTGCAGATTTACCCACATGCAAACACAAAAATTCTAGAAGCATGCAGAAGAAGAAAAAAATATAGAAGCATTTTAATGGTCTTACTTGTGCAAACTAGTGTCCAGGCAAGGTGGTGTGAAGGGTGAGGGGGGAAGAGCATTAGGAAAACTCAGATAAGTTCAAGTGTGCAACAGTTCAATACAAACACAGTTAAAACAGTTATTAGGCAAAGTCCCAAAATCTTAATGCATCTTCAGAGGCAGCTGCAAAGAAAAAAGCCTGCATAACTAGCGGCAGAGGTGAAGAAATGCTGTTAACAGAGCAGGATCAAAGGTCCCGGGAGCCTTATTGATGACACAACCTTAAAAACAACAACATTAAAACACACACAAATATCTTTGAGGTGCTGGTGGTACTCTCACTAGAGCAACTTCTAGCCCCAACTATAATGCAGAATGACACTATCACATAATGCAATATGGGCAGCGTTTAATTTGGAAACTAGGACCGGATAAATCAAAGTTCAAAAATTGGTACCCTCCACCTTTCATCTGAAGCAGTACCGTCCATTTTATCACCTCAGAATTCTACCACCTCATTCTCCTGCATCTGTCGGGCAGGCCTAATTGTGAGTGGCCAGGGTGCCACACCCCATTATACTTGTTTTTTCCAGGTACGGTAACTGCTTTATTTACTTTTTGTCTGGCCCAAAGGGCTGATTCATGCATACATGTGTATCACTTGCTCTCTCATCATTTGATGACTCCCCTGTCAACTGTGTGAACTCCATTGAAAAGCATTGTGTTTGAAGGGACATCAGGCAATATAAAAGCTGTCTGCGATGTTTGATTTGCAATGTTGCTTTCACACAACCAAGTCATTTCTTAATGTTGCAACTGGCCATCAAGTGATGCACATACAAGTGTGAAATCCCCTGAAAGTGGACAGCAAGGAGTGCAGGGCGCTCCCATACAGAAAGGCCCCTATTTTTTAGCACACTTATGTTGATGTCTGATCCAGCAGCCACTGCTCGCTAATTCTGCAGCCTGGAGCTCCCAACTGCAATACCCAAAGCACATCAGAAGCGACAGAAGCACTTCAGCATCCTTAATTCAACCTGCCACCTGAAGATGTCAGTTACAGCTAAAGCTGCAGCTCAATCTATGCCCAGCCAGGCAGAACTGCCTGGTTGTTTTCCACTGATCTGAAAGATGCCATTTTGGGCAGAGAGTATGGATGGTCTCATCTGAGGCAGGAGGTGGGCAGAAAGTGGATCTCCGGATGTTTTGTACTTCAACTCAAAGCATTCCTGACCACTGGCCATGGTGGCAAGGGCTTCTGGGAGTTGAAATCATAAACACCTGGAGATCTACCTTCTGCCCACCCCTGCTGTAAGGCAGAGGTAGGCAGAAGGTAGACTGGGATCTACTGGTAGATCACTGTGTGGTCTGCAGTAGTTCTGCAAGGGTTTCTGATTCCCCATTGTCAGACAATAGCAACAACTAAAAAGCTTTTTCTCCTCCCCTAAATTAGGTTGCTGAAGAAGACGACGGCTCAGGGAGAAAACTAGAGTGGAACTTTGTGTAAAAGGATGTCTGGGCTTGGTTCTGGTACTGATACAAATTCCTGAGCTGAGCATGTGCTTACACCGTATGCGCCATTATTTTGCACCTCACTCTGTTTGATGATCTCAAGGTTCAAGTAAAAAAAAAAAAGAGTAGATTCTTCAAGTCTGAGGTATGCCCACTCCTGTAAGGTCTCAAAAAATGTGGGCAGGTTTTCTTCCAGTTTGTCATCAATCAAGATCTGATGTAGACAATGGTGAGCTAGATGGACCAATGGCCTGGTAACCCAACTACCAATGTTCCTAAGAAACAATCAAAACTCCAATCATCCATCTCAGGACATACATACATACATTAATTCATTTATGATTTGTGCCCTGCCTTTCTACCAAAAAAATGGCACTCAGGGTGGCTATGGCACTCAAGGCAACATTCACACAGCTTTAACATTTCATACAAATGTCTATCGTACTTTTGATATCCCCAACACCAACATCACCCTTGGAACCATATGACTCATTAATAGAACACAACAGCAGCCTTGGAGTGTTCTCCCAAAACTGTATGCTTTTCAGTTGATCCTTTAAGGGAGCAATCCTATGCCCCCTAGACAGTGTCTGAGGGGTCATAGGATATTTTGGATTCCCGGATCCAAGGTCAGAGACAGTGCTCCGACCTCAGAGCAGGGAAGTGGAGCTCCAATCCCCCTCCCCTGCCCCCTCGCAGCCAGCGTGGAAAGAACTGCACCGGAAGCTCTCTGAAGTTGGGTAAGCGACCTTGGAGAGCTGGAGAAGGGGGTATTCCGGTGGAGGGGAGGAGACTGGAGAGGCCAGGACCCGAGCTATCCCAAAGCCTCTCCAACCTCCTTCCCTCCCGTTCTGACACACCTCAGCTAGACAGGTAAAAAAGCCCGTCTAACGAAAATGCAGGGCAGGAGGACAGGGAGGCAGAGATAACCTCCACTGCTCTGCATAGGACGACCCTAGAGTGCAGGGGCTTATGGGCATTGCAATAGGATTGTTCCCTAAGTTAGCTTTGGGTTCATATAATGAAAGGTGGGTTTTTTAAATTATTTATAGGCCACATTATAAAAAAAAAGTTCTCAGGGCAGCTCCCATTGAAAATGAATTCCAGAACAAGAAAATCAAGGATAAAAGTATAAACATAACAAAAAGCACAAGTCACAGAGAGTTAAAAAAAAAAAAAAAGGTGCCAGGCAAGCTGCTGTCTCTGGGAAAGGCATTCCAGAGCCAGGATGCCACCACTTAAGAGACCCTCTCTTCCATAGCCACCCACAGCACCTTACTGAGCAGGGGTACTCTGAGAAAGGCCTCTGAAGAAGATATCAACATCTAGATAGGTTCTTGTGGAGAGAGGTAGTTCTCATCTTTGTGTAGATGCTGCACTTTCTTTATGTTTCAGAATACTACTTAGAACAACATCTGGCAGACTTTGAAGCTTGGCTGAGCAACATACAAGGTACTTCTTGTACAGCCCCAGGGCTCTCATCAGAATTGGTGGCTTTCATTTTTGCCAATGTTCCTAGCCCTTATAGATTCAAGGACATTCTGGACAATATAACGGCCACATCAAAATAGAGGCACTGAAACCAACCACTGGAAGCTCAAAAATATGTATTTAAAAACTTGTAATTTTCAAGGACCAGCTTATACATACAGCAGGTCCAACTGGTAGTTTTTCATCTACTGTGCCACTTCAGGCTGCAGGTGTGGGGGGAGGCTTATAGATTTCATAGATCATAGAGTTGGAAGAAGCCTACAAGGCTATCAAGTCCAACCCCCTGCTCAATGCAGGAAACTAGAGGAGGGGTCTCCCATCCAAATAATAACCAGGCCTGACCCTGCTTAGCTTTCCATAATCAGACAAGCTGAGCCAGCTTAAGCCACAGGCCTGTTTGCATGGTTAAAAGCTGCTTCACCAAAACCCCTCCCCACATGTGGAAAATTAGGATATCAGGGAGCAGGCTAGTATAAAGCCTCCCACCCCTCCCCCATAAACTAGTTTTCTATGCTGGATTCCCCACTGCCCTTGGGGAGGCATACACACACACACACAAGACCTGCATCCTGAAATGGTGCCATCCAAGAAAAACTACCACTAGATTACCGGTATGTTGCATGTATAAACTGGTCTTCAGTCCAGGGAAGCCAGCGTTTTTGTAAATTGTTGTAAACCACCCAGAGAGCTTCATAAATGAAATGAAATAAATAAATAAAATCTGATTCCAGAAAATTCTGATTGGGACATGCACACTGAAGGATAAACTGTTTCAGAATAAATGCAATGTGCCCATCAACTGAGGAATAGACTAGAGATGTGAAGGCCCGGGGGGGGGGGGGGAATGGGAAAACGGGACACGGACACACACACACACACACAGAGGTTTTCCCCCAAGGACCTTTTTTGTCTCCCCCCCCCCATTGAACAGTTTTGGATTATTACTCCCCCCCCCTTTTACAAGGTGTTCATGTATTGCTACCCAGCCTCCCCGCCCCCATTTTTTAAAAAAACTGTGTGATAAGAAGGCTTTTATGGGAAGATGAGAGATATAAAATTTCTGGAAATCTTGAAGCCATGGGGGGGGGGGATGTTGTTTTTTTATACTCTCTGTAAGATTCCCACCATAGTTATTTCTTCCATTCCTTATTAAAATTGTTGATCTAAGGTATCTTTTACTGATAGACATTTAGGGATGCTCCAAGTCATGCTCAGTTTCACCATATCATAAGTCACTATATCACCATATCAGAATATGTGAAGAGCACTGCCAAGGTTTTTAATGAAGTTCTCAATTAGACCTCACCATTATGGAATGATGTCTCTGCTATAAAACCTTTAACCACTGTTTCCAAAACAAACCCTCTCTACCTAACAGAAACTCAGTAGCCTGGTTCATACATAGACATGGGATTGACACGACCACTAGAGACTACCTTTCAAAATGAACAAAAATTAAGATGTTTATTATGGGAATTCTTTCCAGAAGTGAATAAAATATCACTCTACAAATAATAGGTTGAGACTACTTAAGGTTCTTAAAGGTGATTTTAAATTGAGGCAATGTAAGCCAATGATTTAACACATGATTTTAACAGCCAAGAAACAGGGCCAATGTACATCATTGATTTTTATCCACCCTGAAAAAGAACAGACCAGAGTTCCAGAATGGAAGGAAGTGTGACATGGAAACAATTCCCACTTATTAAAGAGCATTTGATTTTTAAATTACTCAAGCCTGTTATTAATTGGGCTTCATCTGTCCTCAAGATGATACCATAAGTCTCACTATGACCAATTTCTACTCTCTCTCTCTCTTTTAAGTTGCCTTATAAAATTAATTTCCTTAGCTGCATGATCTGATTGAATGAATCTCTACCGCTGTAAGGAGTTGAAGGGGGATAATTAACTTTTAATTGAGAAGCCTGACTTCACACGATGATCCTTTCTCTAGAATGAGCTGAAATACAGGCTTCCAACTAACAGGAAGCAAACTGTCTTACTGAAGGAGTTGGGCGAACATTTGGAATGGAAACACTTGCTGAAGTTTTAATTGATCCCATACCTCTGAGATGTTTAGGTCTTATGCCTCCTCTATGTTTCCTACCTGGATTATGGAAACTGCCCCCACACCTTTCCTACACTTCTGACATGCCTTGTGTCCATCTACATCAGTGTTCTCCAACCTTGGGTCCCCAGATGTTTTTGGCCTACAACTCCCAGCTATGCTGGCTGAGGCATGCTGGGAGTTGTAGGCCAAAAACATCTGGGAACCCAAGGTTGGAGAACACTGATCTACATAATCAATATTTCATTGGATCTCCTGCCTTCCATCTCTACCTTGTAATTGCATGTCCTAGCTACATATTTTCAAGCAGGTTTGTGTCTGAAAGTATCCCCAATTAAGACCAACAGGAGCTTCTCTCCTGGGGCGAATAGCAACTTGGGGGGGGGGGATTTACAGCAGGAAAGAAAAGGTTTACTTCCCCCTCCTCATGCACTTTGCAATTTCAAAGTGCACTTTCAAGTGACACATTTTGCACCACATGTAATTTGTCCCACATGAGAGGTATAAGTGTTCAGTGTCCTATAGGGCAGGGGTAGGCAGAAGGTAGATCTCCAGATGTTTTGGACTTCAACTCCCAGCATTCCTGACCACTGGCCATGCTGGCAGGGGCTTCTGGGAGCTGAGCTCCCAAACATCTGGAGATTTCATAGATTTCTTAGAGTTGGAAGGAGCCTGCAAGGCTATCGAGTCCAACCCCCTGCTCAATGCAGGAAACTAGAGGAAGGGTCTCCCATCCAAGTAATAACCAGGCTTGACCCTGCTTAGCTTTCCACGCTCAGACAAGCTGAGCCAGCATAAGCCACAGGCCTGTGGTATCTACCTTTTGCCTACCCCTGCTATAGAGATGTGCCTGTCCTTTGCCCCTCACACTATTCTGCTTTTGTGGGTGGCTCAAGCCAAGGAGGGCTGAGCATGCCTTACTCTAGAACAGGGGTGGGCAACCCTTTTTTCTCCCAGAGGGCTGCATGTGGTGATGAGTTGGGACCACATGCCGGTGGGCATAGCCAGAAGAGGTACTGTCTGGGGCCTGGGATGGTGGTGGGCACAGTCCGGGCCAGTGTCCTCCACACCACCCCTTCACACACAAACACAGCCTTCCCCCCCATATTCTCTCTCTCTCTCTCTCTCTCTCTCTGTCACTCACTCACTCACTCACTCACACAGAGTTACACATGGGAGGGGGGGTTAATAATTGTGCTCCCATCAGGCCATGAAACAGCTGAGCAACAAGCTTAAATTTGGTGGCAGCTTGGACACCTTATGGGGGCTGCAGAGAAGGTTTTTGAGGGCCACATGCAACCCGCCCGCATGGATCCTAGATTGTATGGAGGGCAGGAGCCAGGTTAACAGCTGTCCCCTCAAGTCCATTTGAGTGCGGGGAACAGACTACAATATCCACTTCCCCAACACAAGAAAAAATGTTACATTTTAAAGGCTTAAAGTAATTGTTCCTCCCTGTCCTAAACCAGAAGCTCCAATCTTGCTGCTATAATTCTCAAAAATGGAAGAATTCTGGGAGCCATCAGCTGCTTTGGCAAAGTGAAACTAACAAGCATAAACGTTTTATACCTCTACCCTGGCCCTTTCTAGTGACTAACGGCACAGAGACAGCATTTTCTATCCAGCAGAGCTTTTCCTTCCAGGTACTGCTGCCCTTTAAGTAATGTCACTGTTCATCAAAATGGCTCAGAGAAGCCAACCCGCATGTCAGAGACAAGTGGAGTCAGGCCTCTTTGGACAAGCAAAGCACAACACAGGAATGTATCAGTACAAACAGGTGGGAATCTCCCCCCCACCCCAATCTAAGTTATCAAACCATTTGGAATGTTTTGATAAGGACTGGGCTTTAGGAAAAATGGGAGAAGAGGGGAACTGATGAGCAAGGAAGAGTATCCCCTTTCCAGCACTCTGACACCGCAATCTTGGTTTTGCAACCATAAAGACAAAATGTAAGATTTGCATCACTGCATGGGTTGCTGAGAGAATCGCACACAGTGCACAGTGGGAGGAAACATAGTAAAGAGATTGTACTGTGAAACAGGAAGGCCTCGATTCAAATCTTGCCTCTGCCACGGTAGCTTTAGGTAGGCCACTACCTCTCAGCCTCAGTCTCCTACCTACAATATGGGGACAATAATACGTGTCTCCTCCTTCTTTCAAGGTGGACAATGAACCATTATGCTCTTTAGTCATTTGAAGGCCTATGGTCCCTTCCCTCCCTCTTGTTCTATATAAAAACACACACATTACTCTCCAACTTTCACTTCCTTTAATGGCCAGTGTTGTCCAGGGAATCCAGTATTAGATCTGAACCTCAAAGTCCAATGCTGGCAGACTCACTGGCTAGGTTCAGACACAGCAACAAATCATTGTCTGTCATGACAAGAACCCAGTCACTGGTTGCTTCCACACTAGCCCTGTTCTCTGGAATTACCACCTTTCGTTCACTCACTTTTCCAGATAACATTGTCATCAGTTCATTGCAGTCCAGTGTTTTCTATGTTGTCCTGACGCATTTTTTCGTACCTGACCTGTGGCAAATTGTTTTTTAATGAAAAGGACTCAACCATCCTGTTCAGAATGGAGAGGATAGCACTACTGGGTCTTTTCAGTGCTCTTGTGCTTTAATTAAAAAAATCCTATTTGCAGGTCTTGACCATTTTATTGCTTCCTGTTGTTCACAACCAAGGGATTGGCTATGAATAGTCTCTTAGTTGCCCCAGTGTCTGTTTCTGTTCCAATGGGAAACACTTTCACTATAAAGCAAGAAAAAATAATTTAGGAAACCAGTAACTAAAGCCTCTCTCTGCCTCATGAGAACAGAAACGGACACTGGGGCAATTGATGAGAGACTATAGCGCTGTTTGGACATTATGCCTAAACAGGGAATACCAAGACATGTAGGAGGGGGAAGCATGTGTGCTGGTCCCGCCCCTAACATCCCTGCCCTCTCCATCCCCTATCTGCCCATGTTGAGGGGGAAGGTCTGAAGGGGACTTCTTTACACATTCACTTGAATGTGCATAGGACCATCTGTACAATCTGGAACCCCAATAAAGCACAGTTTCAGATCATACAGCAGCTCCTATGCATGTTCAAGCAAATGTGTGCAGAAGCCCCTTCAGATCTTCCTGCTCAATGTGGGAAGGTTGGGGGAGGAGTGGGCAGGGATTAGGATGTTGGGGGCGGGGCCAGAATGCACACCACCATGCTCCCTGCACACATTGCTTTTCCCTGCTCAGGCATAATGTCTGAACAGGCCTCATTAAAGGGGCAATTAAGAGGCTATTCATCACTAATCCCCCAGCTGCAATCAACAGGAAGCAATAAAGTGGTCAGGACCTACAAACAGGAAGCTTTTAAATGACTTTGGAAAGGACCATTGAGGACTGGGCCTTACTTCTGAGTAAACATAGTACTATATAGTGTTGGGAGGAACGTCCTTTTTAATTCACTTTCAGCCGACTGTAGAAAAGCATCGTCTCAGCAGGGCAAAGGGGCTCTAATGTGGAAGCAACCATGGTGTAGAAAGTTACTATCTTTCCAACCTCCATTCCCACTCCATAAAATGTTAATAATGCTGACCATCCAATTGACCCAGAATGGTGTGAAAGTAAAATGACACCCCCTAGGAATTGCATGGGCTATAAAATCGATCAATGCATAGGCCCAACATCAATGTTCCTCAGCATCAAAAGCATGGGTGAATTCAGTCAAGCTGAAGGAGAGCATTCTGATGTCACCATCCAATTGACTCAGCTATGAAAAGAAGCCCCAGGACAAGACACACCACATTTCCCCTCTTGTGACACTGCCACTGCAGACTGCAGAGCATCTGGACACATTGGCCATTTCACCTGTGAAGCCTCATGTTTCACTGACAGTACAACAGCTCACTTGATATATTTTGATCTTCTCAGTGCACTGAATCATTACATTTCATGCTAGCGCTAAGATACAAACAACATCACCATCTTGCTACCAAAAGGCTTATAAGCAGGCCTGTGGCTTACGCTGGCTCAGCTTGTCTGAGCGTGGAAAGCTAAGCAGGGTCAAGCCTGGTTATTACCGTACTTGGATGGGAGACCCTTCCTCTAGTTTCCTGCATTGAGCTGGGGGTTGGACTCGTCGATAGCCTTGTAGGCTCCTTCCAACTCTATGATCTATGAAATCTATGAAATCACTGGGGAATAAGCCAATGAGTGGGTGTGCGAAGCCCCCATCCCAGACCAGAGACAGCGTGCAAATGACATCTATCCCACATTAAGGGCAATTTGAATGTTGTATTATTTGGAAGAATATCTGTGGAAGGATGTGTGCCAACATTTTTTCATGTTGATAAAAAAAATCCTACCACAGATATTCCCCCATGGAGAAAAGAGGGTGAAATTCAAGTATCTCTGGTGGAAGAATTTGTATCAAAATACAACATGTTGTATTTGGACCTTATTTTTTTTTTCACAACTGATACTCTTCTCATGAGGAAAAAAATATTACATCCAAGGAAAAAGCCCAAGTGATTAATTTGGTCACAGAGCCACAAATGTTGGAGCCATCCACATAATCCTGCAGGAAACCCCAAAAGCTCACACTTGAATGTAGATAAAAATACACTTACCAGTATACAGCACAATCCTATGCATATTTACCCAGAAGTAAGTCTGATGGAGTTCAATGGGAATGACTCCCAGGTAAGTGTGTACAGGATTGCAGCCTTAAGGAAGGTTGATTGTTGCCTTTTAGATTTCCACAACTCCTTATATGGCGCAGCAGACTCAGGAAAGGGGGGGGAATGCAGAAATTCTAGAAGGGCTAATAATGTGTGGTTCTTAATTGCCTCATAGTTTAGGCTCCCACAAAGGATGGGGAGTGAGGATTTCAGCTCTGGAATGGATGCAAACCTATGGTCCATCTGCAAGCGGACTGTGCAACAATCAATCTCTGTACAGTTACAATTGCCATATTTGCTTTTCTAGCCCTCATGCCTGCAGAAGTAGCTTTCCAAACCTTCTAACAGGAACTAAAGCAGCAGAGGTATTCATACGTCTGCATAGAATAGATACTACCAAACAGCTAATTTAGAAATTGAAGTGTAAAGCCCAGTGACTGACACTGAATGATAAATATCTACGTGGTACCATTTCCCCCTGCCAATCACATAGTTCACATCCATCTCTTCTTGGACATGTCCATCCATTCCTCCCCTCCACCTAGTGTCTCCCCATTGTGGAATTTTAGATTGTAAGCACTTTGGGGAAAGGATCTCTTTTCTATGATTATACTGCAAAATGCCATGAACACCGATCATATTTCCAAATGTAAACAAATGAATATAAATATGAACGTGGGAGAACAGCCAAGTATGAAAGGCACAGGGCTGGAAATTGAGGCATAAGATAAATAAATAAGATAAAACACAGGGGGCGGGGGGGGGGATACACCAGCGAGGGCTGTAAACAGACTGGTGGACTTTTCATGGGTATTTGCAAAGCTTCCTTAATAATAAGACTAAAATTCTCTTTCTGGATGTTTCAAAATTGCACAATAATGAAGTTTTTAAAGCTTTCGCTTCAACAAATAGTGAGGGGGCTTACCAAGTACTGTCAAGTGCCTGTCAAAAAGCCTTCTTCTCACTACTCAGCCCCTCAACCTCGCTGGAAAAAAAGTTGATGCTCTACCAGCCTGTCTTTCTCTGTATCGTTATTCAACGGTGATTCCTTTAAAAAAAAAAAAAAAGACTTTACACACCTCCCCCAAGCACTGACCTACTTTCACAGAGTGAGTGAACCATTTATATGATGAAAACTTCATGCCATCTCCAATCAAAAGAGCTTGTGCACTCCCAATTTTTCATCCGGACATCTTAAATGGCAGCCTCTTTAATTCCATGGCAATAAAGAGAACCACTTCTCTCTTTCTGTCTCAACTGCAATCTTCTTCCTCTCCCATTGCAGAAATCTGATATTTTTGAGCATTTAGAAAGCATTTGAGTACAAAGATGGAATCTAGTCTCTCTCTTTCTCATTTATTTTCGTGGCAAGTACTGACAGATTAAAACTGTAATGCCAATTAAAGCCAGATAGGCAGCCCAATCTGCTAGCACTGCTTTATTCACCATGGAGAAAGCAGAGCCTTGAGCCATTCTATGCTAGGCAAGTGGGGCAGAGCTGCCTGACCCATATGAAGACCTAAAATCCCCTTGATGTCATCTGTTAGAGGACCAAAGCTGAAGAGGTTGCATCCCCTCCTTCCCATTAAGACCACCAGCAAAGGGGAAGATCAGTCAGGCCTGAACTGGACAGAAACTCTGGCATTCTCACTCTCGGCCTTCCCCAACCCAGTGCTTGCCAGGGCTGCTGGACTCGCATTATCCCCAGGAAGCATGGCCAAGCCAGGTTGGAGAAAGCTGCTCAAGCTAGTCTCAGTCCCCTGCCTTTTCCCTCCATGCTCCCCTTCCCTTGTGAATCTAGTTCTGTCTGGAGTGTACCACTGGAGTGGGGATTCACACGATTATGTGCTCCTTCATACAAAGGAATTCCCTGTACCTAGCACCTCAGGGAGCAGGCTAGGCCAGAATCCTTCACCCTAGTATCCAATTTTCTATGTGCAGGGAATATCATCACTGTAGAAAAATACTCAAGTCACATAAGCCCACATCTGTGGCCTGAAGAAGTACAGTCCAGGCACAGGTTTATTGCTTCATCTGCTGTTTGCGAAGGCTAAGCTAGGAGTGGCAGTGACAGCCAGGTCTTTCCAAACAATGTATAAAGCAAGGGTGAGAAGGGGAGGAAAAGGGGCATGCAGGTAAGAGGAACTGAACTTTCTCCCTGCTCGTGGCTTACCTATCAATCCCCCTACAACACTTTTCTCTTCAGCTCAGCTCTGATACTGGAAGTGAGCTCAGCAAGGAGAGAGGTTTTTGGGAAAGGACAAGCAGTGGCAGGGCTAGGCAACTTGGGTGCCCTCCAGATGTTTTGGACTGCAACTCCCACAATCCCTGACCACTGGTCAAGCTGGCTGGGGCTGATGAGAGTTGTCATCCAAGACACCTGAAGGGCACCAGGTCACCTACCTCTGGCCTATGGGCAGGGGTAGCCTCAGAGAGGATTCAGCTCCGCCCCACCTGTGCACCCCTTATGCTCTACAAATTTCCCTCCTAGCCCCAGCTTTGTGACTGGAGCAGATCAAAGTTCAAACAGATGGGTCCAATGTTGTCACCTCTAGTTTGGCGTTGAGAGCCAAGCCTTATTTATTTATTTTATTTTATTTGTAAATCACTCATCTCCAACCTGGTGACCTCCAGATGAGTTGGGACTGCAACTCCCATAATTCCCAGCCAGCATGGCCATTGGTCACTGGGAATTATGGGAGTTGCAGTCTCTGTTGTGATATGTATCACTTTACCAGCTGTAGCACACTGTTTACACAGGGAAGGGACAGAATGGCGAGGTAAACAGGTTTGTTGTGTCTTTCTGGATTCTCGTGTTTTTGCATGGGAAACTAGACTGTGAGAGCAATATGAGCTGGTCACATGGTTTGTATGTTCTGATGACGTGCTAACTTGTTTTTCTGTCTGAAGCCATCTTAGAGAGAAGCTGGATTGCTTTCTCTCTTCTTCTGGTTCTTCTTGCTGGACTTTGTTACTGCAACAATGTAACGTCTTTGCTGAGGTGGAGTGAAGCTCAACTTACTCCACTGGATGTAATGCTTGCTATGCATTTATACTCTGCACATGGACTGTAACTAGGAAATGTATACTCTGTAGAACTTTACTTGCTAAGTGAATAAACAGGTAGAATTAGACCTGTGGTGTTACAGAGTGTTTCCTGACTCCATGGATTAATCTGCAACGGAGAAGCTGGGCTGGTTAAACTGGCACAACACGCTGCACGCTGCGTGAGGGGGGAGGTGAGATCTGGAAGATCTGTGTGTGGAATTTCAAGCGTCTGCTAGCACACAGACAGGATAAAAAATCTCCCAACCCACACACACTCTGCACACGATCCAACAGTCTCAACACATCTGGAGGATGCCAGATTGGGGAAGGTTACCTTAGACTGTAAGCCCGAGGATGCCTGTGCCTGTCTTTGGATTTGTACTGCAGATTACTGCAGATGTTCTAAGAATAGTAGGCGATCACTCATGACCGAGTAAGATTGTCTTCCAGGATAAAATTACAAAAATAAAATTATAAAAGCGGAAATTCTAAAAAAATTGTGTAGACTTTAGCGATGGTAGTCTGATGGTAGTTTGGTAGTCTGATGGACTTTAGCGATGGGTCCGTAAGTGACTGTGGAGGCCAATTCTAGATCCACACAGCTTCCCACAGTGAGGACACAGGTTACCAGATGGAAGATGGTCCTGTAAAGGATTCGTTTGACGTGCTTTTCGCTTAGCACGTTTCTCCCTTTCACCTTGCACTCAGGCTTCTTCAAAGTCCATAGAACCTTTGTGAAAGGCCAACCTCCAGTTAGATCGTTCATGGGCCAGAGTTTCCCAGTTTTCGATGTTTATATTGCATTTTTTTAGATTAGCCTTAAGAATATCTTTAAACCTCTTATACTGACCACCGATATTCCACTTTCCATCCTTGAGTTGGGAATAAAGTAACTGCTTTGGGAGATGGCAGTCAGACATTCGAACAACATGACCGGTCCATTGAAGTCAGCACTGGTTAGGCCTCATCTTGAGTACTGCGTCCAGTTCTGGGCACCACACTTTAAGAAGGACGTAGACAAACTGGAGTGGGTTCAGAGGAGGGCAACAAGGATGATAAAGGGACTGGAAACAAGGCCCTATGAGGAGAGACTGAAAGAACTGGGCATGTTTAGCCTTCAGAAGCGGAGACTGAGGGGAGATATGATCGCACTCTTCCAGTACTTGAAGGGATGTCACACAGAGGAGGGCCAGGATCTCTTCTCGATCATCTCAGTTTGCGGGACACGGAATAATGGGCTCAAGTTACAGGAACCCAGATTCCACCTAAACATCAGGAAAAATTTCCTGACTGTCAGAGCAATAAGACAATGGAATCAACTACCTAGGGAGGTGGTGGGCTCTCCCACTCTGGAGGCATTCAAGGTGCAGCTGGACCGCCATCTGTCAGGGATGCTTTGACCTGGATTCCTGCATTGAGCAGGAGGTTGGACTCGAAGGCCTTGTAGGCCCCTTCCAATTCTACTTTTCTATGATTCTATGAAGTTGGCGTTGAAAGATCATTTTTTCCACGCTAGTAGTCTTTGCTTCTTCCAGTACACTGATATTTGTTCGCCTATCTTCCCAAGTAATTCGCAGGATTTTCCGGAGGCAACGTTGATGAAATCTTTCAAGGAGGTGGAAGTGACATTTATAGATAGTCCATGTTTCACAGGCATACAATAAAGTTGGTAATACAATCGCTTTATAAACCAGCATTTTGGTCCCCTTACAGATATCCCGATCCTCGAACACTCTATGTTTCATTCCCCATGGGTGACCCTACTGGGAGTACATAGCTCCCGACGGCATTGCTCACAGGGTTCATCGGAACACGCAAGACCACTCACCACTTCAAGGTGACGATCCGGCGAGAGGGCCTAAGAATAATGATAATGCTATAAAAGCACAAGGGCAATGCCAGCACTAGGCAGTCAGGGCTGTTGCTGTGGCTTTCAAGATGTCACATGGGAGGCCATTTTGCACACCACTTCTTTGCAACAGGGCTTCTGTGGATGCTCCTGATATGCCAACACAGTGCTCAAGAAAACAGACAAGGCATCTGCTGACAATGGGAGCCTTCCCCCCACCACCACACACACAAACCCCTTGCCACCCCTCAATTACATATACGGTATGTTTTATTCTGCCACTATACTCCTCCTGGTCAAACATCTTTCATATTCCGTAAATTCCAGTCCAAGATTGGATTTAAAACAGAGTGTGGGTTTCATTACTGCAAAACACGTCATCTTACGGAATTAAAAAAAGAGAGCACTTTTTCCTTAAATACTTATGTAAGTCACTCACACTGAACACGGAATTTCAATTTCACTTGGCACAATATTCAGGGAGGTTTCCGATGCAGAATACCAGGCATTCCAGCCATGTATGAAAAGGGTTAAAATATTATATATTTTTGAAATGGCTAGCTAGCCAATGATTAGGCACCCAGGTGCTGGGGATATTTCCAAGAATACATAAAGAAGCTGGTGCCTCAACTGCTTGCCTCAGTGTGCCTTCAGCCAGCATTGCCAAGGTAATGTTTTATTCAACCCACCTCCCCTCCCTCCCCATAGCCAGTTACTATGAGACTAAATGGACCTCACGCAATCCCCCTCAGGAGTGCTGCATACATATAAGGAACAGACAGCCTCTATGCAACCCACACCAAAGCATTTAAGGGCGGGCATAAATGCACCATGTTGCAAGGGGGGCAGGGGCTGTTTTACAGGGAGACGGGAAATTTTAAACACAAACCATGACCACAGGGAGTGCAATATCTGTTTACCTCAAGAGAGAGTACGAGGTGCAACAGAAACCCCCAGACCAAACATCTGCTGCAAAATGCAGGAGGCAAACTGCACCCAACACTCAAATATGAGCAGCTGTCATGCCCAAAACAATGTGCACCTCATCCACAGTCAGTCGTGTTCATAGTTAGACATTTTCCACCGACTGCAACAAAGGCAACAACTAAGGGGAGACATCATGACAGAGGCGCATAACATTATGAATGGTATGGGGAGAGAGAAAGAAACGTTTCTGCCTCCTTCAAAATGTTAGAATGTAGGGTGACACATTGTGGGATCAGGACAGATAAAAGAATTTCACAAAATTATTTTTTGTTAATTTACATGAGCATTTAGAAGTCTCATTTTCTGCTGTTGAATAGCACCCACACAATACATAATTAACAGATGGAATTCACAACAGTTGCAAGATATGGTAATGACCATCACCTTAAGATGGTTTTTAAAAAAGGATTAGAGAAATTAATGGGGGGGGGAGCTCTATAATTTCCTCTTTTTATAATTTTCTTTTTGTAATTTTATCCTGGAAGACAATCTTACTCGGTCACGAGTGATCGCCTACTATTATTAGGCATACTGGAATCCTGCATGTTCAGAGACAGGATACCTCTGAATACCAGATGTTAGGACATCAGGCTGATGCCTTTATGTCCTTCTTTTACGCTTTCTGGAGCATATGGCCAACCATTGTTGGAAACAGTATATTGGACTAGAACCTAATCACTGGCTGAATATGAACCTCGGAGATAGTCCATCTGGTCTAATATTGCCTACTCTACTCTGACTGACAATAGCTGTGTTTGCATGTCACAGTAAACCATGGTTTATCATGATGAGAAAAAGCCTGGAGAAGCATTGGGTTTGCATGCTCCCTGCTCTCTTCCTCCAGTATAGTTGCAAGGAGGAAATCAGTAGCTATTGTTCTTGTTTTAACTGCAGTTTAGCATTATTGCAGCATCCTACCCCGTAGTTAATTTTGACTGTGGTATATTGAAACAAGGCACCTTCATAACCCATGGTTTGAAGTTAGATTGTCTCAAATAAACCACAGGTAATATTAAGCACAGTTTGTCCAGTTCAGACACAACAAACTGCCGTTAATAAAAAACAGAAGTTTCCGAATTCCTCCTTGTGGCTGTGCCAGAGAGGGGAGGGGGGAAGCACATGAGTCCAAAGTACGGGTGGGCGACTTGTTGACCCTCAAGATGTTTTGGCTTACAATTCCCATCAGCCTTAGCCAGCATAGCTGATGGTGAGGGATTCTGAGAGTTGTAGGCCAAAACATCTGGACGGCCACAAATTTCTCACTCCTGGTCTAAGGTTTGCCTAGGTTTGTTCTGATTGACTAGGTTCGCACGACATAGCAACCCATCATGGGTAACTAACCTTAGCACATTGCTGTGTCACCTGAACCAAGACAGATTGGTTTGGGGCAACAAGCCACCCTGACAACCCATGGCTTGTTCTAGGGGTTGTTGAATCCACAATGGTTGTCAGGTCATCCAAACCCGGGAGACTTCTCCCATCGTGGGTTGCGGGAAGTGGTGAGCAAGCCCCTCGGCAAGAGTGGCAAAAAACACATTCCACTTTTGGCAAGTTCACCCATACCGCCGCCAGTGACAGCTGTTCTACCAATGCCTAAATGGCACTTTGGAGTGACTGTCACTGGCTCCTTACCCTTTAAAAATTATTATTTTGGGCTGCACAAATGCACAATTTCATTCATAATTTCCCCCCCTGTCCTTTGCAGGTACGCACCTACAGCTGCCTGAAATGTGGAGCCTCTGCCTGGCCAATGTCCTGGTAAGCATCTGCTGTCAAAATGCAGTAGGCAACATCCATGGACATTGACAAAGTGAAGCTGCATATAGGTTGCTTTGTGAACACTTGACAGCTCTCAGTTGGTGAGCTGTCAATTGAAAAGCAAAGCCGCGAAGGGGTTTTTCCCCTGAAAGGGGGTAGCAAGTGATCCTATAGCTTTTTAGTATTGCCCTGACTGCTCTCAGTCCCTCCACATTTTCACTTCCTCCAGTCTCTAGTGCACTGGAAAGGGGAGATCTACATCCCACGCCCTTATCATGAGCACCTTCTTTTGACAGCTGTGAAAAGAAAGGGTTCTTTAAAAAACAACCAAAAAAAACAACAACACCTATCTGGCATATTTGAGCATTTTTTCTGGACAGTGAAATATATAGCCATGAAATCTGCGTAGCTTATTCACAGGGTGGGTTGCTGTCATTGCAATGGCCACAGGCTTGGTGCAAATAAAATTTGGTTTTGTTTGGTGGGTTGCTGTGTCATGAGAACTCACCCATTATGATAAACCATGGTTAACTGTATCATCTGAACAAAGGTTCCCCAGGGTTTCAGGCAGAAATGGGTCTTACACAGCACTACTACCAAAGATCTTTTAACTAGAGTTTCCAGGAACAGAACTTGAGACCATGTAAAACTGGGGTGGAGAACCTGCCGCTGCGGTCCTCCAGATGTTATTGGACTTCAAATCCCATGAGCCCCAGTCAGCATGGCCAGTGGTCAGCGATGATGGCAGTTATAGTCCAACAACATCTGGAGGGCTGCATGTTCCCCATTCCTGATGTACAGCATGTTGTGCTCTACCACTGAGCTATGGATCCTATCTCAAAAGGCCACACAGGACACAAAAGCTAGCAAAGAAAATTCTAAGGGTCTCCAGTTCCCCACGCTTTGCATTTTTAGCCTACATCAGCAGCATTTCTCCAGATAAACACAACGTATAATTTTTCGTCCTTTTTTTTTAATCCCATCCTTCCTCTAAGAAGCTTAGAGTGGCAGAATTAGGGTTATTCCATTTTATTCAGCAAGGCTCACATTCTAAACAATAGGGGTCCAAAGAATGGTAGATGAGCCTCTCAGCCCTGAGTTGTTGTTGTTGTTATTATTATTTAGTAGTAGTATTTCATTTCTATACCACCCAATATCCGAAGCTCTCTGGGTGGTTCACAACAGTTCACAAAATCACAAACCACAGATACAAGATAATAAAATGCAGCATAAAATTTCAATATACAAAGTTTAAAACAATTTAAACAGCTAGTTGCCCTGACTTACCGCAGATGACACCCTTCCTGGGCCAATGCCCACAACCATTGGGGATGTAGCACCGATGATGGGGAAAGCACTTTTTTTAATTAAAAAAAAGCCAGCACCTGTTGACTCTCAGACCATGGAAAGCCAATCATGTGCATCCACAGTCATATCCAGAAGTCAGCTTTTGGCACACTACTATAAACACAGTAGCATTTTGTTTTTGAGTGTGTGCAGCGGCATGTCAGGAGCAAACTCCCGCACATGACAGTGGACGCATGTGGCTGCCTTGCTACAGTCTGGGAGTCAACATGTGCAGGCTTCGCAAGTGACTACTACATACCGAGATGGCTGCATGAATAGAGCTGTGCAAAAACAAGACATAGACAGAATCCAGTTGCTTGAATCTAAGCATCCCTTTTAAAAGACCCTTCCTGAGCCTCTAGGCGACTTTTTCTCAAGCGCTAGGGCAGGACCAAGTCCCAGCCCTTTGGCTGGTTCCTATTGATTCCCTGGGCCTAAGACAACCTTCATGTGCAGCTGCAGTGGTGTGGGAACCACTTTTCCTTGATGTGATCTAGGAATGGGCGACCTGCCCAGCACTCGACTTGCAGCATGCCCGCTGAGTGCGCCCACCGCACCTGCTGAGCGTTCCCGCCATGCTCGCTGAGCCAAGCTGAGCGCCAGCTGAGGCGCTCGCTGGACTTCTGGGTCCCTGGCTGTACATCATGTACGTAGAAAATAGTGTAAAATACGTTGAAAATGGCCGGAATTTGCGCAAATTAGGCCATTTTTAACATATCTTATACCACTTTCTATGTAAACAACGTAGCGCTGGAACCCAGAAGTCGCTTTCCCCAGCTCGTCTCGCAAGAATGTGAGTCAAGCCGAGGAAAAGGTAGGTCAAGTGGAGCCCCGCAAATGAGCTCAGCACACATCCCTAGACTCATCCTACACAGCTGGGGGCTGCGTGGGAATGAGGCAACCCAGCAAGCAGGGCCAATCACAGACCTTTCTTCACGATGTTTGTGGGTCAAAGCCTGCCACAGAAAAAGAAGAGGGCAGCCATGAATACTTGAATGCAGTCAGAGAGACCAGTGGTTCTATGGACTGAATCTCAGGACCAGCTGTGCTGTCCTGCTAGTCAGAATCCAATTCACTGTGTCTGTGCGGGGGACAGCAGAAATCTGGGTGTGTATTCCAAGTGGGAGTGGTGGACTCAGACCACTGAGTCGCTGGGCTTGCTTTAGGAAGTTTGAATATTCAAATAGGATGGTGTAGAATATCCTATTTCAGTGTTCAAGGGGAGAATTTGAAGTTGAATATACTATAAAATATACGTAAGTATATCTGGTCTCTTACCTCGTAAAGGGCTTTTCCTCCATAATAAAGAAGTATCCCTACGCTTATCATACTGTAAAATGGCAAAAACTACAAAGGGCTATACAATAATATATATATATATATATATATATATTGATAAAGTAACCCTAAACTAACAGTACTAAATAACTGTAAACTATTAGCTTACTACGAAGGTATTTTAGAAAGAATAAAGCAGCAAACAAAATGAATCGAATAAACCACTGTGTCTTCCTGCTGCTCTAACACAGTTTGGGATGATGAGCATATTTAAGCATGAGCTGTGATATAACCTCAAGAAACCACCAGCATTGTTGGGCAGGCCATGAGCTGCCAGCATTGTTGAGCAAGCATGACCTCACAGGGGGAAGGCAGAGAAGAAAGGTGATTGGCTGAGGGGATGCTGCTGGTTTGAGGGGCCCTAGCACTGGCCCTATGATCCAGTATTTCAATATCTTCTTCTTGGGACATTTTAGCCTGAAAATGTCTTAGGGCTCCCAGCTGACCAGATAAAAACTAGCCTGGCCTGCCATTGCACCAATAAAAAAGATTGATTTGCAGAAAATCGTTGGATGCCTGAGCAGGGATTTCAGTGTGGGTCTCCCCAGTTCTGTTCTCTGTCCACTACACGGCACTGGTTCTCAGTACAGAATAAATTTTCCGTTTAAAAGGAAGCAATGTGTCCTTCTTTGGAAAATGATATTTGAGCAATGCCACTAGTGTGAACTCACTGTCCTCCCCCAATCATTTCTTTCTCCATTTTTACCACAGAATGACCTTTTCGGGGAGGGGTATGCATTAGGGCAGTGATACTTCCTTCGTAGAAATGTCATATACTACATTTGTTCATTTTCTTTTTTTGAACATTTACCGTATTAACTTTTTACAATTACAAGATAAACAACAAAAAACAACCGTTACCAGCAACCATTAAATATATGCTACATTAATAAAAAAAATTATACTGTTTTAAATGTATTTTATCTTGTTTTTATCCTATGTACATCGCCCAGGGTGGCCGGTTGCCGGCCAGATGGGCGATTAATAAATGTAAATAAATAAATAAATTCAACTGGGCACCCCACGCAGGAGGGAGTTGCTGTCCGAGTGGGACAGGCCCACACAGAGATGTAAAATGTCCAGAAATTTTGAAACCATGGGGAACAAACATTTTTTTCTGGGCGGGTTTCGGGAAAAAAATGAAATTTTGGAGAACATTTAAAAATAAGGAATACTTAATTTTTAGCACTCTTTGCAGATCTAAATTCACCGTGTTGCTTTAGGACAGCCTTCCCCAACCTGGTGCCCTCCAGATATTTTGGACTTCAGCTCCCATCAAGCTCAGGCAGCATGGCCAATGGGCAGGAATGCTGGGTGTTGTAGTCCAAAACACCTGGAGGGCACCAGGTTGGGGAGGGCTGCTTTAGGACCATAAAGCAACCTTTTGTTCCTAAAGTTGTATTATTTTATTTATTTATTTATTATATTTGTGCCCCGCCTTTTTTCCTGCAAGGAACCCAAGGCGGCTTACATAATCCTCCTCCTCTCCATTTTATCCTCACAACAACCCTGTGAGGTAGGTTAGGCTGAGAGTCAGTGACTGGCCCAAAGTCACCCAGTGGGTTTCATGGCTGAGCGGGGACTAGAACCCGGATCTCCTGAGTCCCAGTCCAACACTCTCAACACTACGCCACACTGGCTCTCAGTTATTATGTATAACTTGGTTTGCTCATAGAAATATCATTATATTTAAAAGCTTTTAAAAGTAAATTCAGTAAATTTGTAATTATTGTCTGAATAAACTATACTTCAAAATTTAATATACGGTACCAAAAATGATAATTTTATTAGTAAACCAAGATATACCGTACATAACATATTTTAGATTCCTATTTAATGTCTGACCAGACAAGTAGTCCCTGAAACATCTGAAGCATCCTAGAGGCCAGAAGAAGCAGGAAGAACTGGAGGCAGAGGAAGCCTGGTGTACAGCATCTATTCCTATCTGTAAGGAAGTTTAGGGAAATTCCTAAACCTGTTCCTATTTGTGGACTGGAGCTTAGCGAAATCTGATCTGAAGGAAAAGCTATCAAGATTTTATTTAGCTGGGGAAAAACTCAACTTAGGAAAGGTAAGCAACCATATTTAATTTAAGAACCTTTAAGCAATTTCAACCTATTATTTGTAAATAATTTGCGATAATGAACATCTCATTTTATGTTCATTTTGAAAGGTTGTCTCTAGTGGCAGTGTGAATCCCATACTTACGCCATAGGAACCAGGCTGCTGAGTTTCTTTTAGATAAAGAGTGTTTATTCTAGTAGCAGCAGTTAAAAGGTTTTATAGCTGAGGCAGCATTCCCTAGTGGTGAGGTCTAATTGAGAACTTTATTAAAAACTGTGGCAGTGAGTTCTATAGGCCCAAGCCTCAAAATTAATTAAAAAAGAAAGAAAGGTGGGATAACCCGTATGCTGTTCTTTTGCATCTGGTGACAGTGGCGGGATAACCTACAGTGTTTTTTTCCACATGTGGGTTTTAGCTTAGAACTACGTTAACTGAGTGCTACAGCATCTAACCAGAACAAGCCCAGAAACACAGGACCCCGCAGAACAAAACCCAAACAGACAAGAACACACATTCTGAGGGGAGGCATTCAAACTCCACTGAACCAATGTTGTGATAAGAAGCACAACCAGGTCCAAATTCCCAATTGGGTCTTGGGAAAAGAGGTGAGCACCAGTTTTAGGTGTACTGTTGACTTGGATCCAGAAAAACTTCTTGACTGTTAGAGCAACATGACAATGGAACCAATTACCTAGGGAGGTAGTAGGGCTCTCCCACACTGGAGGCATTCAATCAAGATACAGCTGGACAGCCATCTGTCAGGGATGCTTTACCTACATTGAGCAGGTGGTTGGACTCGATGGCCTTACAGGACCCTTCCAACTCTACTGTTCTATGATTTTATGATTCTTTTCTTTTTTTCTTTGGAGTAGGAGGCAGAATAGTTCAGTTTGCCGAGCCCAATCCCAAATCAAGCCCAAGCGTGTCCATCCATCACAAGTCTAAAATAAGCAGGTTGTGGACTGCAATCCTAAGCATACTTACATGGACATAAGTGACACTGAAATCAATGGGACTGAGTTCACATAGTTAGGATCAGGCTGCTAAAATTATAATATTTAGATTCCAAATGACAATCAAGCTACTGGATTAGGACTTTTTTTTTCCTGTCTAAGCATGATAGGGTTGTGCTCTACCTGACCTAAGGTCACCCTGTGAGTTTTATGACCAAGTGGGGATTTGAACACTTTATCCACTACACTGTTCCTAAGTAACAGGCAATGAAATTGTTCATGGCTCTGCAATGTACCCCTCGCCGGATCGTCACCTTGAAGTGGTGAGTGGGCTTGCGTGTTCCGATGAATCCTGTGAGCAATGCCGTCGGAAGACGCCTGTGCGTGAAACTGTTTTATGTGGGGAGATCGGTGCACAACGAAACACCACACAAACTTGACAGAGTACGGCAGAGATCCAATGGCACGGTTACCCTGACGATTGGAAAACTATTCTCTGCTGCAGCCTTCATCCGCCTTCACAGCTGTTGTAATTTAGGTTTAATTATCTTCCGCCTGTTCTGCCGTTGAGGACTTTATGTTTTGGATCGTTCTTTGTCTGGTTCCTCTCCCCGGACCTTACCGCTATGGGTGACCCTACTGGGAGTACATAGCTCCCGACGGCATTGCTCACAGGATTCATCGGAACACGCAAGCCCACTCACCACTTCAAGGTGACGATCCAGCGAGGGGTACATTGCAGAGCCATGAACAATTTCATTGCCTGTTACTTAGGAACAGTGTAGTGGATAAAGTGTTCAAATCCCCACTTGGTCATAAAACTCACAGGGTGACCTTAGGTCAGGTAGAGCACAACCCTATCATGCTTAGACAGGAAAAAAAAGTCCTAATCCAGTAGCTTGATTGTCATTTGGAATCTAAATATTATAATTTTAGCAGCCTGATCCTAACTATGTGAACCCATCCAACCCAACCCAACCCAACCAATCAAACAAAAAAAAAGTCCCATGGCGACTGGCGAATGGCAACGGGGGCAGGACTGTGAATCTGGAAGCCCCTAGTCATGGACCAGCACATGGGCGGTGGATGCAGACTCAGTCGCCCTGTTCAAGGAACGAGGTAGTCGAGCAGCTCGGCAGCTGTATCCATGACTGAGCAGCCCTATTTAGGATCCACTCTGCTCACCCCGTATGGGGAGGGGGCTAGAAAAGGTGCCCTAAACATAGTCTACCTCTCTCTCCCCTGACTGGATTACCGCGTCCAGTGGGGTCACCATTTTAGCGGTCGAAAAAGACATTTGAACTTTGGAACATGGAATATACGGACATTGCTGGATAACATAGATAGTGAACGCCCTGAGCGTAGGACTGCTATTATTGCAAGGGAGCTGAGACGGTTTAAAATTGACATAGCAGCACTTCAAGAAACTCGAAGGGCAGGAGAGGGACAGCTGAAAGAAGAAAAAGGAGGTTATACCTTCTTCTGGAAAGGACTACCTGAGCAGGACCGACGAATACATGGTGTAGGCTTTGCCATCAAAAATGAACTAGTGAACTCTTTGTCAGAAGTTCCTACTGGCATTAACGAACGCCTGATAACTCTTCGATTAAAGCTCGCCAATAACCAACAGGTAACTATTTTGAGCGCTTATGCACCAACATTAGATGCTGATGATGACATCAAGGAAAGTTTTTACAGCCAGTTGGACACTCTCCTGTCAGAGATACCTAAGGAGGATAAAATTATCCTCCTGGGCGATTTTAACGCAAGAGTCGGGCGTGACTTTGATTTATGGCCAGAAACTATTGGAAAAGACGGAGTTGGTAATAGCAACCCGAACGGACTCTTACTTTTGTCTATATGTGCAGAGCATAATCTCACTATCACAAACACGCTCTTTCGACAAAAGAATAAGTTTAAAACATCATGGCAGCACCCACGGTCAAAGCACTGGCATCTTCTGGATTATGTAATTGTCCGTGTTAGAGATCGCCGCGATGTACTTCTTACTAGGGCCATGGTGAGTGCCGACGACTGCTGGACAGACCACCGACTAATCCGGTCCAAAATGGTTATCAACATTGCTCCCCAACGTAGGCTTCAAGGAAGGAAACCAAGGCGTAAAATGAACATCCAAGTCCTTCAAGATCCTATTAAGCAAACTCGTCTTCAATCACTTCTTAAGGAACATCTACCTACGGAACCTCCTGACAACATTGAGGACCATTGGTCTAAGCTGAAAACCTCCATTACTGCAGCTTGTGAACAAACTATTGGATATGAAACTAAGAAACATCAGGATTGGTTTGATGAAAATGACAATGAGATTAAATATATAATTGACCAAAAAAGGAAAGCCTTCCAAATATGGCAAAATGATATTAACTGCGCTGCCAAGAAAAAAACCTACGCTAGCGCAAAGGCTGAGGTCCAAAGAAGAACAAGAGAACTTAAGAACGCTTGGTGGAAAAAGAAAGCTGAAGAAATTCAACAACTTGCAGAATCTCATGATGCACGGGGCTTTTTTAAGGCCACAAGGGCCATTTATGGACCAAAAACCTATGGTACAAACCCTTTACAATCAAAAGATGGCACCAAACTCTTAAAAGACAAAGAGTCTATTGCACTGCGTTGGAAAGAGCATTATTATGACCTTTTAAATCGTAAACCTAAGGTAGATAATGAGATTTTTTCGCAAATCCCGCAAAAACAAATTAAAGAGGAACTTGCAATACCCCCCACTTTGGATGAAGTAAAAAAAGCCATTAATCAAATGAAGAACAACAAAGCTAGTGGACCAGATGGGATTCCTGCTGAAATCTTTAAAGAAGGGGGGCCCGAACTTGTACAACATCTTCATAAACTCATCGAAAAAATCTGGATAAGAGAAGAGATCCCAGAAGACTTCAGGGATGCCATAATTATCACCCTCTTTAAGAAGGGTGATAGAACAGACTGTGGAAACTATCGGGGCATTTCTCTTAGCAACCGCAGGTAAAATATTTGCTAGGATTCTTGCAAACCGTCTTCTATCTATTTCAGAAGAGATCCTCCCTGAAACTCAATATGGTTTCCGCCCCTCTAGAGGGACAGTAGACATGATTTTTACTGCACGTCAGCTCCAAGAAAAATGCCGGGAGCAAAATCAACCCCTTTATATGGCATTTATCGATTTGGCTAAGGCCTTTGATACTGTAGACCGTACAGCTCTCTGGACTATCCTTATGAAAATTGGATGCCCCAATAAATTTGTGAATATCTTGCGACTTCTCCATGACAACATGACGGCAACGGTTTTGGACAACAACGGCTCTCATGGTGCTCCATTTAAAGTGGGATCAGGTGTTAAACAGGGATGTGTTATCGCCCCAACATTATTTGCCATTTTCATCGCCATGGTTTTACATCTTGTCGAGGGGAAACTTCCCACCGGTGTGGGAATTATATATCGAACAGATGGAAAGCTTTTTAATCTCAGCAGGCTGAAAGCAAAAAGTAAGGTAATTACAACCTCCGTCGTGGAACTTCAGTATGCTGATGATAATGTGGTCTCCGCACATTCAGAGGATGATCTCCAAACTATCCTAAATGCTTTTGCAGAAGCATACGAAAAACTTGGTCTCTCACTTAACATCAAAAAAACCAAAGTGCTTCATCAGCAAGTGCAAGCCAATCCTTTGGTGATGCCATCTATCCAGCTTGGCGGGACAATACTGGAAAACGTCGATCATTTTCTCTATCTTGGCAGCTATCTTTCTGTTACAGCTAACATCGACAGTGAAATCCAGCATCGTCTGAGCTCCGCAAGTGCCGCATTTTCTCGAATGAAACATAAGAGTGTTCGAGGATCGGGATATTTGTAAGAAGACCAAAACACTGGTTTATGAAGCCATTGTATTACCAACTTTATTGTATGCCTGCGAAACATGGACTATCTATAAACGTCACTTCCACCTCCTTGAAAGGTTTCATCAACGTTGCCTCCGGAAAATCCTGCAAATTACTTGGGAAGATAGGCGAACAAATGTCAGTGTACTGGAAGAAGCAAAGACTACTAGCATTGAAAAAATGATCCTTCAACGCCAACTTCAGTGGACCGGTCATGTTGTTCGAATGCCTGACTGCCGTCTCCCAAAGCAGTTACTTTACTCCCAACTCAAGGATGGAAAGCGGAATATCGGTGGTCAATATAAGAGGTTTAAAGATGTTCATAAGGCTAATCTAAAAAAATGCAATATAAACATCGAAAACTGGGAAGCTCTGGCCCATGAACGATCTAAATGGAGGTTGGCCTTTCACAAAGGTTCCATGGACTTTGAAGAAGCCCGAGTGCAAGGTGAAAGGGAGAAACGTGCTAAGCGAAAAGCACGTCAAATGAATCCTTTACAGGACCATCTTCTATCTGGTAACCTGTGTCCCCACTGTGGGAAGCTGTGTGGATCTAGAATTGGCCTCCACAGTCACTTACGGACCCATCGCTAGAGTCTACACAATCTTCTTTAGAATTTCCTCCTTTATCCCGGAAGACAATCTTACTCGGTCACGAGTGATCGCCTGATGATGATGATGCAATGTTGTTGCTTGAAAATTGAAAAAGGGCAGCCTAGCCACAAGAAAGAGTTTCAGAATGGAGGCAACTGGAGGAGAGATAGGAAAAGGGGGAGGAGAAGGTGAGTTATGGGCACTGGCAGAAGAGGAGCGCATGAGAATAGGTGGGAAGGAACAGATATAGGCAAACAGCAAGGTGGTCCAAGCCACCTTTCCATAACCATTTGCAAGTCTGCATAATGACATGCCCCCCCAAAAGTTTATTTTTAAAAATATTTTTATTCCACCCAATAACAAACGTTCTCTGCCCAGATAAAGCTAATAAAATACCAAAAAAAGTAGATACGGTATTTCCTCCACATATCTTTTTTAAAGGCATTTAAAATTTGTCAAATTTTCAAAAAAAGTTAGATGCTGCAAAGGTATGGCAGAGATGTAAATGAAATGAAAACTACACACAACGGTGTACATAGAAAGTATGGGCAATGATAGCAAGAGGCCCAGAGCACCACTGGTTAGCTGTAGGAACTGTTGGAAACCCTTTCACTACACTAGGTTTTGGGCTACACTAGTCTGGAGTTAAAACAGAGTAGTTACCACTGGAAGAAACTCCAAGAGATCTGTGCATTACCAGAAAACTCATGTTCGAGGAAAACATACAATGCAATCCTAAACACGTCTACTTGGAAGTAAGTCCTACTGAATTCAATTGGGACTTACTCCCAGCTAAGTGTGTTTAGGAATGCAACCTCCAGGCGGTACTGGGCTAGCATACATTTTGCAGAAGTATGATCTGCCATTATGAGAAATTAAGAGATAGGCACATTTTCCCCTCAACATGAAATGTTCATTGGGGGTAAATCAGGGGGGAAAGTAATAGGTCTGTCTGTGCATGTAGACGTGTGGCCAGATTTAAAGACGTTCCAATGCTGAATCAAATGTGAAAAACCTACATTACTCACATCCGTCACCCTCTCAGCTATAAGCCTTCCCATATCAAGATGGGCACAGAAAGAGGGAGATGGGAGATGATGCCCACCCCCTCTCATGCACCCTATACCGTGCTGCCTCTTACATTTTTCCTGCAGTCTGGAGTATTACCTTCCTCCTCCTGCCTAGGCTGCCACCATCCTAGATTTCTCTACAGGCGGAACCACACCACTAGATTTCTTTACAGGCGGAACCACACCACTGTTCCCGTCTTGCACTAAAGGAACAATCATCATTTTCTGTATTGCTGGGAATGTTCAAGTAGCACCTTGCCAGAAGCAAAATGGACACCACTAAACTCCCCTATAATCGATCTACAATGATCTCATCAACTCACCCAATTTAGTAGGGGACCTATTCAATGGAGCAGGGTTGGGGCAGAAGGAATGTTGCACGTTTTAGCTTTGCTGCACAGGGTTGAAGAGATTCTTCACATTCCTAGGCAAAGCACCAGATTTCTAGGCAACCTGGGATTTTGCCAGCCCTGCAATGGAGTACTTACTGTATAAGTAAGTGCAGACTTGTACAGCTGGGTGTGGAGGTGAATCAGCTAATAATGAATTTATCATGGGAAGGACTGGCAATGAACCCCAGTGCCTGTTCATCCACACTATTGGGATTTCGATACTGGGGCCTACGGGTTACATCCAGTGCTAGTCAAACTTAAGTCCCATTCATTTCAATGGGTCTACTCCAACTATACAACCCTATTAAACTGAATACAATCCTATGAATTTAAATATTTCCTCAGCTCTGGACAGCCCCCTGGCTCCTAAAAATGTGATACTGGCTCTTGGGATCCAAAATATTTTCCAGCTATGAACACAGGAGTAGAATTATTTTTAACAATGCATGTCTGAAAACAGCCTAGCTTACTAAAGCTTGCAAAACCTAATCTCATTCCCAGCTATTTTGTTGGGTACCAAAGTCTAGAGCTGGACTGTCATGATTTAAGCTTAATTTCTCATTCCTAATTCCAAATACCAAACTGATGCTAATAATATACCAACTATGGTGGCACAAATCTTATGCCATTCTATCCCAAACACTTAAAATCTTTTTTTCTAGAATCTCTTGAAATCCCTTCTCCAAAACCCGAACTGTTAACTGTTGCATCTAATTGCTCACCCCTTGTATTAACTCTTCAGTTCAGCAAGGGTCCCATAACCAAAGTCGATGAATGCCTACACTGCAAGGTTTTGTGGTTTGCAGTGGGCGGGGTGACCAAGAACTTCAAGGGCACTCCAGGAAGACCTTGTACTCCAAAGATAAAATTATCCAATTTCTTGTAGAACTGATTTTAAAGAAAACACTTTAAAAAAATCACACACGTACAAAGTTTGTGCCTTTTGTCAAAGGCAAACACAGCTCTTTCCTGGCAAGCAGAAATAAGAACAAGTTCAAACGCTTTCAAATCCGATCAAGTCTTCCATTAATTCTTTAATGTCTAATCTCAATTTAGAAGAATGTTATTAAAGAACAGCATGCGTTCTCCTTAGAATAATTATTTAGGTTAGAAGTATCTTGTGGGATCAAACTAGGGAGAAAGGATAGCAGCCAGGGTGAGCGGTTGTTTACAAAGTTCAGTATTTTTGAAGAGATTGCTACAAGGTTTTCAGCTTTTTTTCAAGTTAAGAATGATCTGGAAATCCAGATCCTTTTAAGAAAGATTTAGAGTGCAATCCAGTGAGGCTGCCTGTAACCCTCCGAACTAACAAGATTATGGGAACCCAATGGAGGGCGGGAGGAGCATGGAGGCGAAGGTTGCCTCCATGCTTCTCCCACCCTGCAAAACAGTGAGACAGCCGATTTCAGCTGTCTAAGTGTTTTGCCCCAGAGCGCGAGGAGAGGAGGCTGAGGCGCCGCCAGGACACTGCGTATGCTGGCGGAGCCTGTCTCCTCCCCTTCCCGCCCACAAAACTCTGTCTCTGAGGTCGCTCTTCCGACCTCGGAGCCGCAACCAGCACGATTCTTTCCACACTGGCTATGAGAGCGGAGGGAGGGTGCTCCGAGTTTGGAGTGAGTTTCCGAGGTCAGAGCTGGGACTCTAAATTATCCTATCACCCTCTAGATTCTGTTTAGCGGCCATAGGATTGTGCCTTTAGGCTACCAAATTCTATCACATCCCTACCCCATATACCAGGAGTGGAAGATCTGCGGCCCTCCAGATGTTGTTCAACTTCAACTCCCATCAGCCCTAGTCAGCACAGCCATTAGTAAGGGATGATGGGAGTTGCAGTCCAACCACATCTAGAGGGCCACAGGTTCCCCTTCCCTGATCAAATCCACCACAGCATTAAGTCATACAAGTTAATTCAATCAAACTTTTCAAAATGGTCTGGGGGTTGGCACACCCACTTAACATAACCAGAATGCTACTGAAAAAGCAACTGAGTTTCACATGATCTTACCGCATCAAACTCCGCTTGATCATCTTCAGGAAGATCACTTGTTTCATAGACATCAGGTTCATTCCTGGCCTAGAAAACATAAAAGGTATTCCAGTGAGGCCAAAGTCACATAATCAGAAGGTTGGAACAGACCTAAGGTGATCTACAGCACCAATGACATGCCCTCAAGCAGGAAGTTCCATAAATTAATCCCCAGGGGGATTTACTCTCATCATCCAGACAGTGCACTACAACCAAAGATCAGAAGTAAACAAGATAAGCCATGCTAAAGGTACCATCATGTAAGATTAATCTGAATGGCTTGAAGAACTACATGCAGCCACAAGCTTTAGGATAGCCTTCCCCAACCTGGCACCCTCAAGATGCTTTGCACTACAACTCCCAGCATTCCTGACCACTGGCCATGCTGGCTGGGACTGATGAGGGTTGAAGTTCAAAACAACCAGGTCCACAAAAGTTACAGGTCCACAAACAATTTTACTAGCCCACCTTCCCTTATGTACCTGTTAAATGTTTATCACCTATGACAGTTGCTTTCAAATCTTCTACCTTGTACTCAGTTCATGTGGGAAACTGCCTAGGTCTGCTTGTACAGAGTGTGGGACCTAAAGCACATTAAAACATTTTCCTGCTGTGTCTCTCTGCTGGGGAAGATTGAGAGTGGCGGTCAAGTTGTCATTTCAGGAATCTTGTCTGCCATTACTGATTTAATCATTGAGGAACTGCATTAGCTTGCAATGAACTCCAGGGTCCTCTAAACAAATTAACTTTTGCAGAGCTTCCATCCTTGTTCTCCTGGAGGCAATTATAATTTGCCACAGGTAAGGAGGCAAGTGGTTATTTACAAGACTGCTATAGGGCATAGTGAAAAACTATCATCAGCTATATGATAGCTGATCATATTAATGATCAGCTGGGTGACCGGCCAGATGGGCGATTAATAAATATAATAAATAAATAAAAAATATATGGTACCGTATATATCAAACATACATGCCCTGATCACTATTTTGTTTATTTATTACATTTCTATACCACCCAACAGCCAAAGCTCTTACTATAGGTAGAGAAGCAAATTCAGGGGGTATGTCTGGAAGGAGCATATTCCCCTTTTTGGGGATCTCAGGTTGTAGCACTGCCCTGTCTGAACAAGTGAGCTGGATTTCAACACAAACTCCATCAAAAGTTTAGGGGGAAATCCTACCACTTGGAAAGAGAGAGTGAAATCCCCTATCAGCCAAAATACATCTTGATGAAGGGAATACAAAAACGCTCTTGCCGTTGGGTGAATGATAAACCCAGCATAAGTAACATTATCCTACATTCTGCCTGGGTCAGCATCTCTAACTGAATGATGTCAGGGCATCAGCAAAAAGCATCCCTGCAATCAGGCAGCTTCCCAATCTACTAACCCTAGTTTGCACACAGCCGGTGCTCCTTCGATGGCTGCACTGGGTGGCAAAATGATGCCCAAAGGTCACAAGCCTACAGAAATGATAGTGAGACAAGTATTCTTGCAAAGGAAGGAAAAGGAAATACCAGAGGTGGTGTTAGGGGGCAGCCCACTAGGCTTGCAGTCCTTTACCTTTCATTTGGAGCCCCAAATCTCTGGGAGGCCACCTGCCCCACCACCCTGCTGTCCATGGGCACTTGCTGAAATAAAGGTACAGGGGCTCTGATTATCTCTGTTGCATCTGATCCCCCTGGATCATCTGACTTTTTGCCCACATGTGCTTCAGCTCCTGCTGCCCCCCCCATCTTTCTGCCCAATCTTTTTTTTTTCTGAAATCAAATGCCCTCCTCTCCCATCTATACATCCCTTTTTACAAATAGGGGTGTCCTTAGGAAACAGGGTCCTTTAAAGACATGAGCACACAGATACTTTAGAGCATATGCAAATTTGTGCATGTTTTTGTCCTGTGGGTCTGAGCCCTGGATCTTTTCAGTACCTAGCACCACCCCTGGGAAATAACTACTTGGGGAGAGGTAGAGAGTTGTCCACCCCAGCACTGTGCTTCATTAGGGAAAGGGACTACAGTAATATTTATTTATTTATTTATTATATTTATACCCCGCCTTTTCTCCTGCAAGGAGCCCAAGGTGGCTTACATAATCTTCCTCCTCCTCTCCCTTTTATCCTCACAACAATCCTGTGAGGTAGGTTAGGCTGAGAGTCAGTGACTGGCCCAAAGTCACCCAGTGAGTTTCATGGCCGAGCGGGGACTTGAACCCAGATCTCCCGAGTCCCAGTCCAACACTCTAACCACTACACCACACTGGCTCCAATACCTTGGATTGCAAGCATAATTCGTTCTGGAACTGTGCTTGTAATCCAAAACACTCTTGTATCAAAGCGAGTCTCTGGCGGGCGTGAGCAGGGCCGATTTCGGCCCGCTATGCCTGCTCGAGGAGAGCGGTTACATCCCTACGACTTGTCTTGCAAGACCTTGCTCATTTAACAAGTCAAAAAAAATTTTTTTGCTTGTCTTGCAAAACGCTCTCAGACCAAGTTACTTGCAATCCAAGATATTACTTTATGTACCTCTGAATGGATCTCTGGCAAGGAGAGAACTGCAATGCCTTGGATTGAACAGGAACACACATAAAAATAACCCAGTTCTGTCTCATTCGAGCTTTGGGGGCTGCTAGTACATCCTCCATGAACATTAAGGGTTCTATCCAATGTCAGTCTAACTTAAGTCCCATTCATTTCAATGGGTCGAGTCTAAGTAGGACTAACACTGGATACAGCCCTAAGTCTGTTCCCCTGCACCTCTACCTCACCTCATCCATTATCGTTCTTCAGTTCAATGCCTGGGACAGATGTAGCCACCTTATGCCAGGTCAGACTATTTGTCCATCTAGCCCAGTAGTGTTTACGCTGCCTAGGTGTTGGCTCTGTAGAGTCTCAGGCTTCAGAAGTCTTTCGCGTCACAACCACTTGTTCTTTTTAACAGGCGATGCCAGGTATTGAACCTGGGACCTTCCGTGTTCAAAGGAAGCACTCTACCACTGAGCTAGCGCCCCTCCCAAATGCCACAAGTCTATAAATGGCAGGACAAGGCATACAAGTGTTGCCATAGTACATGGAAAAGTCAGATCCCTTAAGTATCTGATAAACCGAGATATGATATCCAAAACATATCTGCAACCCATAACTGGGGTCTGTGTCCTTTACGTACACCATTGCCTATTCCTGAACAACTGGTGGATGGCTTCAAAGCATAGCTGTCCCTTTCTGCTTTCTTAACAGAGACCAAGCCCATTTTATTGGTTATTGTTTTACTGGGCAGCTAGGCTGGCCATTAAGTACAGCTCCTTTTCACACTCCCTCAAAATTAAGACACTGGAACAAAAATTGCCCTTCAGTCTTCCACATTTCAAAAACTACAGATTTGTCCCTTTGTGAATTCAGAGTGAGAATTCAACTTCCAAATTTCAGCCAGCCTCGGAGTCAGCTTTGCTCACCAAACTGGTATTTGGAGAAGGCCTGCCTTAGGATTTGCACAATTTACTGTTGACAGGTAGATAGTGTGAACCTGGAATAGCTATTTATGAGGATCTCTAGTTGTCATACTGTCCATTCAACGATCCCTTCTACCCACTTAAGGCACAATCCTATGCATGTTTAGACAGAGACAAAGCCTACAACTCCAAGCATGCCCCAGCATAGCTGGCTGGGGCATGCTGGGAGTTGTAGGACTTTTTTTGTCTAAACATCCATAGGATTTCACCCTTACAGATGTGAAGGACTGCAAAAACAAAACAAAAATAGGAAAATGTGATTTGGGAAAGGGGGGGGGGGGAACCAGGAAAGCATTTTCTTCCCATCCTCCACATCTCTACACCCAGTAAGCCAACATCCAGCTTTCTTCTCCATTTGACCTACCTCCCAGCACAATTCTAAACTTTTCCTCACCTCAGTTCCCACCACTGCCAATTCATTCACTTGCACTCACAAGTGTGTTCAACTTGTACATATATTCAACTACAGCCAAACTAAAGAGGGCCACTCCTATCCCTAAGGGAGGTACCACCCCTCCATGAGGTAACCAGTAATCCACACTTGGCTTTTGCACCCCTTCTGCAGGAGTTTTGTTGCAGTTCCTCACCACTGAGGGGGAAGGCACTCTGCACGTCCTCAGGGGCACTCTTTTCTTTATTATTACATTACATCACATATTTTTGAGGTTGTCAGCTTTAGGAAACCTTGACGTCTTGAGGAACTAGGCTCCCTTTAAGACCTACTATCTTCAGCCAGGACCCTTGTCCCGCCCACTCCCCTTTCCAGCGCCATTCCAAAACCCCTCTGACCTCCCATTCAGTTTCTTATCTTGCCCCCTCCCATGCAAACCCTCCAACCCATCCCCTTCGTCTCCATACAGCCATGCCTCCAGCAGCCCCAGATATCAAATCCCATCCAACCCCACCCTTCTCTTCCCCAGCCTTCCTCTTGCTCCCTTTCTATCTTATAGCGGGCCCCTCCTCACCACCGCCCCGCTCCCGCTTCTTTCTCCACACAAAGACGCCTTCCTCTCGCGCACTCACAATGCCGGGCAGGTCCGCATACTTGGGATCGGCCATAGCCAGGTACAATGATGGGCTGAATCCGCCTAGGCCGGCTGAGGGGAAGACAATCCAAGATATCGCGAGAACCGGCAAAAGGGAGGACAAGGGAGGAACGGGAGACGTTTTGTTTTGCCGCGCGATGCCTTTTGGGAGTTGTAGTCGCTACGGTGAGGGTGGAGGTGGCGTTTAGTGGTCTGTTAGTAGGCAAAGGAAAATGTGGCTGTCGTTACTATAATTAGTCGCAGCATAAACTGGCAATTGATTAGATATGGCGGGGATACATTTCTCAAACCATATCGATGTTGTTTTTAATTTTGTTTTCATTTCAGCTTTCAGCAGTATCCAAGAAACTTCCCATATTATTAATAATAATGTGTTCGTTTTTCTTCTATGCAATGAGGCGTGGCTTTACAGTCCTTATCAATTAGCATCCTAAGCCTGTTTACTCAGAAGTAAATCCCAGTGAGTCCAATGGGATTTACTTCCTAATAAGTAGGTTTAGGATTTGACTGTTTTTGTTTGTTTGTTTGTTTGTTTTTTAAATTATTTTATTTATTTTTCAAAACAAATTATAACAATATATATATATATATATATATATATAACAAAATACAAGATTATCACACAAATAAAACATAATCAACATACAATAAATCATGAAGTGCACCCTCTCACCCTCCAAGGGACCAATTAATATACTTCTATCCTCTTGATCAAATAAATTCTAAATTCCAAAAATATAACATATCCTGACAAGGCATGTTACCCTTCCCCTTTATTAATACATAATCTAGTAATTGATTCCATATCTCCATAAAATTATTCTTCTTTAGCAATCCTTCTTCATTTATTTCATTTCATTTATTTCATTTATATACCGCCCCATAGCCGAAGCTCTCTTTGCATTTGATACTACTAGTTAGTTTATCATTTAGGGCTATGTCCCAAACTTCCTTATACCAGTCTGTTATAAGGAAAACATGTTGTACTTTCCAATTTCTCGCTATCATTAGCCTGGCCACAGTTAACAAGTTTACAATTAACTCCTTCGTATTTTGATCACAAATAAGCTTCTCAGTTATTGATAACAATGCTAATTTTGGACAGACCTCTAAATTAGTACCAATAATTTTCGATATTTCTGTAAAAACCTCTCGCCAAAACACCAATACATTTTTACAACTCCACCACATATGAGCATATGTCCCTTTTTCCTGACATCCTCTCCAACATAATGCAGAACAATTATTATCTATTCTATTTAATCTTACTGGACTGTTATCCTCACAACAGCAATATGAAGTACAGTAATACCTTGGATTGCAAGTAACTTGGTTTGAGAGCGTTTTGCAAGACAAGCAAATTTTTAAATATTTATTTAAAATTTTTGACTTGATATACAAGCGACGTCTTGCAGTACAAGTACTGTAGTATGGCTTAAATTAAAAATCTCTGTACAAATTTTTTTGGAGGAATTTCGTTTTGATATAAGAGTGTTTTGGATTACAAGCACATTTCCGGAACGAATTATGCTCTCAATCCAAGGCATGACTGTAGATGAATAATATTCTCATTCAAATAGGACCTCAAGTAAAAGGTTGCACCGTAGAAGGTTCCTGTTCTGGGTTCCAACCAGCCAGCCATACCCTAAGAACAAAAGAGCCTTGCTGGATCAGACCAAAGGCCTATCTAGGCCAGCATTCTGTTCCCACATTGGCCAACTGGATGCCCCAATGGGAAGCCCAGAAATAAGATATGAGTGCAGCAGCACCCTCACTCCTGTTCCCCAGTACAGTAACTGGTATTCAGAGGCATACTGCCTCCGATATTGGAGACTGCCTGGGCTGCCCACATCTGTTCTCCTGCATTGAGCAGGGGGTTGGACTCGATGGTCTTATAGGCCCCTTCCAGCTCTACTATTCTATGATTCTATGGTATAGCCATCATGATTAGTAGCCATTGATAGTCTTATCTTCCATGAATTTGTCTAGTGCTCATTAGGCTGTTCTTTTTTGTGTGGATGGAAATTCCCCCCATTAGGATTTTCCCCTAAGGTTTTTTTTGAGGGGGAGAGTATTTCTGCAAAACATGGGTGGTGGTGGTGGTTGCACACAGCATTTTTGCAACATGGCTTTCCCCCCAAACCTGCTGGTACCTCCCTCTTGTGTGTAGGCTCTGCCATTTTGGTGATGCAAGGATCCACACTCAGAGAATGGGCTTGCTATTTACTACAGAGATTCTCCGTTGTCCAGATGTGTACTTAGACACACAGAAGCTTGTCCTGCCTGCCACCAGACAGGGCTGAGTGATTTAAGACTCTCCAAGCCTTTATATTAATGATTTTAATGTGAACCCTTCGCATTCAGGAATATGCTTTTTTCTTTTCCTTTACAGACACTGGGTACAATCCAAAGAAAATTAGCCCCCCAGAGCCATATTGGAATAATGGGATTTTGCTTAATATGCTTGAATGCCATTAATGGGACTTAAGTATGCCTAAATTTCTCCAGATTGTGCCCATGGTTGTTATCTACTCTGTGCTCATAGTACAGGGTGGCTATAAATACCGTGCCTGCCCAATCCTAGATGCATGTACAGTAAAACCTTGGATTGCAAGTAACTTGGTCTGAGAGCATTTTGCAAGACAAGCAACTTTTTAAAATAAATTTTAACTTGATAAACAAGCGACGTCTTGCAAGACAAGTGTAGGGATGTAACCACTCGCCTCGAGCAGGCGTAGCGGGCCGAAATCAGCCCCGCTAACGCCTGCCAGAGACTCGCTTTGATATAAGAGTGTTTTGGATTACAAGCACGGTTCCGGAACTAATTATGCTCTCAATCCAAGGTATTACTGTATTTGGAAGTAAATTCCATTGATTTCAGTTGATCTCATTTTCATGTAAGAGTGCTTAAGACCCTGATCAGCAACTCATTTTCAGCAGGGCCTGAAGGGCCAGCACCATTGGATTCACCCACTGATTCATCCCCACTGGAGCAAAGAAACAGGTTAAGAGTTCTTTGTCCCCTTCTTTCACAGTCTGAACAACAACAGAGGCTTTCTGCCCTCAGTATTCACCTCAGCTGCTCCCTCCTAGATGTAGGCAAAGTGCTCTTAGAAAGTGGCAGACAGAGCAATCCTATAGCCCCCTAGACAGCATCTAGGGGGCCATAGGATTGTTCCGATTCCCAACTCCGAGGTCGGAAAATTGCTCCAACCTCAAAGCTGGGGATCCCCCCTTGGATCTCCCTCCCCAACCACGCCAGCTGCTTCAAGCAACCTCAGAGAAGGGGGTTGGTGGGCATTCCAGGGGGTGGGGAGGGGAGGAGACCGGCGTCTCCAAGACATGATGTTTTGCAGTGCAGGAGGAGTGCAGAGGCAACCTTCGCCCCCGTGCTCCTCCTGCTCTGCTCTCCGAGTTCAGAGGGTTATGGGCATCCCCATAGGATGGCACCCTAAAAGCATGATCCTGTACATATCTATTCAAAAGTCCCACTGAGCTCAATGGAGCCAGTGTGGCGTAGTGGTTAGGGTGTTGGACTGGGACTCGGAAGATCTGGGTTCTAGTCCCCGCTCAGGTCATGAAACTCATTGGGTGACTTTGGGCCAGTCACTGACTCTCAGCCTAACCTACCTCACAGGGTTGTTGTGAGGATAAAAATGGAGAGGAGGATGAGGATAATGTAAGCCGCCTTGGGTTCCTTGAAGGAAAAAAGGCGGGGTATAAATATAATAAATAAATAAATAAATAAAATACTCCTAGGTAAGTGGTTATAGGATTGCATCTTAAGATACCTAGTAAAGGATGGGGTTTTTGCAAGTGGGGAATATGATGATAGGTCCATTATTCCCATTCTCATGTCACTCGTTATTCCCCCCCGCCCCACCCTCAACAGGACTGAAGAACAGGCTGGTGAGTATAATGTGCAAATCCACCCTCATTTAAAATTCCTTGCCTGACTATGTCCTCCAGAGTTCTGGCTTGCTGATATACAAGAAATCATGTAAGACCTATTCTTTTAAGATGATTTATTATAGCAGTGTACAGTGGTTGCATTTTAAAAAATCATTTGATGTATGTGTATTGTTAATTATTCTCCTAATAAAAACATATTTTGAACATCTTGATTGTAAATCTAATTAGTACATTGGATATATTTGCTGTAAATTCAAATTATAATTAAAAAATTATGTGTTTGCTCTAACATCAATAACATGAAAAACAATCAGCAACAATTGAATAAAATGAATGAAGAATGCCAGATAATTAAAACAAAGCCTGAAGTTATATACATTTCACAGCGTGCTGCATAAAAGATTGAGGCTGCAGTCTTATACAGTTACCTGAAACTAAATGAGGAGATGTGGAATATTTTCCTTTACAGTGCAATCCTATGCATTCTTCTGGAATGTACAGGGTTCTAATGGTTTTAACTCCACTTTAAATCTTTAAATTTAAAAAAATTACAAAGAATAAGAAATGTGTTCTTAAATAGAACAAAAGGCACAATCATATGCAAGTTTAGCCTTTTTGGGGGTCTAAACTTGCATAGGATTGCGCCCAAAGAGTCTTGTGGCATCTTAGGCTGCGAACCACATAATAGGGAACAAGCTCCACCGGACGTAGTGGGATTTCCTTCTGAGTAAATATGCACAGGATTGCACTATTAATGTACGTAAAGTTATTTATTACATTTATAACCCATATTTCCTCCAAGGAGCTCAAGGTAGCATATTCCCCCCACCTTCCCTGTTTATCTCAAAAACAACCCTGTGAGGTAGGTTAGCCTGAGAGATAGTGGGCCAGTTCGCATGACACGCCAGGCTCACTGTGGGTTATTTAACCCTTGATAAGCTGCGGCGCATGCCAGGCGCATGCAGCCACCATTATGAACATGCAATCCCCCGATGGGGTTATGGCATGTCATCTGAACCCAGTCACCATGTGTTATTCAGAGGTTAGACAACCCTCGCATAACCCTACTGCAAACCACGGCTCATTGTGAGTTAAATAACCGACGGGGTGCCCGGCATGTCAGGAGAGCGAGGTCGCTGACTGGCCCAAGGTCACCCAGCGAGATTTATAGTGGGGATTTAAACCTGAGCAGGGATTTGAACTTATGTAATACCAGGGATGGGGACTCGGACTCGAGGACTCGACTCGTGAGTCGGACTGAGTCCCTCCTCTGACTCGACTCGGACTCGAGTCCCAATATTTTTAATGGGACTCGAGACTCGACTCGGGACTCGAGACCAAGGACTCTTCAACATCCCTGGGCTGTGCCAGAAGGAGTGGAGAGGAGCGTGATTGCCAGCGAAGAGCGCATGGAAGCGAGGTTTGCCGCTGCTCGGCCACTATGGACGGCTACCAGGAGTGCAAGATTTATTTCACAATCAGTGTGTCAAGATTTATTTTGATTGATGTATTGCGTACTTGGGAGAGGCAGAAGAAGGACCTGCGATTACTCTGTGTGGCTGCTCTGAGTGTGTTTCTGGTTCCAGCAAGTTCATCACCAGTGGAGTGGGTGTTCAGTGAGGGTGGAATTGTGATGAGATCTCACCGTTCCAGAATGGGGGCCAAACATTTAGAAAAAATAATGTTCCTCAAATGCAACATGGATAAGTTTTAGGAAGTACAGCAAGTTTATTTTTTAAAATCATTTTTCTAAAATGCAACCTTTCAGACATTTTGGGTTTGGCTGCCTCTGCCTGCCTGTCTGGGGTTCCCAGCCTCCTCTGCCTGCCTGGTCTCTTCTTGACCAGTTCAATAGTTGAATTGTCCAAGACAAAGGCCTCTGCCTGCCTGCTTTGGGGTTCCCTGCCTCCTCTGCCTGCCTGGTTATTTTGGGTTTTTCTGCCTGTTCTGTTCTTGCCAAAAATCAGTTGCAGAGTTTTGAAATAAAAAGGCACACTTGTGCCTAGAATTTATTTAAACCACACATCTGAAGTAGCCTTATTTTGTTGGGAAAAAAACCCATTGATTTTAATAGGGACTCGTGGAGTCAGCTTTGGGAGTGACTCGTGACTTGTGACTCGTGAGTCACCATTTTGGACCAAGGACTCGGACTCAGACTCAAGACTCGGATCCAAAGACTCGTGACTCGACTCGTGACTCGAGACCAAGGACTCTTCAACATCCCTGTGTAATACATGCTATAAGATAAGACATCCTTCCCCAACCTGGCGCCTTCCAGATGTGCTGGACTACTGCTGGCTGTGGATGATGGGAGTTGTAGTCCAACACATATGGAGGGTGCTAGCTTGGGGAAGGCTGCCCTAAGAACTGTCCCATTGGATCCGACCAAGGACCATTTAACCCAGCATTCTCTTTTCCTAACAGCAGCCAGCCTGACGCCTCTGGGGTTCCCAAGCAGGGCACAGACCTGACCTCCCTTCTCCCAGCCACTCCTTCATTCGGCTTACTAACTCATCTAGAAGAAAGAAAGCAAATAGAAAACCAGAAAACCCTTTGCAAATCATAGCGGCCACTATGCTCTTCTCTTGCTTAAGGGCTGCTGCAAAAGAAGCAACCGCATTTCTGGTATCTTTCTGTTCCTTCACAATTATGTCAGCTTCAATCTGAGTCCTGCAGTTTTTGCTTCGTCTGCCCAAACGGCTCCCAGTTTCTGGGAAGAGTAAGCAGTGGTGATGATTAAAAGGTTTTACTGTATGTATATCTTTCAATGTCATTGAAAGGGCATTACTCAGAGGCCTAGGGAAGGCAGACATTCGTGGGGTGGGGTGATGTGTAGTTAGTTCCAACCATCATACTGCAGCACCCAATAGAAAGCTGGACTGTATGAAGTCAACAGTTGTGTATCTGATGTCCATGAAGGACTCAACATGCTCTAGATCGGGGGCGTGGGGAGAGAGGGGGCCAATGGTAGGTGAGGATCTACTGATCGATCTCTGGGTGATTTGCAGTAGTTCAGCAAGGCTTTCTGACTTTCAGTTGTTTGACTGCTGTTAATAATGTGATTGTCACTTTCAGCATTTAATTTCCTTTTGACCTCACTGTTCACAATTCTTCCCACCTGCTCCCCCCCCCCCACAATGGGTACTCTACATAAACCTGAAACGCTCCATAATACTCCACGCATGACGCATCTGATGAAGTGGACTATAGTCCACAAAAGCTTATGCCAAAATAAATGTGTTAGGGCTACTATACACAAGGCTTTTAACCCGCCACTTTACCGAGGCTTCTGCTTCCAGATTCTTTGCAGGATTAAGATTGGCTCCTTTACCCGTGTTCCCCCCCCCCGGGGGTTTTCTTTCTCTGCCTTTCTATATGTTCCATTACACAATCACAAGGTGGTGCTGTGGTGTAGCAGAATTGCGAGAATACACGAGCTTCTCATAGCGCCATTGCCAGATAATATAGCACAGTTCCTTGATCTAAAAAAAGCTGCAGAGATGGCTGGAAATCACAGGAGAGACCCTGGAGGATGATTAATATTGTTGTGTAAAGCACCTGCAAACTACTATGAGTGAGGAATCATGAGTGCATGATAAATGCCTTGAGTAGAGAAGCCCTTCATCTTTAAATGTGCCTCAAGACTCTTTGTTGTTTTTTGCCGCAATAGACAAACATGGCTACCCTCTAGGAATAATTACAAGTCTGCCTCTCTGGGTGCTGAAATTAATCAAACTTGGGGCAGGGGGAAACACCAGGAGTGGATTTGTGTGTGAAAAGGCTGAGAGCTCAGTTCTGGCAATGAAAACTAATTCCTGGGCATAGCATATGCTCAAAGGTACCCTCTACCCTTCTTTCAGTCTAAGTGTATGTCTGCTTCGCTGAGCCACTATGCCAGCCTTTCCCAGCATGGTGCCCTCCAGATGTTTGGGACTTCAACTCCAATCAGCCCCAGCCAGTGTGGCTAATGATCAGGAATTCTAGGAATTGTAGTCCAAAACATCTGGAGAACACCAGGTTGGGGATGGCTGCACAATGCAAACACTGGGCTCCAGTTGGTGAAGCTTGAAGAACTATTAAAAAGAAAAAAAGGATATTAGATCCTACATGCCTGAAATCTGCCCACCCCTGCTTTTGAATCATGGGCCAGCTTAACTTCAAACAAACCTCGCGTTGGCCTTCAATCTCTGTGGATCCTTGACACGATTCACACGGCATGGGTTTGTCATGCCTGAATGGAATGCGAATGGGCTAAACTGGTTGTCGTATGTATCAGCCTGGATGAGGACAAATTGCTGGCACATGCCTGCCATGAACTGCACAGTTTTTCTTACACAGCTCACAGAAGTAGGCCGAAGCTGCAGCGCCATGCGCACAGTCTAATCCTCTATTCTAAGGAGGAAGGGATTTGGCACGGATTAAATTAAAACATATTTTGTGTGAGGAGGCAGCGCTTAGTTCCACAAGGACATCACTGCAGTGTGGTTAAGGGTGCTTCTAGACAAGGCTTTTATGGGGGCCATCACCCTGCCACATTCACAGAATTTTACAAGGGTCCAGATGACGACACCTTTGGCTTGTAACCCTCCCGTGTTTTCCCACCGCCTCTTCTGTCTTTTCCCTTACCGCAGAAAATCCGTTAAGAAAGAAAAGATGGAATAGTTGTGCAATGGCTTCACATTGGTAGCACTAAGAGCCCTCCGTCTGGAAGGATCCTAATAAGATGTGATAAAATCACCAGTGATGGGGACTTGGACTCGAGGACTTGACTCGTGAGTCGGACTGAGTCCCCCCTCTGACTCGAGTCAGACTCGAGTCCCAATATTTTTAATGGGACTCGAGACTCGACTCGGGACTCGAGACCAAGGACTCGACTCGAGACTCGTGTTCCAAAATCGTGTTCCTCAACATGGATAGGTTTTAGGAAGTACAGCAAGTTTATTTTTTAAAATCATTTTCCTAAAATGCAACCTTTCAGACATTTTGGGTTTGGCTGCCTCTGCCTGTCTGCCTGGGGTTCCCAGCCTCCTCTGCCTGCCTGGCCTCTTCTTAACCAGTTCCACAGTTTGAAATGTCCAAGACAAAGGCCTCTGCCTGCCTGCTTTGGGGTTCCCTGCCTCCTCTGCCTGTCTGGTTATTTTGGGTTTGTCTGCCTGGTCTGTTCTTGCCAAAATCAGTTGCAGAGTTTTGAAATAAATAGGCACACTTGTGCCTAGAATTTATTTAAGCCATACATCTGAAGTAGCCTTATTTTGACTCGTGACCCGCAATCTGCCTAGATATGGAGTGGTATACAAATGCTGTAAATAACTAATAAGTACGTAGTCTGTCCAGCAGCTGCTTTTAGCAATCTGCTCCATGCTGCTCTGTCTCCTCGCAGCCCAACCCACTTGCTGACTAGCAGCTTGGTGAAATCACTGCTAGATGGGCAACAGGACTCTAGGATCCATCCTCACCGGTTTGCTGCCCTGCGGGAGGAGGCAGATAGAAATGGTGGCCAAGCCAGGCAGATGGCGGTGGTGGCGGCAGCTGCTGCTGCTCTCGTCTCTTCACCATCTAGCCCAGTGTTCTCCAACCTTGGGTCCCCAGATGTTTTTGGCCTACAACTCCCAGCATGCCCCAGCCAGCGTAGCTAGCATCGGCCTAGTGCTCTAGTTTATTGAATGTATTGAACGTGTTTTAATTGTTCCAGTGGTTTTAATTTCCGTTTTTAAATTTTGTATCGAATTGTATGCTGTTTGATTCTATTTGTACTGTATTTTATTGGTGGGGTTTTGTGTGTGTGTGTGTGTGTGTGTGTGTGTTTAAATGGTTGTGAACCGCCCAGAGAGCTTTGGCTATTGGCCCGTATATAAATGAAATAAATAAATAAATGGTTTTAAAGAGATGTGATATAGATGCACACACAAACACACACGCACAGACACCAGTCAGCCCTGAGAAAGGGACTTCTGCAGAACCAGCGTAGTTATTCTGGAGTGGGGAGGACAATCTGGTAGGCCAACCCTATCTCTGAGCAGAGGGCTAAAGAGGTGTGTGGCGGGGCAGGGGGGGGGATACTTCCAGGCAGACAGTTCCTATTGCTCCCAATCCAAAGGGATTGTGCAGCAATTTGCCTTTCCCTCCTTAAGGGATTTTCTGTGATAAGAAGAAGAAGAAAAAAAGGCGGAAGAAACTGATGGGGAAACATGGGAGGGTGACAAGTCAGAAGGAGATTTTGTGTGCAAAGAGATCTGTGTGTAAGCTCCAGTTCTGCTCCTGAAAACAAATTCCTGGGCTGAGCGTATGCTCAGAGGCACCTTGTTCCGCAAGTCTATGTCCGCCTTCTTGAGCCACTATTTTGCATCCTGTTTCCCCGTGACCAGCCAGTGCCTCTTGGGAAACCCATAGGCAGGGCAAAAAGTCAATAGCCCTCTCCCTTTGTTGGTCCCCAGCAGCCAATATTCAGGGGTACCGGTATATTGCCTCTGAACAAGGAGGTTTCATATAGCCATCATGACTGGTTAGATTGATTGCGTTCTTCTCCATTCAATTCTCTAATCCCCTTTGAAAGCCATCCATGTTGTGGCCATCACTATGGCTTGTGTGGACTACCGTACCTTATTTTGGCTTTCCTGAATTTCCTGCTAAGCATTTTCATTGGATGACCCCAAGGTCTAGAACAGTGATGGCGAACCTTTTTGAGCCCGAGTGCCCAAACTGCAACACAAAACCAACTTATTTATTTCAACGTGCCAACACTGCAATTAAACCTGAATACCGAGGTTTTAGTTTTAGAAAAATAACTCATACAGTTGTCCGAACTAATTAACATCTTTTGTCTTAAAAGAAAAACACAGTAACAGAGCTTTCAATGATACAAACAGTTTTTTGTTGAAAAAAAATCAACTCAAAAAATCATTATAGTACTACATTGTACACATAGCCTGAAGGGAATTTATACAAACTTTTAAAATAATTAGGCACATGTATTTTTGGATAAGGGATTCTCAACTTGTAATATGATGATATGCCAGACTGAAATTATATGGGGCACGCTTTACCCCGGGTCCTTTCCCTGCTTCTACAGGTGTCGGAGTAGTAAAAGTAAAAGTCAACCTGTACTAGGATGAGCAAGATAAACAAGAAAACTAAATGTGCTTAACACATTTTAAACACTTTATGTCTTGGACTGCAAACGCTGCATTAGGTAAAAGTTTGCATTGGGCATGCTTTTGCACAATTAATGTGATTTTTGCTATTGCATGCATGCTGATAATTTGTCAAACCTTGGCTCATACTCGGTTAGTTTGAGAGCAATACATGCAGCACTCGGGTCAACTGTTAGGGCTTTACATCCAAGCCATGCTCTGTGCATCATTCTTCAAAATCTTTTAAATGTGATAACAATGTAGAAAATAATTCTGTAACAGGAATTCTAGAATAAAATCATTCTGTTCCACACTGTGAGAAAGAACAAGATCATTAGTGTTTTGCAGAAGGGGACAGTCTTTTTGCGATCTGGTGACCAATGGCTCGAGTGCCCACAGAGAGGTCCCTGCGTGCCAGCTGTGGCACCCGTGCCATAGGTTCGCCATCACTGGTCTAGAATGATGAGAGACAAAAACTTATCTCCATTCACTTTCTTCACTCCATACATAATTTTATAAACCTCCATCAGATCCAGCTATAGTCACTTTTTTTCCTAAACTAAAAAGCTCCAAACATAGTAGCCTTTCTTCATGGGGAAGGTATTCCAGCCCCTGATCATGTTTGGTTGTCCTTTTCCACACCTTTTCAGGCTCTATGGGGTCCCAATCCAGCCCTCTGGCTTTTCTCAGGTGGTTTCCTGCTTTTGCACAGTTTTTCCCCATTCTGAAAGGTTGGAATGCCTCTCCTGAGGCCTAGTTAAGCTAAAATAAACTCGTACTTTTGGTCCTGCCTCTTTTCCCTTTGGTTCTGCCCACCACTGGAATACAGCTCACAACACAAGAGCATCTCCAAAATTCAATGGTGGCCCTTGGGCTGAAAGCAGTTCAGCACCTTTGCTCTTCATTATCCTTTTTGAGAGGGGGCAACTAGAACTGTACCATGTATTATTTTGGCCGCTCCCATCTCAAAAAGGATATAGTTGTTCCCCCAGCCGCCATCTTGACATCATAGTAGCAAGAGACCTCCATAAACCACATGGCTGCTCCCCACAATATTTGTCTGGGTGGGCGTAGTGGTGAGAGTGTTGGACTGGGACTCGGGAGATCCGGGTTCTATTCCCTGCTCAGCCAGTCACTGACTCTCAACCTAACCTACCTCACAGGGTTGTTGTTAGGATAAAATTGAGAGGAGGAGGAGGAGGATGTAAGCCGCCTTGGGTTCCTTGCAGGAAAAAAGGTGGGGTATAAATATAATAAATAAATAAATAAACCACATGGCCGCTCCCCACAATATTTGTCTGGGTGGGTCTTGGCAAGAAAGAGCATTCAGTTGAATGTGTGTGTGTGTGTGTGTGTGACCTAGAGGGTAGGTGGCATCTCCACTCAGACTTTCAGTCACCGAGGATGCTTCCAGACAGATGGCTCCTAGTACTACCAGTCAAAAGATTTTGTGCATCTATTTCATCTTTCCCTCCTCAATGGAATTTTTGTGGTAAGAAAAAAAAGATGGAAGAAGTAGCAAGAAAACATGAGAGGGTTACAAATAGAAAACAGAGTCATCTGGACCCGGTGCGGTGCTAGGTACCAAAAAGATCCGAGGCTCAGGCCCACAGGACAAAAATAAAATGCACAAAGTTGCATATGCTAATTTACATATGTTCTAAAGTCTCTCTCTGTTTATGTCGTTAAAGTCCCCTATCTTCTAAGGACACCTCTATTTGTAAGAAGGGATGTATGGACAGGGGAGAGAAGGGCATTTGATTTCAGAAAAAAAACCTCAGGCAGAAAGATCAAAAGCAGGGGAGGCAGCAGGAGGTGAAGCACATGTGGGCAAAAAAACAGCTGATCCAGGGGGATCAGATGCAGCGGAGATCATCAGGGCCCTTGTACCTTTATTTCAGCAAGTGCCCATGGACAGCAGGGTGGTGGGGCAGATGACCTCCCAGAGAGGCAGTACTCCAAATGAAAGATTCGGGGCTCCAGACTTCGTGGGCCACACCCTAACTCTGCCTCTGTCTGGACCGTTGGTCAAATTCCGTTAGTGAGGCAGGGCAATTGCATGATAAAAGCCTCATCTAGAAGCCCCCCAGAACTCAGCTTTAGAACATGTGAAGAGGGACTACAGCTCAGTGACTGAGTGCTTGCTCTGCATCTGGAAGATCCCAGATTTGATCCATGTGGCATCTCCAGTTTAAAAGGGATCACTCAGCAGGCGTGGGAAAGATTCTCTGCCTGAGACCCTGGAGAATTGCTGGCAGGCAGAGAAGACAACAAAGTTGGATGGACAAATAGTCTGACCTGGCATTGGACAGCTTCCTAGGTTCCTGTAGAGTAATAATAAAAAGGAGAGTGCCTCTGAGTACATGCAAAGTGCATATCCCTCCTCCACACAAAATAATCATAGTCAATGCCCACAAATCTGACATTAGTGCAGAAGACTTCTGAGATGGGGCAGCAGGTGTGGGTGTGGGTGTCTTCCAGGCAGCCTAGCGAGCCCTGGCACCTCTCACATTAGAAATTAAGCAGTGCCCCAAAAACATAAAATGTGTTTTCTTTGTCCTCTTTAAAACACCCTTCAATTCCTACCAATCAGTTGTGATTTCCCCCCCTTTCTTCTTCTTAGTGTACCTCACCGATCACGATAGGGTGATCACCAGAGGCGAAGGATGACAGGGTTCCTGGACCACAAAAGAGAATTTTAGCAGGTGCAGCTTTCCTCACCTGTACATGACCCAAATGCTGCACTTGTCAGCATTTCCCCTTGTACCCAACTACTGTTTCCAGGAGTCCTTTCCTCCTCTGTATCTACTATCGTCAAAACTAGAAAAGATGAAGTAACTGGTGCCAGCTGGGAAACAAAATGGGAGGGGGGGAGAGCTGGCTGAGGGGGGAGCAATTCTCTAAATCGGAGATGGGCAGAAGGTGGATCGCCAGATGTTTTGGAGGTCAACGAGCACGAACCCCTGCCAGCCTGACCAATGGACAGGAATGGCCGGGGCTTGAAGTACAAAAAACACCTGGAACCCTGCCATCTGCCCACTCCTGCTCTAAATCATCCTCTGCCAAAACCAGTGCCCTCCAGATGCTTTGGACTACAACCCCGCCCCAGCCCCTGCCTGCGTGGCCAACGTTCAAGGATGCTGGGAGTGGTAGTTCAACACATCTGGAGGGCCCCAGCAGGTGGTTGTGTGGGGAGGTGGGGGGGTGGGGAAGGCTGCTCTAAATACTCTTCCGCTTCCACCTTAAGTCAGCGGAGGTTGCTCCACCTTAAAAACAGCAGCGTTGGGGCTACAGCCCATCCCTTTGCCTGATGCTGATGCTGATGCTGCCGATGCCTGCAGCAGGAGCGCGGAGGGGGGATACAGCCAGGCACTGCCAGCAGCAGCAGCAGCATCCCGGGGCAACACAAGCACGCACGGAGGACCCACCAGCCCAGCTGAGAGAGCCCAACCGCTCTGCTGCTGCGGGGTGACCATCGAGGAAGTGGCCCTCGTCTTTTATTTATTTCCTTTTGCCATCCGTTAGCGCCCGGCTGCGCGCTGCCTTTGCCTTCCTCTCTCCTCCCTTGGGATAACTGCATCTCGTCCTCTTCCACCACCACCACCACCACCACTTCTTTGCTTCTTCCAGTCGCTAAGCCGCCCGCCAAGAAAAGAGCCCACCTGCCCAGCCAGCCAGCCAGCCAGCCAGCATGACGACGGAAGTCAATGAATGCAGCATCAAGGTGCTCTGTAGGTTCCGGCCCTTGAATCAATCGGAGATCGTACGGGGAGATAAATTCATCCCGGTTTTCCAGGGGGATGACACCGTCATCATTGGGGTAAGCAAATACTGGGGAGGTGGGGGGGGTGAGAATGGCCATCTCCATCCTCTGAACCAGGCCTGCTCTGGGCGCAAGAGGCAGCAGCTCTGAATTAAAACCATCCCCCTTTTGTCTTAATGAATCGTCCACTTGGAACCCCTTTCAGTCTCCCTGCCAAGGGGAAGGTCCACCTGTCTAAACAAGAAAACATTCCTCTCTCTCCTGAGGAAATTGGTGGCAGGGGAAGATGCTGCGCGAGTCTATTTCATGTGTTTGGCTGCTCCTCCATCTGTAGCTCTGCAGGCTTGAAGTTACTGGGTGTGGCTAGCTGAGCTATTGATTTGGCTACTGGGAAGAAAAGAAGGAATCTCTTACAGCTGGGAGGAAAACAACAACTTCCACCACCCCCCACCCCCATATTCTTTGTAACCCGTATTTTTATCTTCTCTTCCCAGGCCTTTAGATTTAATCTGTATATCTGCCCAAACGATGCTGCTCCTCCTGAGGTTATGGCCCCAAAGAGTGAAAGTTGAAAGGTTGCAATATGTAGGTGGAATCAGCTTTCACCATCACTGGCAATTATGATTTTCAGGCAGTACCTCACCCCACATCATTCATCACCATCAGCGCAGGCAGTGAAACACTTGCATCAGTGCAGTATAAGAAAGACAGTTAAAGGTTATGCATGCAGGTGGATTGGCAAAGAGTGCAGGTTGTTTATACAAAGCTGGCAACGCCCCTGATGCTTGTCCCCCGTGGTCTCTCTGTTTGCCAGTTGGTACAATTCTGGGCTTCTGACCTTTTTTTCAGTCGCTAAACCCTCCATTGTGTGTGTGAGTGTGCGTGCTTGCGTGTGTGTGTTGTGTGTGGGTGGGTGGGTGCTGGTAGTGGTGGAAGCGGATTCCCTCAGGAGTGAGGCGGAAGGGTCGTTATGGTATCAGAACCAGCCTGCTGGTGCCATGCCCCAAATGATGCTCACGTCTCCCTCTCCTGATGTGCTGGTGCCACAGACGCTATTGTTTTGTTCATGGCTGTGTACCATCAGAGGGCTATATAATGGTGGGGAGGTGGCCAAGAGATGGGTAAGGTGCCCACTTGGTAGGATGCCTAGCTGACGGATCCCCTATTTCAACCACCCCTATAATATAAGGAAGAGTTGATCCACTGACCCCTTGTGTAGTTGTGAGCAACTGACCCATTGAATCTTGCTGATTACCGTGAAGGAGTAAGCAGGATCTGCCCAAGGTGACCCAGAAGAAGCTCATGGAACATGCAAGATCGGAACTCAGGCCATCTCCCCACCTAGTCTGGCTGCATGGCTCTCTGTGGTTTCTGGATGTCTCCCCTATCCCTTTGCTGCAGAGAAAGTTGTTAATCTGCGTGCTAATGGGGCCTGACTCCTCTCCCACTGCATAGGCAAATTGAGCCCTGCGATGTCGATGTCAAATTTATTTTCCACTTGGGTACCAAGTTATTCTCTCTTGCCAAGGCTCGGGAAAAGATAGTGTAAAGCCTCTTGATTCTTTATAGCTGTGCCGCAAAGTCATTTGCTGGTGGTTTGAGCAAAGATTTTCCACAGAGCTCTCTAAATACAAGGGCCCTGTTTTCCCAGTTCATGTCATGTGGTTTTTTCTTTCTTTCAAAAAACAGAAGATGTTCTCAAGTGCCTGAAAAATGCTTATTTTTCAGGCACTGGAGAACATCTCTTCCTGTTTTTTGACACAATTTGTGCCTTCCCTCCTTGTTGGGTTTTTGTTTGTTTGTTGTTTGTTTTTCTTTGTCTTCCAATGCCTGAACTTTGGGGGGGGGCTGGTGTGTGTGTGTGTGTGTGTGTGTGCGCGTGCGTGTGTTCCTCCCCCATTTTGTTTTATTTTCTTTACAGTCCACCTAAACACCACCAGATCACTTAATATGTGCATATTTTAAGATGAATTCACTGATGCAAACAGGCTGTGGCTGGCTTTTTAATATCCCACCCTGGGAGGCAGCAACTGTGTTCTTCTGCCTTTGGAACAAAACACCAGGAAGGCATGAAAATCGCTGCAGAGAGAGAGAAAGCAGGCGGCAGGATGCAGTGTGCTGCCTTGCTTGCCAGCCTGCTTCTTGGGCTCAGCTGCTTCGTCATCCCTCAGAGCACTGACAGGGGATGGTTCGTTCCTTACTAGGAACCACTCCCCTCCATTGTGCTCTGCTGTGGTCCATCGCTGGACCTGTTTCTGTGCAGACCCTGGCTTTCACGCCTTCGGAATCCATATCTCCTGCCTTGCATTACTCCTTTCCCCAGCCTAGATTACGCAAGTAAGGGATCTTGTATCATTTTTACCTTTCTTGACTGTGGCGACAGCTGAAGCTGCTTGGCATTTTGCAATTGATCGTTGGGTGTGTGACTTAGCTTCTTGTGATGGATGGGAGAGAAGAGGGTTAGGAAACCATATCATGGTTACTAATGCATAGTGGTATTTTATTTATTTATTTGACTTCATGGTTTTCTCTTCTGTTGCCAAACATCTCTGGGCTGGAGGTGGATTTTGCTGGTAATCAGATGATCGACTTCGCAGGAGAGAAAACTGTCTATTTAGTTTTGTTTCGTTTGTTTTTTTAACCGAAGAAGAGTTCTGGGGAACTCGAAAGCTTGCTCACTGTTTAGTGACATTTTAGCTGGCCCTGATAAAGTGATACACCATTGTTGCTTTTGGATGTTTCCTAATGGACCAACATGGCTAACTTGCCTTCCTCTCCACCCCTCATCACCTAATTAGTACCATTCTCTGTAAAGGATAAGGCTTCTTCATCATCTAGAATCTAGATTATTGCCACATAGCAGTAGGTTATCACCAGAACAGCTAAAATGGAAGGTGAGCCTATTGTTTGACTTGGAGGAAGTACTCTATTACCAGAAGGCCTGGCTCAGCCAGGCTGAATTAGTCATACAGCATCCAGTATGATATAGCTATGGCCTGGAAGCCTTTCAGATGAAATATTCAAGTGTATTGATCTCAGTCCACAGCATGAAGGTGAAACAGGTGATGCACACAAGTGGTGTAACTGGGGACCACGGGCACTGCCAGGTTGCAACCCAGAGAACACACCTTTCCCTTTAATAGTATGAAGACAACAGAAGGACTTTCCGCCAGTGTGCTTCCAACCCCGTTTCTTCCCAGGTCCCATTGTTCACCCTCCTCCCCTGTTTCCTGTAACACACAGGACTTTATTTCTGCCCCATGGCAGATGGGGGAGAAGGATGCATGATGGGACCTGGAAAGGGGCAGTGTAAGAGAGACAGTGATGGAAGCATATCCTCCTTTTTTAAGGGCACAACCCTATCCATGTTTAGACAGAAACATGGCTGGCTGGGGGATGCTGGAAGTTGTAGGACTTTTTTTCTGTCTAAAAATGCATAGGATGGTGGCCTAAATATATTTATTTTATTTCATCAATTACTTATTATTTATTTATTTTATTTAAAAACAACAACACCCACACCCACAAGATAAAACGGATATATTTTATTTATTTATTTATTATATTTATACGCCGCCTTTTTTCCTGCAAGGAACCCAAGGCGGCTTACATAATCCTCCTCCTCTCCATTTTATCCTCACAACAACCCTGTGAGGTAGGTTAGGTTGAGAGTCAGTGACTGGCCCAAAGTCACCCAGTGAGCTTCATGGCCAAGCGGGGACTAGAACCCGGATCTCCCGAGTCCCCAGTCCAACACTCTCACCACTACGCCACACTGGCTCTCTAGCAATGGGGAATAATAACAATATTGCAAAAGGCCTAAAACACAGAACATTAAAAAAAAAAAACAACCCCTCAAATGCTGGGTAAATAAAAAAAAAAAGTCTTCACCTGGTACCAAAAAGACCACAGGCATTCCACAGCTGGGATGCCATCACCAAAAAGACTCTTTCTTTAGTAGTCATCTGCCTCACCTCATTTGGCTGGGGAACTTGGAGAAAGGAAAGGTATTTTGGCCAGCTAATAGTTCCTTCTAATAGTTTACTGGCTATCATCCATTTTGTTTAGTATTTACTTTTATTAAATTTATATCCTTCCCCTTACCAGTAGCAACAAAGACACCCGGAAGCATAAAACAAAGTGATATAAAACTGAATCGATTGAATTACAGTTTAAAACCAAAAAAGTAATCACAGATGGATTAAAATAACCAAATAATATAGTCAAAGAGCAAGGATCACCCTGCTAAAAAAGGAAGCTTGAGCTTTGTAAATAAACCCACAAAGGTTACTAGCCTGCAACATTTACTAGTCTGATAAGAGGCTAGTAGCATGGAAATGCAGGCTACTAGCCTCTTATCAGTCTTGTTTTAAAAAATAATAATCTACCATCTACCAAGCTGACTGAGGCACAGATAGGGTGGCCGCTTACACATCGCCAAAACAGAGGACGCACATTTGCATAAAGGTTCCATATTCTAATTTATATTTTGTGACAAACCTCCACCCTACAAGGTAGGACAAGCTGCAAGACACCCATTTTTCTATTTTACTCAGTGGTAGGCTGCCATCACCCACATATTAAATCTTATTGAATATTAATATTTCATCACTCATAACCCGGATATGTAGGAATCCAGGTTTATGGTTTTTATATATGGAGAAGGGTAGGCTCCTTTTTTGGAACTTCCCTTGAACCCCTTAACAACCTGGTTAGTGTGTTTGGCAAGCAGCCCAGCACATGGGTTGGCCAACGTCAAGGCTAGACAAGAGAATCAAATCAACTCCATGTTCCCATCCGATATATTTATTAAAGAACCAAGCAGAGAGACGTCCAAGAAGAGTCAGTTGCTTTAAAATAAAAAAATGAAATGAAACATCACTAATCCTTAATCAGCTTACAGTGTGTGTGTCCCTGGGCCTCCAGAGCATGGAAGAGTTTTGCCTTGCCAGTCACCCCAAAAGACAAAGAAATGATTTCACAATACGTACAGGTATTTCTATATAGGCAACTCCCAGAGAGGGAAAAAATCAAACTAGCCAATCAGTAGCCTGGCAGGACCTGCTGATACGATTTCTACAGTGCCTACTTTCTTGCATTTGCTGAGTCAGTCTGGAAAGTGTATACAAATGAAAATTTTGGCATGTTTGCCTGGCATGTTCTTTGTTAGAAGATCTTTCCAGGAAGAGGGGATGGGATGGAGAGGTTTGGTTCATCACACGCACACACACACACTCACACACACACACACAAAGATGCACATTTAGAAATCACAACTATAGTTTAAATAGAAAGTGGAGGCGGGTGGCTCCAATGTCAGCGGGGCTGTGTATCCACTCCAGCCGTCATCCCAAACTTTAAGGAGCTGTCCATGGTGCTGAACCCTAGCCCGAAATAGGTTCAGCACCATGGATAGCTCCTTAAAAGTTGAGAGTAAAATCCGGAGCGGATGCAAAGCCCTGCTGTCATTGGAGCCACTAGCCGCATACAATACGACTCACCCTAGTGGGGAAGACTGTGGGCAGGTGAGCTGTGTGCCTTGCTCAATCTGCTGTCCCAGTGCTAAGTGATGGGCAGCTTCAAGGCCCCCTCTCTGTTCTCTCTTCTTAGGGTACTTTCTCCTTCAACTAGACTTGGATAGGACAGCCCTATAGAGGATGCCTTAGGATACTTGGCCACCCTGTGGGATCTGTCCCTTCTTAGCCAGCCCACTTGGTTTCCTTGCTAGCCGTGGAGGACACCGGCCCACTTACTCTTCCGCTGCTTGACATTCCTGATTGCTGATGGGTACCAAACAAGTTGTTAAATACAAGGCTGCATTATAAGATTGGCTGGAGTCCTATACATAGTTACCTGGGAGTCTCCCATTGAACTCACTAGGACTTACTTCTGAGTAGACATACGTAACATTGCATTATTAGGCTGCTGCAGTCCTATACACACTGTCATTTCATTTATTATGTTTCATTTCATTTATTACACTTAAGTGGGAGTAAGTCCCATCGGATTCAGTGGGGCTTGCTTCTGAGTGAGTAGATATGCTTAGGCTTGCCCTGTAAGAGCGAGGAACAGCCTGTCCAGCCCCTATGTGTGTGTTTCTACCAAACTGCATATAACTATGTCCTCCTTCTCACAGAGGTGAGAATCCTTGCATGTGGTATACAGGCCTGTGGCTTATGCTGGCTCAGCTTGTCTGAGTGTGGAAAGCTAAGCAGGGTCAGACTTGGTTATTACGTGGATGGGAGACCCTGCCTCTAGTTTCCTGCATTGAGCGGGGGGCTGGACTCGATGGCCTTGTAGGCTCCTTCCAACTCTATGATCTATGAAATCTGTGGGCTATACCACGTGAGATTGCAGGCTGGAGATTTATTTAAGGTTTTCATTTCCCCCCAATATTTGTTTTGCACCTTTCTATTTAAAGAAAAAGAAGAAGATTCAAGGCAGCAAACAAACAAACAACAAACAAACAAAATATAAACGATAGCTAACCAAAATAAATGTGTGAAAATTACAGTAAAACGGCATAGAAATCAGGATTCTGTTCAAAAGGGAAAACCTAAAGATGCCTGCTGCAGAAGATAAGTCTTGGATGTTGGGCTGGCAATGCATCAATGGTCGGCATGGTTGGGCACCTGCCAAGGGCCCACATCCACTGACCAGAGCCCCCTGGAGTTGCTCCTCCTCTTCACCATTGCAACCTGCTTGTTCACCTGCCTCTCACTCTGGCCTGGACAACGGTGGTTGTGGTGAAGAGGAGGAGCAGGAGATGCCACTGTCTGTTTGCTCACCGGATCTCTGCTTGCCAAGCAAGCAAGTGGTAGCAATGCTGGGAAAGAGGAGGAGGAGCAAGAGCAGCTGGTGACAATGGCAGAGAGAAGGTAGACTCACCGAGGGAGGGGCCCACTGGAGTGATCTTGCCTGAAGGCCCTTCAAAACCTGGAGCTGGCACTGTTTGGCTGCCCTCCCAAAAGTACACAGCGATGGGGCCCAGGTGCACTTTCCTTGGCAGGATGTTCCAACATCTTGGTGTCATAACAGAAAAGGCCCCGTCCCTTGTGCCCACCTACTGAGGGGAATCCAGAAGAGGACCTCAGACTATCATCACATATAACTGAATGCTCCCCGCCACACACAAATATTCCCTCCGTATAGAAAACTAGAAGCCAGGTAGAAGGGTTCTAACCTAGCCTTCTCACTGGCATGCTAGTTTTCTACGTGCAGTGAGGTATTCATATCTTTATTTGTATGGAGGAGCATTCAGTCACGTGAATGCTCATCTACAGTCTGAGGTGGTATAGGCCAGACACAGATTTAGCACTTTGCGGGAAGTAGGCCTTAGAGATTCTGTTTAAAAAAGAAATCTCAGCTCTGCTGTATTGTAGGGTACTTACACTCTGACAGCTTCTAGGGCTACCCAGCCATTGTCCTTATGTTGTAAGCTACATGCAGAACTGCAATTCACTTTCCATACTTCAGGAAGTATAGCACTTTTTTGTGGCGTGCATACAGTCTACACCAGTGGGTATGACATAACTGCGTGGGTGGGGAAAGAGCAATTTGTGTGAGTATTTTAAAATAATTTTTAAAATAATTTTAAAAAATTGCGCTAAACCACTTTTAAAATTTCAATAACTACTTCATGATTACTTCAATAACTAAAACATGTTAAAAAGTAGAAGCAGGGAAAATAAAGGGAGAAAGTAAAATGGTGGTATGAATTATCACTCTGGCTTGTCAGGGGAGAGACAAGCCAGAGTTCCCAGTTTGGACGTCACGCTAACCAAGCCAGGGATGGAGAGTGCCTGGCTTCTCTAGCGACTCCTGCTGGCAGGAGGAGCCAAGTGGGCGTGATCAAGCCATGTGCACTAGCGCACCGACTAGCTCATGGTAAGCCAGGTTTTTAAAAAACGGTGCTGCCATGACGTGCAAACTGTGCCAACGGCACCAACTAGAGCAGTGGTTCTCAACCTTTTTTGCCCCATGCACCCTTTTCACCATATGTCAGAATGTCATTCCCCCCTTTCTAAGATTGTCTGACTTAATCTGTGCCATACAATAAGGTGTGATGTCCTGTAGATTATGTACAATCTCTAGAATTGTAATTTGTAGAAAGATCAGTATTCCAACAGTTTGAGTCTGTGGTCCCAATTCCCCCCCCAAACCCTAAAATTCCCCCTCCTGGGGGGAATTTCCCCCTGGTTGAGAACCCCTGAACTAGAAAGACCAGAAAAGCAGCTTGTGTGTGTGTGTATATATTATTTTTAAAAAATCAATGTTTAAATTTATATGAAAATCCTTTTTAATTTCAGTGCTATTGTGCAATTAAAAGGGGGGAAAATAAAAAAGGTGTGGAAGGAAGTGAAAATTAACAGATTGATGTAAAAAATGCTGCTAATGTAGCTTCCAGCTGGAAAGGAAAGAGTGAATGTGTGCTAAAGCATCAGACTTCCCCATTCTGGTACCCTCCAGCTGTTTTGGACGTCAACTCCATCAGCCCCAGCCAACATGGCCAATGGTTAGGGATGCTGGGCGTTGCAGTCCAAAACATCTGGAGAGCACCAAGTTGGGGAAGGCTGGTATAGATGCATAGGCATAGGCTCACCTGCCTGATACGTTGCTGTGCATGTCTGGTCTGCTAGGGGCCCAACTAGATGTGACGTTACACGGTGACTGGCTCTTTATACTTCTTTTGTGTTCACTAAATAATAGCTGTGGGCGTGGGGATGTAGCAGCAGTCCTCATCTGTATTTGCTCCTCCTGCCCAGCTGTGGCTGCTATTTGCCTCAGGAGTTTTCTTCCTGGTGCAAGCAGCAGTCACAGTATAGGCCTAATCCAGACTGAGACCGTGGTGAGGCTCTCACTACCAGGAACTAAGCCTTAGGAGAGGCATTTCAACCTGTTAGAACGGGGAGAAAAAGTGCAACAAAAGCTGGGAAATCACCAAATGATAGGTGGGCAGGGGAAGGGGGCGTGGCCTGGAACCCTGGAGGGCCAAATTTGGCCCCCGGGGGCTGAGCTTCTGCGCCCCTGCTTTACAGACTCTGCCCATCTTGCTTGTTTCACTGCCCACTCAGGACAGGGCTTCTTCTTCTTCGTGGTCTCTGTGCATCACACACATGGGCTCTGTGCCTGTTTGGAGCCTGTTTCGGGAAGCTTCTAAAGCTGAGGATTTAGGCGGGAACTCCTCCCCCACCGTCCTACTGCGCATGTCCCCTAGCGGGTCCCCGCCTATTCCCTCAGTTCCTCTTCGACCGCCTTTGTGGTTGCCTCAGAGGAGCTTCTCTACATCTTTTGATAATAACTTTAATAACTGGGTGTAACTTGGGCTGGTGGACCACCTGTCACCAGCAGGCTGCAATTGTGGGAGAAGCAGCATTGTAAAATATATATATATATCTCCCTTTCATTGTAAAAATAAAAAAAAATCTCTTTCATACAGGTTTTAATGACCTGGGAGTCTTGGGGCTCTTTCACCTCAACCAGCTACGAATGTGCTAATAGCGCTGGAGCTCTGAGGTGGGGGTGGGTGCATGAGGAAGCGTCTGCTCTGTTCTGCCCAGAATTGGCCCAACTGACATCTAGGACCTGGAGACCTTTTAGGAACTCGTTCCAGGAATAGAATTGCTGCGGGCTTTTATCATCCATCTCGAATTTAATCCCACCGGCTCTAAAATCAAATGGTGCTCCTTTGCAGGGCCGGCCCTACCATTAGACACGGCGAGGCAGTCGCCTCAGGCAGCAGATGCTGGGAGGCGGCAGCAAGTGTTGGAGGAGAGAGAGCTGCTATGCTCCCTGAGGTAGCCTGCTGCCTTCAGGTATGGTGGAAGATGCTGTCCCACTGCCAGTGTTGAAGAAAGATTGAATGCCTAGTCCAGACAGCTTTTGTACACGGAATGGGAGGGGTTGCCATCTTGTCCTTTGCCTCAGGCAGCAAAATGTCTTGGGCCGGCCCTGCTCCTTTGACCTTGTCCTCCACAATATAAGACTTTCAGTTTTGAGTAAAAATGAGTCCTAGGCATGCCTACTCAGAAATAAGTCCTATTGAGTTCTGTGGGACATTCTCCCAGTGTGCATAGGATTGCAGCCTAAGGCTCACCTCTGTTGAGGGAGACTTGCATAGGATGCCTGAGAGAGCATCTCATGGATAGGGAGGAGAGAGGGTAGGTGGCTCTGTGAGGGGGTTCCGAGCAAGGCTGGATTAACTGTTACATTCAATACTCCTCAGATCAGGGTCCCAGCCCGATTAGGGTCCCTTGGTTGGGTTGCTTACTGCAGTGTGTGAAAAGAGTGCCCGCTTTCCCTGTGCTGGGCTTCTTCAATATTCTCTGCAAACAGAAGATGGTGACTGCTCTAAGGCAGAAGGGAAGTGGCCACATCCTACCTACGAGGGACACACACAGAGAATATTTGTAGCCTGGCAACCACGAGGAGGAGAACACTCTCTATACTGCAGAAAATCTCACAAAACAGGGTGATGTGTGGAGCAGGATGGGGGAGGCTGGATGGATGCATTTCTCTCTGTGCCTAATCACTGTGGCTGAGAGAAGGAGGCTTTTGAGTCAGAGATGTGTAGTCCTTAATGTGGTTTAACGTGGAGGGTCAGTTATTTTAATCAAATCATGATTGGGGCATCAGCTTATCCCTCTGTCCTGGGGTGGATCTGTGTTTGCTTATTTATTTATTTCATTTCTATACCGCCCAATAGTTGAAGCTCTCTGGGTGGTTTGCAACAGTTCCTAGAACAGGCCCCTAATACAGTAAAAACAACCATAAACATTTTCCACAATACAATATTTTAAAACAGATTTTTTTAAAATTAAAAACAATTTAGCAGGAAAAACAATGTTTTCTATGGGGAGACTGAATGGTTGTGTGAATCAGCCCCCAAAAGATGAATATGAATGTATGGAAGACTGGGAGACGACGAGTACTGTGGATAAAGTAAAAAAGAGGGATTATTCACAGTGCCTGGTTTAGAGGGCCCTTGGGCAAGACACCCTCAATGGCTCCCCTCGCTCAGGGAGTCCACCGTCACCACCATAGTCACCAGCTGCTCTTGCTCCTCATCCTCTCTCTCATCACTTGCTTGCTTGACAGGCAGAGAGCCAGTGAGCGAGTAGGCTGGGGCATCTCCTGCTCCTCCTTCTCACCGCCGCCATTGTCTGGGCCAGAGCGAGAAGAAGGCTGCAATGGTGAAGAGGAGGAGCAACTCCAGGGGGCTCTTTTCAGTGGGTCCTTGCTGGGGTGCGGGTCCTCAGCAGGTGCCCAGCCATGCCTACCCTTGATGTTGGCTCTAACTATTCATCTTCTGTAATTTGGAATCTGCTATCTAGCCATTAATTTGGGCACTTGGTAATCTAAATTCTCTCTGTCTCTCTTTTTAAAAAGTAAGTTTCTAGGCCTCATGGTTATGGAAACACCTTTGAAATATGGCCGGCAGTGTTTGCAAAACCTTGCAGTTTTCAGAAGTGGGCTGTCTTTGGCTATCATGGATATATTAAAACAACAGCAACAACCCTTCATGCTCTCCAGGTCATATTCTTACTGTCCGTTGCTGCCGCTTCTGACAGAACCATTAAAAACAGACAAATCAGATCCTGTCATTATTCATGTATTAGATTGAGAATGAAGCATGAGAATTGAGCAGGCTTATGAGAACTGAGCACATTGACTTTCGTTGTATCACTCTGAATAATTACTTCTTCCGCCAAAGTAGAATGTATGGAAGCTTGGGAAATAATGAATAGTGTGGGGAAAGTAAATAAATAAATAAAACATTGGTCTATTCATCTTCTGTAATCTGGAATCCGCTGTCTAGCCTTTAATTTGGGCACTTGGTAATCTAAACTCTCTGTCTCTCTTTTAAAAAAGCAAGTTTCTAGCCCTCATGGTTAGTATTCACTACCAGAAAATGTGACAATGTGCATTACCTTAAATGACTTTAAAATGGATTAGACAAATTAATGGAAGATAGAACTGTTAAGGGTTATAATGTTGGAAATAGTAATATTGCCTGCTTAAAATCAACAAAGTGATGTAACCACTGATTAGAGTGGGAAGAATGGGTTAACAAAAGAAACCTCTCCTCCCTACTTTTGGCCTCTCTAGCCAGAGCTCTGCTGCTCTCTATCTACTTCCTGCTTCTTTGTGGAAGTTAGGTGTCTCTCTGCTCTTTCTCTCCCAACATGGAGGGTGCAAATCAGAGCTGGCTTTCAGCCAGAACTCTTCTCTAATGAAACTAATCTAGCTATATGCATCCTGCATTTGTGAGTGATCTGTAAGTAAGAACTGATAAATGGCTAGTTTAAACCTTGTGTGGACATTCTATTCCTTTTAATAGCCTTAAGACACAAAAGTTTAGCAACTCATGTGGTGAAACCAGTTTCAATAAAGCAGGCTGCGCTTAAGGAGGAAACTCTGCTTTGTCCTAATCAGTTTAGGACTGACTCCTTTTAACCATATCCTCCAACATATTAGCCATTATAAAAACCAAGGGCAGTTAGGCTAGTGAGTACAAGAGAGAGAGCCTTCTCAGTGGTGGCCCTGCACCTGTGGAATCAGCTTCCATGGGGGGTGGGGTTGTCAGACCCCTTCTTTGCATGTGTTCGGGAAGGCTCTGAAGACTCGCCTGTTTTTGCTGGCCTTCCCATAGTGTCTCAGGCTGCTGGTTTTTAATGGTAATATCTGTTTTTATTGATGGTTTACAAACTGGAAATCACTGTTTTTATGGAACTTCGATTGAATATGTATTTCTTGAGTTTTTATTGTACCTGATCTATATGGTTTTTATCTTGTACACTGCCTTGGGAGAGTTCCCCCTTCAAAGGGGGCCTAGGCATCATTTTAAACAAATAACTAATAGAACCCCCATGTTCAGAGGCAGTCTACCTCCAAGTACCAGATGCTGGGATAAAAAAATAAGGGAGGGGTAGTTCTGTTCAAGCACTGCTTATAAGAGTCTCAATAGCATCTGGCTGGCCACTTTTGGAAACAGAACGCTGGACTTTGATTCACCCCTTCAGGGGTCATCATATTTTGTGACTCCTATTCTGCGGTCCAGCTATTATGGATACAGAACTTGGTTTCCTTTGGTAATGTATTTATTCTTTATTTAAAATATTTTTAACCCGACTTAATAATATTACAAAAACATGAACATGCAAATTATAATTAAACACTCGCACACAGCAGCAGCAGCTAATGATTTTTAAGCACCAAATGCAGACTGAAATAGATGTGTCTTCAATGCATTTGGCTTTTACGGGCACTGTGCATCAACAGTAATGTGAGTGACTAAGGCAGTATGTCAGCTGGAAGCAGCAGCACAGTATTAGAGCTGTGGCTGTGGGGAGTTGGGAGAACAGGGTTGGAGGATGAGCCAAACCCCAAAACTACCTTTCAGTCTCAGTCCACATTCCTCCTCCACTTTATATCTACAGGCTGTTTGCCTCTCTGAGCATCTGCAGAGTACATTTCCCTCCCCAGTGAGTAACCACAGGCCAGTTCCAATGCATCTAGAGTAAGGGTAGACACTTGATTCCTAGCACTTTTAATTTTAGAAGAGAAATGTTGCTGGTGATCACATGCCTAGCCTCCTGCTGCTCTTTGCTGGGCAATCCTTCCAAATCTCCTCTGTGATGTGTAGGCCTCTTATCATTCTCTTCCAGCTTTTCGTCTGGTTTCCTGCTGCTCCCACCAGAATCACTTCCAACTGTCTCTGTCCATACTGCGCCCCATGTTGTCCCCAAAGCCACTTTTCTGCACCCAGCATCCTGACAAGGCTGAGCTCCGATTAGGCCCACTCAGCACCAGGCGCCTGGGCGCTCGCTAAGCAGATTAAAGGATTTCTGCTGCTTCCTCCATCCCTAGGAGGAGCAGGCTCAGAGGAAATTGATTCTAAGCTCAGTGGATCCAGCTATGGGCACCATAAAGAGAGCTGTGGTGGTAGTTGTAAGTGGAGAAGGAGCCAGGAAAGGGAGTTCAGCCAGCAGAGGTTAAGGAGCAAACAGACCAGAGAATAAGCAGTTTCGCCTTTGTGTCCCAAAGGAACCATGTTCTCATCTTCTCCCCCAAATGCCTAGAGCTCCTTCCTAGAATTCCTACGTGGAATTCTCTCTTTCCTCTCCCCCCCCATATTCTAGATCTTTTTCTTTAATTATTATTTCTAATACATACAAAAATATTTAAATGAACAAATTGTTATCTAGTTTAGTTAGACAGCATCCAGTATTTCCAGAAAAATCTCTCCCAATGTCTTACTTCATGCATATGCCTCGAAATACTTCCCCCAAAACTAATTGCATATGCCAAATTCATTATATTAGCCATATCCCCTATTTTTACAAGCCTGCAAATGTATAAAGAGCAATTGGGTTTGTTTCCAGTATTTGGTGACTGATATTTTTGTTGCTGCTGCCGCCGATAAATATAATTTATTATTTCTTTATGTTGCTTCTTAACTCGATCTAACACACATAGGAGAATTACTTTTGGATCGAAACAAAGCACAATGCGTAACAATCTGTTCATTCATCCAATTATTGGTTGCTAAAACCTCTTTATAATTGGGTATGTCCACCACACTGGTTTATAATCTGCTCTTTAAGAATCCTGTGTGGTGCTGTTTCTCTTTCCTTCTAATCTAATCACTGTAAAAACCCACCTTTTCTGCAAAGACTTTGTTTAACCAGCTTGTGGATAATGTAATTATACAGTTAAGTCACTAGGTGGCACTGGACTTAGTTTTATCTGGGTGGAATCAAGAATTTTCTGTGTCTGTTCTGTTCTTGTTTAAGAAAGACAATAAAGTTCTTGTCTAGCTTCCTGACTGGTGTGTCCTTTAAGCCCAGGGTGGACAGACGGAAGATCGGGGTTTGCTGGTAGGTGTATGGGTGATTTATAGTAGATCAGCAAGGATTCTGATTCTCAATTGTTTAACAATAGCAACAACAAAAGGCTTCTTTTCCTTTCTAAATGAGGCTGGTGACATGAGGAAAACTTGTGGGGTGGGGGAAACCAAGGCCCAATTCAAGAAACCAAGCCCACGGTGGCTTATTTCCCCTCCCTACATGTGCTGGTTGCATGCTGGGGGGATTTGCATAATTACGCTCAGCAGCGTGGCTTGCTGTGTTGTGCAAACCTGGTGAGGGTGGCTTTTTGCCATGGTTAACAAGCCACCCCAACCCAGAACCCTACAACAGTCCTTGGGTTCTGGGTGGCTGGTTAACCACAGCATCAAGCCATTCTCGCCAGGTTCACATGACACGACAAGCTGCGCTACCAAAGATAGTTATGCTAATCCCCCCGGTACGCAACCGGCACACGGAGGGTGGTTAATAAGCCATGGTGGCTTATTAGCCACCCTGCGATCGTGTGAACTGGGTCCAAGGGTAGATTTTTGTGTGATAGGGCTCTGAGCTCAGTTCTGGTATTGAAAACAAATTCCTGGGCTGAGCATGTTCTCAGAGGCACCATGTTCCTTAATTCTAAGACTATTTCTCTCCCCCTCAGCCACTATTTTTTCACTTGGCTCTGGTTGGTGGACCTTGTGGTTCACTTGGCTCTGGTTGGTGGAACTTTGAAGACTGTAGTTAGTCCAAAACAGAGCTGCTAGGCTACTAACTGGGACCAGGTGTTGGGATCATATCTCATCCATGCTTCAAATGGCTGCTTTGGCTGCCAGTCCATTTCCAGCACAATTCAAAGTGCTAGTACTTCACCCCTTTTAAAAATTGTATGGCTTAGGACCACCAGCCTCCACATCAGCCTGCCCAGATGTTAAGAGCATCTTAGGAGGCCCTCCTGGTGGTGCCCCTGCCATCTGAGATGAGGTGGCATCATTACACAACCAGCTGCGTTCCGGTTGCGGAATGCTCTCCCCAGGGAGGTTCACCTGGTGCCTACTTTGTTATTTTTTCGGTGCCATGAAAAATCCTTTTTATTCTCTCAGGCATTTAAATTAATTCTTCATCCTTGATGGAATTAGTTTTATGCTGCTTTCATCAGCTGTTTTTACGGAGTTAATTTTTATGTTGCTGATACCTTTTCTATTGATTGTATTAGGTTTTATTTTGGTGATCTCTTTTTATTTGATCTAGTTTTTATACTGGTGATCTCTTTGTATCTCTTTTTAACATTTTTTAAAATGTTTGTAAAGCTGCACTTGGGGAATTTTTTTGGGGGGGAAGGGCGGAATAAAAATCCCTTAGGGCACAGTTCTATTGATTGCGCCCTTGATACTCGAAAGCCCCCCCGAACTCTGAGACTTATGAGCATCCAGTGCAGGGTGGGAGGAGTAGCAGAGGTGATCTCCGCCTCCCTGCACCTCCCGCTCTGCATTTCAGCTAGATGGCCGATTTTGGCTGAGGCGCTTCGGAGGGGGAGGGAAGGAAGCTGGAGTTCTGTCAGGATACCTTGTATCCTAGTCTCCTCCCCTCCCCACCCCACCCCCTGGACACCCCCCCCGTACCCGCTCTCCAAGGTCGATTTCCTGACCTTGGAAAGCCAGCTGCCGCGGTTCTTTCCGCACTGGATGTGGGGGGGAGGGGGATCGGAGTGCAGATTCCCATCTCCAAGGTCAGAGCTCTGTCTCTGATCTCAGATCTGGGAATCTGAATTATTCTATGGCCCTATAGACAGCGTCTAGGGGCCATAGGATTGCTCTCTTAATTAAATAAATGAATAAACCCCTTAATTCTCATCCTCAACTGAAATAAAGCCTGTTAATGTGAGTGTATTTTCTCCTGTTGTCTTCCCTCACTGTCAAAATTTAGACTGTAATTACCTTTGGGCAAGGACCTCCCCCACCACCCATGGGGAACGTGTGACTCTCCAGATATTGTTGGACTGCAACTCCCATGATCCTGCACCATTGGCTATGTTGGCTAGGGCTGATGGGAACTGCAGTCCAACAACATCTGGAGAACCACATGTTCCCCATCCTTGGTATATATAAGTAAATAATTGTATCAGTCTGATCCACCACCAGCTCCATTCAGATCCTTTTCCAATTCACTGTGGGTTTTGCCTGGTATCTGCTCTGCACAAGTTCAAGGGTGTGTGAGTTTGTGGCTATGGTCCCTTCCTAGAGACCATCACTAGGATGTCAGGTCAGCAAATGCCTCCTCAGATTGTCAACTTCAACATATATTAATGGCAGTGGCCACAGAGAGGGCGACAGGATGGAATCTGTATGATAGGGGAGGGCTCTTGATATTTGGTGACCTTCTATCTGCACATTGAGAATATGACTGCATCTGCTACCTTCTCTACGCCTTCCCTGCACCTGTTTTATCTTTTTGGCTGCTGCTCTCTCCCTCTGGTTGCAGTTCTGTTGATCTTATTGCTGCAGTAGAACTAACAAACGGCATAATTCTGATAGAGCTTACATAGGCACCCTCTCCTTGGATTAATGGCCGTTTTGGCCTGAGGATAATTCCCCATCAGTGGTTTGGATCTGAACGTGCAAGCAAGCCAGTCTTTCAAAGCTGCTGGTTCATCAAAACCCTAGGAAGATCTGCTCTGTTCTTCGTTCCCTCTGCTAGTTCATGTCCAATGGAAGGTTAGGCCCAGAAGCTGATGGACTAGGGTGGCTAGTTACGCACTGAGAAAAAAGAGGGCATGGATTGCCAAAAGAGGACACAGGGTTGTACAAAAAATGCACGTGCAGATTGATATTAATATAATATAGATAGATTGATTGATTTAGAAAAAATTACTACCATGTAACTAGAAATACAAGACATCTCACCTAGTGGGAAAGCCTGTGACCAGGTGACCTGTGTGTGCCTTGCTCTATCTGCTGTCCAGGTTTTAAGTGTTGTTGAGCAACTTCAAGGCTCCTCCGCACTCTCCCCTCTTAGGGTTCTTGATCTTTAAACCAGACCTGGACTGCACAGCCCTTCAAACAGAGGATGCCTTCAAATAGAGGACCGTTCTCTGACAGCCTTTCGAATAAAGGGCCGACCTCTGTAAAGTAGGGCAGCTGCCCTGTCAGAATCTGCAGCAGGTGGAGCAGGGTATGCAAGAGCCAGTTGGCTCCTGGCTCTTTCCCTCTCTCTGGCTGGGCTATGACACGGGCAGCATCACAATAAGGAGACAGCATGTGTGTGCCCTTGCAAGGCCATCATCACAGTGGCCTCTCTCTCCCTTTGACAGGCAGCTGCTGGTCATCCCATCCTGCAGAGCCAGTTCAGATGCTGAGAAGGCAAAGAGCAATGTGATAGATCCTGGGTGCTTGGATATACCGTAACTTCCTGTGAGGAAGCTAGAATTAATAAAACACTGAAGCACTTTCCAGAGGGGTAGCCTTGTTAGTCTGTTGCAGCAAAAAAACAGCAAAGTGTGTTATGGCACCTTAAAGACGAACAAATGTATCGTGGCAACAAAGGGGTTTTTTTGGCCTAGAGTCTGTTGAAGTGGACTTTAGTCCACACAAGTTTATGCCATAATAAATGTGTTCATCTTTAAGGTGCCACAAGGCTCAAATGTTGAATTATTCCGTCACTTTCAAAAACATCCCTAAGGGAACTTCAGTGACTTCCTAAACATTTATTCATATCGCAGTGAAGTGGCCATTGGGGACTCAAGGGCTTGTTATGGAAAACTCAGTGGTTTGAGCTTGGTACCCAGCATGGTGAGGTACCTAGGACTGGTACCTCACTTTGAGAGGCATAGGCAGTGGCATCAGGACTCTTGGCGACAGGCACATGGGATCTGCTGCTCTTCCAGATCGGCTGCCTGAGGTGGGGGATTCACCCTGCCTCATGGGAGGGCCTGCCCTGCTTCTGCTATCAGAGCCAGGCTGAAGGAAAAGGACATAAAGCAGTGAAGCAAGGTGCGAGAAGGGGTCAAGTTTTGCTCTTCTCCTTTGCATGCTCTTTTTTGTACGAGAACCAGTGGCAGCACCAGAAAAAAAATTATGGGGTGGGTGGGTGGGTAGAAGGATACAGAAGGGGCAAAATGTGAGGGGGTGGGGCGAGCATGTGAAAAGTGTCTTTCCTCCAAGTAACCACAGAGGTCCAGCAATGAGATGGGTGCACTCCTCCACCCACCCTCCTGTGATGTCACCGGTTGTGAAAAGTAGACACCCCCCACCCCCTCAGCTCCTGCTTTATATGCAAATGGGCAAACATATGATTAAGGTAGGTGCAGGTTTCTAGTTTGACTCTTTCTGTCTTACCTGGGAACGTTAACCTATCTCACTGGGAGGTTGTGAGGGTAAATTAAGTTAAATACTTTCTATAAGCACTTCCCATTAAACTGGGGATGGGGAATGTGTGGCTGTCCAGATGATGTTGAACTACAAATCCCATCATCCCTGACCATTGGCTCTGCTAGCTGGGGCTGATGGGAGTTTCAGTTTAACAACATCAGGAGCGCCACACATTCCCCACCTCTGTATTAAACGCTGCTGTTCTAATATTACTAATAGAACTATATGATGATGATGATGATGATGATGATGATGATGATGATGATACCCAATCATTCTGCAGTCATAAACCATAATGCATATTTTTTTTTTACAAGAGAGGAGAAACTTCCTTGGTATCCTAATCAGGTGCATCATAGGAATATCTGGTACTGAGAGGCCTTATGTGGGGTGAACTGAGCTTTGTCCATTAGCTATTTCCTGCACTTTTCCCCTCGAGTGCTGCTCTGAAGCAATAACTCATAGGATTATTGCTGTTCTGGGTAAAAAGTATCTAACCCAGAATGCTTGTTTCCAACTGTACGACCTGTCCCTAGGAAGCTCAAGGTCGTAAATAGCTGTCCCCAATTGATTGTCCCCAGCATTTGATAGTCGGAGCTATCTTGCAACTAAATATGGGGGTTCCATTTCTAGTTACTGGTGCTAACCTTTTTAAAGCCGTACACTAGGATTGGGTGCTAGGTTTCTGATGCCTACATCTGTGCTGCACGTGGGAACTTGTATTGTGGGGAGCCCGTGTAATCCTTGTGGGAGAGAGTGAGACCATAGCACACAGTGTATCATCGGGGTAATAGGAAAACCAGTGCAACTGTGCAGTCACCTTTCCTGATAGTAAATCTGGGAGTTGGGGGTGGTTGGTTGCAGGGGGCACAGTCAGCTCTATTCCTAGCATATGGTACTTTTACAATGAATGCAAACCAAGCATTTTGTTCCTAACTCATAGCTATTTAAATAACATAAATACATTCATAGTAATTTGGAAGACCATCTGTGAGCATTTCACTGGTCTGGTTTGGATGATTGTTTGAGGCTTCTTTATGGCTATTTATTTAAAGATGGCTATTTAAATAAAATAAATACATTTGAAGCAGGAGGAGAGGTTTCCATCACTGCCTCTCTTACACTGTCCCTTTCCAGGTCCCATAATTCATCCTTCTTCCCCATCTGCTGTGGGGCAGAACTAAAGTCCTATGTGCTTCAGGAGACAGGGGAGGAGGGTGAACAATGGGATCCAGGAAGAAATGGGGCAGGAGGCAGCCTGGTGGCAAGTCCTTCTGCCATCTCAGTACTGTTAAAGGTAGTGTTCTCTGGGTTGCAATTGGTGGCGCCTGTGGTCCCCAGTTACACCTTTTGTGTGCATCACCAGTTTAACCTTCATACTATAGAGTAGAGGTGGGGAACCTCATGCATGGGGGCCAAATCTGGCCCTCTTAGAGTCCCAGCCCTCTGGGGTTCCCTAGAAAGCCATGCCCCTTCCCCTGGCCTCCACCCCAGGTGATACAAACTTTTAAGTTACAATATGTGGGTATGTTTTTGTATTTTTGTCCACGTCCCTTTTGCCTTCAGACCCACCCACCACTGGAATGCGGCCCCCGAGAGCCTCTCCGAAATTGAGTTCTGCCCTTGGGCTGAAGAGGTTCAACACTCCTGCTCTAGAGATCCATAAACCTGAATGTTTCATCTGAAAGGGTTCCAGGCCATAGCAATATCATATTGGAAGCTGTATGACTAATTCAGCTTGGTGAGCCAGGCCATAGCTATGCTCAGCTACTGCGCTCATCAGGAGATGCCCTCCTGGTGGTACCCAAGATTTTGGAGGTCCAGTCCATCACGACTTGGAATAGGATCTTTAGTATCATAGCACCCACTCTCTGGAACTCCCCACTGCTACAAACTAGAATGGTGCCAACCCTTCTGGGGTTTTGGTGCCTACTGAAAACAGACCTTTTCCAGCAGGCATTCCCAGGAAGGTGATCTTGGCCTCTGTATGAAGACTTGTTTTTTTTTCATCACTTAGAAATTTCTTTCATGTATGTGATTCATCAATATAGATAAATAAATCATACTGTATGATTAATTCAGCCTGGCTGGGCCAGACCTTCTGGAAATAGAGTTCTCTCCCCAAGGTAAACAGCAGGCTCACATGTTAGTTGTTCTGGGTGAAAGCTGACTGGTGTGCGGAGATAAAGAGGGTATGCATCTTCTTGTTCTTGGGTAAATAAGCATTGTCTCAGCAATGTGCATTACTGGTTGCCAAATACTAGTTTTATTCCCCTAGATTCTAGGGCCTAGAGAAACAAAGTACCTGGGCTCTTCCTGTGGGGTTGTGGTCCCCCATACACCAGAGAGCAGTATTTCAAAAAAGCACTAAAAATCTGAACCATTTGATCGTGCATAATGATACGCGTTATTGTGATGTCTCTGGAAATCCAGGAAATTAAAGAAAAGAAAAGATATGTACCTTCCAAAAGCATCCATAGACTCCAGTCAGGGATGAATTGTATTCCTCGCTTCAAGGATCACATCACACTAATACAGAATTCAATACTGGGTGCACAATGCAATATCCTGAGAATCTCAGCGTAACACTCCCTCCACCCCACCACACACCCCAGCATCTTCTAGCAAAATTCTTATGGCTGTGAGGATAGATTGAAAATGGGTGATGCTTTGTGAAATCTCAAGACGCCAGAGCGGGAACTAGATCGGATCTCCAGACACCCTGTATAGTGTCTTGTCCTTCCCCATTGCTAGCAGATGCAGAAAGGATAATGCAAAATCAGAAGTATATACAAATTTGCTTCATTTTCAGTCAGAACCTTGGCATGTTTTGGTATACAATTAGGTTTGTGTGGTGTTGTTTTTAAGCGAAGGGTACTACTGTTACAAAAAAGAGGGAAGGCTTACTGTACTTTCCCAAATGGGATTAAATATATTGGAGGCTAGGGGAAGCAGGCAGCAGAAATTGTAAGCCTGGATCAGATTTTATTTATTTATTCATCTATATCCTGCCATTTTCCCTGCAAAAAAACCAAGGCGGCTTACATAATCCTCCTCCTCTCCATCTTATCCTCACAACAACCCTGTGAGGTAGGTTAGACTGAGAGTCAGTGACTGGCCCAAAGTCACCCAGTGAGCTTCATGGCTGAGTGGGGACTAGAATCCGGATATCCCAAGTCCCAATCCAATGTTCTATCCACTACGCCACGCTGGCTCTCAGATTCCTGTGAATGCCTCCCACCATAACTCCCAACTCAAGGCATCTTCCAGTACAGCTAAACACACAGTTCTCTGTGTGTCTTTTTGTCTCTAAATTCAACTGTTTCTCCAGCTCTCTCATCACCTGAAGGATGAAGCATTCCAAAAGGCTAGAGAGAGTGATCCAGCTACTAAGGGACATCACACTGTTTTGTCAAACCCCTTACGACCTGTCATTCATCAGGTGATAAGTCCGTTCACAATCATCAGGATTGTCCAGACTCATAACAGCATACTATTCCCAGCCTATTACATTTTGCTCGAGCAGCACAATTGCTGTATTATCATCTATTCATTTATGTATGATTTTACTTATAAAACAAAGCCGTTCGCAACACAGAGTGAAAGCCAAATACAAAAAGCAATACAAAAAGGCTATAATTCACATTCAAAGCTATTTAACAATATGCTTAACCCATAAAACCCACAATTCAATATTCACTAATAAAATAAAATTAAAAAGCCAAGCCAATGTTTGTGTCATAGCAGCAAGACTGATATGTTCAGGCAGCCTGTATGTTTCAAAGTATATGAACTGAAGGCCCGCACGCACAGTTGCCCTCTTTGCCATGCTGCAACTCTCTCATCCCCCTGCTGTTGCAGCGAACTGTGTAGCAAATATACAAGAAGACAAATTGCTCTGCTAAGACATGGTTTAATTTTCTGTTGTTCAGTTCCACTGTGGTCAGTTTAAACTTTAGTGACTCCCTGAGCAACTGGATTCATTGATTGCTTTAGATCTTCTCAGTGGCCTGGTTTGGACCACAGCTCAAGGCCTCATAAATCAGGGTTACATATGTCCCTTATGCCGCATAGAGTGCTAGGTAGATAGCCAGGGATCTCACCCACCCATGTGTGCGCGCACACACAAGCATGCATGCATACACACACACACACACACACACACACACGCTCCTGTGGAGGCTGGTGGCTCCAATGTCAGTGGGGCGGTGTATCCACTCCGGGTTTTAGTCTGAACTTTTAAGGAGCTATCCATGGTGCCAAACCTTATCCCCAAAATTAGTCCAATACCACGGACAGCTCCTTTACAGTTCAGACTGAAACCTGGGGCGGATACACCGCCCCACTGCCATTGGAGCCACCGGCCACTGCCGACATGCTCCCTCCTGCCCCAAATCCTACTGCAGATCGCTGCGTTTGTGGGGAGGCTTTAACCTGCCTCCATCCCAGCTATAGTGAGTAGCATTACAGGGATGGGGGGCGAGGTTGAAGATTGCTGCAGTGGGGAGGAGGCTTTAATCACGCTCCCATCACAGCGATTCCCTGGGGAAAGAGGGTGCGAGGAGCCCGGCGCTTCAGGGCGGTGCTTTTGACAGCAGAGGTTTTCAGCGGCCGCATTGGCAGCAGGGGAGGACACATGGGGGCTGCACAAATGGCCATGGAGGTCTGCATGTGGTTCAAGCAGATCGGGTGGGATTTATTAAACAGACAGGGGCTGATAATCTTAGATTAGTTGTTGATCTGATAGCTTTAAAAACAAAGTACAGACCAGGGTGCCATTGTTTCTTTGGACGCTGAAAAGGCCTTTGACACAAATTTTATCTTCGCTATGTTGAGTAATTTTGGCTTTCCTGTAGAATTTTTGAAATGGGTCTTTTGAAATAGGTCAGAATTTTATATTCAACCCCAAGAGCTAGAGTTATAGCCAATGGTCTCTTCTTGGCTTTCTTTTCACTTGGGAGACATACCAGATGGGGATGTCCACTTTCTTCATTGATATTTGATTTATGTTTGGAACCCCTGGTGTGTGCCATTAGACAGAATAGTAGTATTCATGGCTTTGTGCATGATTGCTTAGAAATTAAAATTATTCTTTATGCTGATGATCTTTTATTGTTTTTCTTGAAAATTCAGTCATCTGTTCCATCTTTGATGCAGTTGATCAATACTTTTGGTGATTTGTCGGGCTGTTCAGTGAGTTAACTGGTTCAAGTCTGAACTAATGCTGATTGGAGATACTATATCTCTAAGGGCACGATCCAATGCCCTCCGCCCTCAATGCACTTAAGCCTCTGAGCACGGAGGCTTATGTGCATCCATTGCAAGGCTTGGCGGTGGCTATCTCCACTGCCCCGCACCTCACACCCTGCATTTCATCTAGACAGCTGTTTTCAGCAGTCTAGATGATGAACCTCTTTGGAGGGGGAGGAAAGGAGGCTGGGGAGCTGTTTGGATACAGCGTAAGCCATTGGCTCCAGCCTCCTCCCCACCCTGCTCCCTGGCACGTCCCTTTTCCTACTCTCCAAGGCCGATTTGTGACCTTGGGGAGGCAGCTGGCACGGTTCTATCTGCACTGGCTGTGAGGGGGGCGGGCCCCCCCCCCTTGGCATTCAGAGTCCCAGCTCCGAGCTTGCAGGACCTCAGAGCTGGGGCACCGAATAATCTTATGGCCCCCCCAGACAATGTCGGGAGGCCATAGGATTGTGCCCTTAGTGTATTAGCTAATTGGCAATTTTGATGGTGCCCAGATCTTATTACTTCTTTGGGAATACTTATTCCCAGAGAGATATTTCAAATGATCAAGCTAAATTTGAATGTTGATTAATGAGATCTAAGACAGAAACAGGAGGAGATGAGCATCTAGTAGCGACGGAAAAAAAAGAGAGAACTAGGTTCTCAGGATGCAAAAACTTTATTAAATAGAGGAGCTAAATACACTTAAGATGAATATTATACCTTGGATTGTTTATTTTGTACATGGGATTCCTCTGTCTATACCTGGCAAATATTTTCAAAAACTCAGTGCTCTGTTTTGTAAATTTGGGCGGGTGGGTTCTCCTTGCCACAGATTTCCTTGAAAAGGATGCAACTTCCAATTAAAGAAGGTGGGTTTGGCTTTCTGGATCTTGTTTTAAATCATTGGGCCTATTTGTTGACCTGTACTAAATTTTGGTCTTTTCCACTTAAGATTTTCTGCCTTGGTCAATTTTGGAATCTTCCTGTCTGGATCCTCTCTCCAAATGTTATTGGCATTAGGTTCTCGGCATATTAAAATGGACAGGGTTCCTCCCAGAGTTATGGCTGTTAGACGTGTGGTATATAATGTCACATCAATTACATTTTGATCCATTTTCTCATGCTAAATCGACTCTATGGGGAAATCCAGATTTAAAAATTGGTAAGAAAATGTTTTTTTGTGGACAACAGATAAGTTGATTTTCACCTTGGATCAATTAGTGGGTGCTGATGATGAGTTTTTGTTATTCTTGGGTTTGCGTGCCAAATACAGTTTGCCTACCACAGCTGAATGGCATTTCTTGCAACTGCAATATTTGTTAGAATCTGGGTTTGGCCCTGCCGCTTTTAAAGCTTCAGAGTCTCCTTCACTATTGGAAGCACTTACTGAGGCTGATCAGTTATATCGACCTACAAACCATATTTATACACAGGGCTTTTTTTCTGGTGGAACTCACCGGAACTGAGTTCCAGCACCTTTTCTTCTATTAATTGCATTACAATTTAATTGCCATCTACTCCCGAGGAAATGTAATCCAAGAGTTCCGGTACCCTTTTCTCCAGAAAAAAAGCACTGTTTATACATGCTTATATCAGTTATTTATTTATTTATTTATTATATTTATACCCCGCCTTTTTTCCTGCAAGGAACTCAAGGCGGCTTACATAATCCTCCTCCTCCTCTCCATTTTATCCTCACGACAACCCTGTGAGGTACGTTAGGCTGAGAGTGAGTGACTGGCCCAAAGTCACCCAGTGAGTTTCATGGCCAAGTGGGGACTAGAACCCGGATCTCCCGAGTCCCAGTCCAACACTCTCACCATTACGCTACATTACGCTGATATGCAGGGTCTTAAGCAGAAATGGAATAGGGAACTGGACTGTCCCATTTTGCCTAATCAACGGATCACCGCTTTAGCGTCTGTATCTGAAGTGTCTATGGATCTCAGGTTACGTCTTATTCAGCAAAAACTCTTGTCCCATGTCTCTTGGACTCCACAACATCTCTTTAATGATGCTTTGTCTAAGTTGGCTAATTGTTGCAGGTGTAACACAGCTAACACTTCTTTTAATCATATGTTTTGGCAATGACCAATAGTTGCCTCTTTGGGGGAGGAGGTTATTATATGGATAAACCTTGTAAATTGGAACACTTTATTTAATATTTACTGATGTACATGCCCTCTTAAATTATCTACCTGCTTCCTGGAAGTTAATGTGTGGTCAGTGCAAATGGATTCTCCATGCCCTTTTGACAGCTAAAAGACTGATATTACAACATTGGAAAGATAAACGCTCACCTCTTATAATGCAATGGATTGAGGAACTAACAACGCTTTCAACATTTGAACAGGTGGTATATAGATGCTAAGTGCAAATGGATACTTATATGGATGGATATTTGGTTGGCCTTTGTTGAAGTTTATGTAGAAATTCTTAGCTGTATTTTCATATAACACACACACACACATACATTTCATATGCATATATTGAAACTGATATATTCAAATCTATGTAGCAATTTTTTTTATTTTCCTCTTAATGGTTTTGTTGACATTTTATAATAATAATAATAATAATAATAATAATAATAATAATAATAATACATTGGTGGCAGGGTGGAGCACATGCGGGCTGCACAAATGGCCATGGAGGTCCGCATGTGGCCTGAAGGTCACATGTTGTCTACCCCTGATATAAAGCATGGTTTATGAAGCCAGAAACAAGCATCAGGGCTGAGCACTCATCCCTTGTCCCTCCCCTTCTCTCCCCTCCCCCTGTTGTGCACTGGCTTCAGACATAACAGGGAACTTTGGCTTAATACAAGTCAGGATTTTGGCACTGAAGTCAGCTTGCGATGAGAAGGGGGAGAGGAGAGGAGAGCTTTTGGCCCCAACACTTGTTCCCAACTTTATAAATTACGGTTTATGAAGCCTCAAACAATAATCTGAACCAGGCCAGTAAATTGCTCCTAGAAGTTTCTCCAGGTTACTATCATCCACTTCAGGTGCATTTATGTTTATGCCTAAAGCTTCATCTTTATTAGAAATATCTTATCTTGGAGGGGGAAGTGATGGGGAGCCCACCCCTTGCTTGCTTGCCTGCCTGCTGGTTAACCACCCCCACTTTTTCATAGACAATGCATCTTCTCCCATCTCACCCCCTACATATATAATTTCCCCAACTTTGCCATCAGTTGGTGATTGTTCTTCTGGCTCTTTTTCACTGGGCCAATTATCCCTTCACACCAACATAATATATAAATAATAATAATAATAATAATAATAATAATAATAATAATAATAATAATACCTACCATGCACTGGTTCCAAAGTAACATGACTTAGAATTCCTTAGAAAAGATACTAAATCCACACCTTTACCACTCTGAAGCCAACCCCAATTATGAGTACCATAGGGTGACAGATGGTGTAAACATTAGTTAAATCTTATGTTGAGTGGCACTTTGGATGTCTAACACTTCCTCTATGTGGAAGGTTTTTCCATGTTTGCATAAAGCCAACTCTTAACTTTCTCTTTGGGGATATAAACCAAGGGATGTTCCAGAACATTAAACCTATTTTCCAGTCCCAGGATCACATGTTGGAGTAATGGATTAAATCAAAGTTACTTAAATAATTGAAGCAGGAAGAATCAACATAGCAATTTTAAATCATAACTTCAGTTTCTATTTAAATTCTCTTAAAAGGAAGGTTCATTTTTGTATCATGTTGTTAATGTTGGAAGTACCTGATGAAACTCAGTGTCTGTATTTGCATGTAACTGTTAACCTGTGGTGGACAACTTGTGGCCCTCTAGATGTTTTGGCCTACAACTCCCATTATCCCTCACCATTGGCTATGCTGACTAGGGCTGATGGAAGTTGTAGGCCCAAACATCTGAAGGGTCACAAATTGCCCACCGCTGCTCTAAATCAATAGCCATGCTGGCTGGGAATGATGGGAATTTTAGTCCAACACAATTGAAGGGCACCAGGTTGAGGAAGGCTGCTCTAAATCATAGTTTAGCATTATGAGGATGAGCCTGTGTGAGCCTCAGACTTGCATGTCCCCCCCCTCCTCCAGCGCGACTGTGAGAAGGAAAATTTAACCTTCCACTTCTGTTTTTGTTTAACCACAGTTAGCATAATGTTTGCACCCTCAATTGTGGTTAATCTGACCCATGGTTTACTACAACAAGCCAGCTTCATAAAACACAATTTGAAGGTGGCTTGTTTTAGTAAACCATAGTTAAGAGTAACTGCAGTTTGTCTGGGTTCAGATGTAACATTAAGCTGAGGTTAGTCAAATACAGAAGTGAACATTCCCAAACTCCTCCTTGCAGCCCTGCTGGAAGAGGGGAACGTGCAAGCCCAGGGCTCACAAAGGCGCATCCCCATGACTCTAAATCATGGCTTAGCATTACTTACAAACAGAGACAGTGTGCAGATTTCAAAATGAACCTATTAGTGAGGTAATGGAAATCCTTACACAGTTGATTTCTGGAGCTTACTGTTTCAAGATGTGTAACAGCAGTAGCAGAGCTGCGTTAAAAATAAGACAAAACAGTTGGATAGGATTCACAGAACATAAGCATATCAATGCTTGTTAATTAAGATGATTGATACCATTGCCAAAGATGTCCTGAAATGTTTAACTCCAAGAGGCTGGAAATGATTGGTGGAGGCTTGAGTTTTCCTTTGGGGCCTATGTTGCTGTGTGTTTCCTCTAAAATGAAACTTGCATTATGTGTAAGTAATGCAGAGCCTTTCCCATGGAAGTCAGGTGGAGGTGTGTGCAGGTTTTTTTAACCTAAGGATGCCTCTAGTTTGGCAGTAGCCTCAGTTTCCAGATGCAACTAGAGTTGTCTCAAGACAACAATATGGTACACTAGCTTTTGCCTGCGGCTTTGCTCGTGTGATGAAGAGTGACAGTGCCGAGTTTGCACGGGTCGTCATTTTCCTATAGGCACTATTTGTTTGAAATTCCTTAAGGTTGCTGACCGCTGTTTTGAATCGCTCCATAGGAAAGGTCCCCCGGGACTACATAATGGAATCCTAGCTCCCCCAGGACTACCAGCTCCCCTGGGACTTCCAGCTCCCCCGGGACTGCACAGTGAAATCCCTGCTCCGCCCCCCCGGACTACACAATGAAATCCCTGTCCCCCCCCCCTCCGGGACTGCACAATGATATCCCTGTTCCCCCCCTGGGACTGCACAATGAAATCCCTGCCCCCCCGAACTACACAATGAAATCCCAGCTCCACCCCGGCTATGGTTCGTATGAACATTCTGTTTTGACGCAGGAGAAATTTACATATCTGCTCCTGATTGGCCCCTGTGGCAGTTCATATGAACATTCTATATGTTGTTGGAGCGATTTGCATAACCGCTCCTGAATGGCCCCTGTGAACATTCCAAGTGACGCCATTGGCTCTAATCTATTTTGGGCCGTACAGGTGCAGCGAGGGTTTTTCGGAGATTTGAACCCACCAGTCTTTGTCCTTGGGTGATGGAGAGTATGTGTGCCAAGTTTGGGATGAATCCGTCAAAACGTGATGGAGCCTATGTGACGCCCCCCCCCCCACAGCAGTCATTCAGTCAGGCAGTTATTTAAAAAGTTTCCCTCCCTTTTCACCCCCTCAGAGAACATTCTAAATGGCCTAGGGGAGTTTTTGCATACCCAGCCCTATTGGCCCCTGCAGGAATTCATACGAACATTCTAAGTGTTGTATGGGCTATTTGCATACCTGCTCCTATTGGCTCCTGCAGCAATTCTGAGGTGAGGCCGATTTGCATAACTGCTGCCCTGTTTTCCCCATAGGAGATATGATTGTGGGGCGATTTTGCCCCCTTTTTTCACCCCCTTAGGGATGGAATTTCCAAAAATCCTTCCTTAGTGGGGCTCTACGTCATAAAAGCAATGTTCCTTCAAAATTTCACGTTCCTAGATTAAACAGTTTGAGCTGGGCGTTTATGAGTCAGTCAGTCAGTCAGTCAGTCAGGACACTTTCTTTTATATATATAGATTGCAGGAAAATCATAAGAGCTTCACTTCACTTCCTGTCCCTCTCTCGCCTCCTCCTGACCTCCTTTCTCAGGTTTATTTAAAGAGTGTTTCCCTCCAGAAATAGGACAGCAAGGTGTAATTAACCCAGAGCTCCTGTGTCCTGGAAATGTGTTAAGGGGAGGAGGAAGGTACAGGAGAACTATATAAACTATCATGCTGAATATGCAGAGGACAGTGTGCTTTCAGCCGAGTGTGGGTTGAGTGATGGCAGATGGTTTAGAGCAGGGGTGAGCAGAAAGTAGATCCCTAGAGCTTTTGGACTTCAGCTCCCAGGATTCCTTACCATTGGCCATGCTGGCAGGGGCATCTGGGAACTGAAGTCCAAAACAGCTGGAGATCTACTTTCTGCTCACCCCTGACTTAGAGTACACTTTTTGCTCAAGATGGACTTGCTCAAATGATCAACTTGACCACAAGTACATCTGTGCTGATGGAAAATAATCTGCCTCAACAAAAAAATAAATGGATGACTGTGCACCCAAGATTTCTGTCAAATACGTAGGAAGCCTAATATGTATAGTTCATTACTTATCAGCTTCCTCATTATTTCCTAACTCTCTGGTTCAGTTCCAGTTCAGATGCTCAGGTTTTCAAGAAATTTCTGCACAGGCATGCTTAAATTATTCTGCCCCAGATCATCAGATTGAAGCATCTGGAATGACCCATGGTGGTTACCAAAGGGCTAGTAAGGTTGCTCATGCAATAGCTGTGCTGGTATCTGCCGGGAGCAGCGTTGATGCTGGGATAGCTCACGTTTTCATTGTTCCCAATTTCAGAGGCAGCCCCTGGTGCCTGGCTGTGTGTTGTGTGATCTTGACTTCTGCTTCTTGCCATGTCAGACCTACAGCAGTATGGAGATGCATCAAAAAGGCTCAGCACTTGGGAAAGCCACCAAATCTACATTTAAATGAATCCAGCAGTTGGACAGCTCCCTGTTCACAGAACAGCCTGTGCAGCAAGTGCAGGAACTCAGTACTTCCCCAGGCTCCTTGGAGTACATCTTGTTGTTTGGCTCAATCTCTTGAATCTTTCTGATGTGGGTGGGGGCGGGGGACACACACACACCATCTAATGCCCTCCCAATGTTTTGGACTGTAATCCCCATTATCACTGGCCATTGGCCATGCTGGCAGGGGCTTATGGGAATTGAAGTCCAAAACATTGGGAGGGCACCAGGTTGCCTACCCTTGTTTTGATGGATCTGGAAAGAGCTGCAGGCCCAGATGGCCATGTATACTAACTAAAGTCTTGTCAGTCATGATAACCACAGAGTCTAGCAAATGACAGTCAGGAGAGCAGAGGAGAATCCTGGGATAGCTTTGCATGATTTCACTGAACTTGAATCTCCTTCTGGGGAATATGGGCCTGCACATAAAGCAGGGATGGGGAACCTCTGGCCCGTGGGCCTAATCCAGCCTGTGGAGGTTCACAATCTGGCCTATGGAGGGTTGGGCACCCTTCACAGGCTCCTCTCCAAGCTCTGCCCCTTGGCCTGGAGGCTGTCAGGGGCTTGGGGAGAAGGCGGGGGAGAGGAATCCCCATGTTATCTCCAACATCACAAAGAGTGCGTGGGCAGTATAAAACTGAGGTAGGTCATCATGTCAAGTGCAGGTCATGTGTAGAATAGTATCTGAGATCATGGTAGGACGAAGCAGTGGTAGTTCTCTGAGGACTGAGGAGACGGGAACTTTTCTTAGCCACTTGGGTCAGGAGCCATCCTCTGTGCTCCATCCTTTGTAAAGCCCATAGATCTCCCAGAGCCAAATTTGGGTGTGATGCCATGGGATCCTAAAAGTGAGATCCAAGAGAAGTGGGAGAAATAGATATGTACATATAAGATAATTGATACCTGCCTCCTTCCATCCGACTTGGGACCATCAGGGTGGCTAACCATCAACATCATCATAAAACAATATACCACAAAACCATAAATCAGCAGAAGAAAAGCAACATAATGAAAGCAATAGTCCAAACCAGCCAAAATTAATCACAGATCAATTAAAATCCAGGGCATTTCAATATTAAAAGCACATCTAAACATGTTCATGTTAAGGTGACATCTAAATGCACCAAAATACATAATCTGCCAGATTTTATGGGGCAGAAGGTTCCACAGTCTAGGCGCCACTGACAAGAAGGCTCTGTCTTGATGTTTTGGAAGCAAAAGGTAGGGTGGGGTGGGATATCGTGCTAAGGGGAGCCTTACAGCCATTTGGCTTCAATCAGGTGTAGATTTACTTTGGAGTAAGACTCTGTGGGGCTTCCAAGTAAGAATGCATAGGATTGATGTGTGCTGCTACGATCATGAAAACAGAAGATGCAGGAAGTGAGATTGGTGCTGCCAGGCTGAGTATTTCGCATAAACCTCTGGATGCTTAGCTAACCCTTTCCCCCTTTGTTCTATTTCCCACCCCCACCCCAGGGCAAGCCTTATGTCTTCGACCGTGTCTTCCCACCCAACACCACCCAGGAGCAAGTGTACCATGCCTGTGCCATGCAGATTGTCAAAGGTCAGTCTGGGTATTGGTAAAATGGGTGGGCACTTAGTGGGACTGGTCTGTATAGGGGAGCAGGAAGGCTGTGGCAGCAAGAGAGCCAGTGTGGCGTAGTGGTGAGAGTGTTGAACTGGGACTCTGGAGATCTGGGTTCTAGTCCCTGCTCAGCCATGAAACCCACTGGGTGACTTTGGGCCAGTCACGGACTCTTAGCCTAGCCTACCTCACAGGGTTGTTGTGAGGATAAAATGGAGAGGAGGCGGAGGAGGAGGAGGAGGAGGAGGAGGAGGAGGAGGAGGAGGAGGAGGAGGAGGAGGATTATGTAAGCTGCCTTGGGTTCCTTGCAGGAAAAAAGGCAGGGTATAAATATAATAAATAAATAAGCAAGCAAGCCAAGGGTGCACAGTGCACATGGATGTGTTCCCTTCAGTGGAGGCTGGTGGCTCCAATGTCAGTGGGGCGGTGTACCCACTCTAGGTTGTAGTCTGAACTTTAAAGGAGCTATCCATGGTGTTGAACCCTCCCCACCAAAAATAGGATCAGAACCATGGATAGCTCCTTTAAAAGTTCAGCCTGCAGCCTGGAGTGGATACACCGCCCCAGTGACATTGGAGTCACCAGCCTGCATGGGTTCCCTTTCTCACTCCCCTGCCTTTTTCTTGCAGATGTGCTGGCTGGGTACAATGGCACCATCTTTGCCTATGGACAGACATCCTCGGGGAAGACGCACACCATGGAGGTAATGGGGTGTCTGACAGCTGTGGTCAGGAAGCGTTGGCCCGGATGTTGCATCTGGAGATGGGGCTTGTCTCTCAAAACAGCTCTTAGCTGGGGAACATTTAAGGGAGGGGGCCCTCTTAAGGCTCATTGCTTGCACCTCTGTTCCATTATAGGGGAAGCTGCATGACCCCCAGCTCATGGGTATCATCCCACGCATTGCCCAGGATATCTTCAACCACATCTACTCCATGGACGAGAACCTCGAATTCCACATTAAGGTCAGAGGGGTGTGGAACGGGGAGAACAGCTAGCGATGGTTGTGGGTAGAATGAAGGAGCTGTATTTGCAAATAGTGGTGCGATGGGGAGAAAAGGGAAAGGAGATGTTTGGGAAGGGACTTGCCTGATCAGGGGGTCTGGTACTCAGGTCCAAGGGCTGGCAAGTACTTCCGGTGGTTGGCAGTCAGTCAGTCCAGAAGGAGACCTTGATAGCCTTTCTTGGGAACCAGCTACTCAAACTGAGTGAATACAGAGGATCTGAGAGCTTTAGAGCAGAGCTGGGCCGAAAGAAGATCACCAGATGTTTTGGACTTCAGCTTCCAGCATTCCTGACCTTTGGCCACGCTGCCAGGGACTTCTAGGAGTTGAAGTCCCAAACACCTGGAGTCTACCTTCGGCCTGCCCCTACTTTATAAGGCCCATAGACTGGGGTAGGGCACCTGCTTTGTATGCAGAAGGTCCCAGGTTCGATCCCTGGCATCTCCAGTTTTTAAAAGATCAGGGAGCAGGTGATGGGAAAGACCTCTTTCTGCCTGAGGCCCTGGAGAGAACACTGCCAGTCAGAGCAGGCAACACCAAGTGTTTTGTCACTCAGTCCCTTCCCCCAACTCTGCCATTTTGTGAATTGGCGCCCCCTGTAGCAGCCGTGTTGTGAGAGTGCCCACAACACTGTCTCAACATTCCAAATGTGCCCACTCATCCAAAAATGGTTGGGACCCAATGTAAGTAGGACTAACACTGGATACAACGCAATGTCGTGAAGGTGTTACAGGTTGAATGAGAAGGACAGTCCCTACCCAGAGGACTCAAGCTCTCTGTCTGTCTCTGTTTGGAATGATTGGAGTGCATTGCTTGCCCTCCCTTTGAGCACTTTGGCTCCTGGAAAGTCACGTGCCCGTGGGGATGATGATGACTATAGGGAATTTGAGGACCTCTACTCCCTTACAGCAGTCCTGTTTATTTCCCCCACAGGTTTCCTATTTTGAAATCTACTTGGACAAAATCCGTGATCTGCTAGATGGTGAGTGATCCTCAGGGATATTGTGTTGAACAGTGTGGATAGGAATGAAGGAGAAGGAGTTGATGGGAATTAGTGACATTGCAGGGGTGGGGGATTCTGGCAGTGGTGGTGGTGGGGAACTGAAGAGAAATGTATCTCCCTGGATTAACTAGGCTCCCTTTGAGTGATTACCTCTCCTCGCCCACAGTGACGAAGACCAATCTCTCAGTTCACGAGGACAAGAACCGTGTGCCGTTTGTGAAGGTGAGATTCCTGGGGAATGGGGGGGGGGGAGAGAGAGAGAGAGCACGAGCACACTAAGTGGCACTCCTGTCAGGTCTGGCCAATAGTTTGCCTCAGGGACACAGTTTTAGGTTTTGTATGGGGAAGCAAGAGTCTCAGCAAGGTAGAGAGGCCAAGCTTAAATTACGGAACCAAACCATGAGTGTGTTTTAAAGCAGTTGTTGTGGCTATTTTTATATACCTGATAATAGCCAGAGATATAGATACTTCTGTATAATTACTACGCTCTAAAGTATTGTGTGTGGTGGAAAGACAGCCCTCTCTAAATGATCTACTTCAGGGGTACGTAACGTAGCACCCACAGGCATCAATATGTCCCCAGACACCTTCCTCGATGCCAGCTGAGACACCCTACTTCTCCCAATTTTTATGTGAATTTTTTAAAAAATATTGTTTTACTGGTAGCTGCGATTGCTTCAAAGCAAAGTGGGAGCCTCTAGCTGCTGCCATCTGAATTTCCCATGAATGCCTCTGGGCAGGTTCCTTGTCCTTTGTGACTAGCCATACCCACCCATGGCAGCCATTTTATGGTTGTGCCCAGGACAGTTTCTCGAATTTCCAGATGTGTCCATGGGTTCAAAAGGTTGCCTATCCCTGGTCTACCTCCTAGGGCTGGGGTCTCCAGTGTGGTGTCCATAGATACCAATGTGCCCATGGACACTTCTCTTGACGCCCGCCAGACTCCCTGCCTCTCCTGACTTTTAACTGGGAGACCCGCATGCTGCAAAGTGAAGTGCTGCCCTTCAGCATCAACTTCATTAGGGTTCAAAACAGAGGACGTACCTTGTACTTAGGTTTTGGGCAAGTTACCGTACTTTTCTTCTAGTTTCACCAGTTTGACTTCTGGGAAAAGAGTGTTCTGTGACTGGCTGTGCCTAGTGTGGCAGCCTTTTTATGAATGAGCAAGTGCCCTCCATGTCAGCCATTTTGTGATAGCCCACAACAGTTTCTCAAAATTCCAAATGCTCCTACTGACCCAGAAAAGTTGGGAACCCCTGTCTTAGGGCATGTGCCTATGGTGAGAAAACATGAGAAGCTGCCCAGGTGTGAAGCTGAGCTGTGTGGGGCAAGGTTGTAGTAGTGCAGCATGAACTTTAAAAGAGAGATGAGGTCACTGTCACCATATATTCTGGCAACACCCTCTTTCTTCCCCTTCAGGGCTGCACCGAACGCTTTGTCTCCAGCCCTGAAGAAATCCTGGATGTCATCGATGAGGGAAAATCCAACCGTCACGTGGCTGTCACCAGTGAGTTCTGAGGATGGGTAGACGGGCAAATGGGCAAGGGTGATGGTGGACAGGACAAGATGGGTGGGGGAGCCTTTATCCTAGGCCTCTACAACTTCTGATCATCCACCAGGCCTAACACAGCCAACAGACCATGTATTGTGGTTTGCTGGGTGTTTGGCAACATGCTGGTTTTTTTGCAGGCCCAGGCAAGTAGAAAAATGGGAGACTTAGAAAAATGGGAGGCTTATCAACCCTCTCATCGATTACTACCTCCTACATGACTGGTGGGCTACATTTGACTTGGTGGACAGGCCTGCTCTGTACTCAAGGAAAGATAGGAATAGTATTGTCCTCATGCTTAGGGAAGGTGAGAGTGATGTGGTCTAAGGTTTCAAGGGCCCTGTCATAAAGGAGCAGCAGAGTGCAGAGTTTTGTGTGAAGGGCAATGGAGTTTCCCCCTACACACACACACACACACACACACACACACACACACACACACACTTTTTATCATTAATAAACCAACAAGACATACAGATACTGAGGGATTGCACCATACAGGTAAGTATGAAGTATGAAGCAATGCAAAAGGAATAGTTGAGAACATATTACATCTGAGGAGCCCTTTTTTTTTAAAAAAAAAAATTGTTTATTAGTTTTTAAAATGTGAAATACATCAAAACAAACATCTGAGGAGTCCTAACTTCCAGGAAGAGCTGAAGCATTACAATGTTTTGAGGGGCAACGATGCCTCCATTCCCAGCCGTGTTCAGTATGATGAGGTCTATGAGGCTGCAGAGTGAGTTATTCCTAGTATATTCTCACACTAATTGGTTAACTCTCACTGCTATTTAGAGATAAGCCTGTAGCTTCCTAGAAGTAAGTGCAGTAGTTACATTTTGGTACACAGACTAAGGGTTGACATGTAACGTGTGCTTATCCTGTGATTTCATCTACACTGAAAACATATATCTGTTTTATACCAATTGAACTATTATGGCTTCTTCCAAAGAATCCTGGGAACTGTAATTAAGGTGAGGGGGCCGCTGGCAATTCTTTGTCGGAGATCCTTAGCCCCTCGCCCTAAAGTTACAGATCCTGGGAAGAAAGAATTACTCTTAACTCCTTTTTAAGTCTGTGATGTAGAGATGTCCTTCCTGCTCCAGTGACCCAAACACAGGGAAGTGGAAACGATCAGAAACCAAACAGACTTCCCTATTTTAAACCTCCCTATTTAAAAAAACAGCAACCCCCAAGTTGGGGAAAAACTATGCCTGCTGTCGGGAAGAAGAGAAGAGATGGTAGACTTTGAATTGTGTTATGTAGTCAATAGCCATGCTGGCTGAGGTTGATGGGAGATTTAGCCCAGCACATCTAGAGGGCACCAGGTTGGGGAAGGTTGCTGTAGCCACAGGCTGATACATAGACAGCAGTTATTTATTTATTCGTTCATATATACTGCTATTCCTCCAAGGACCCAGGGACAGTGCTAGGTTCCATAAAGATCTGGGGCTCAGGTCCACAGGACCAAAAAAACCCGCACACATTTCCATATGCTTATTTACCGATGCTCTAAAGTTCTCTGTGTGGCTCCTAGTACTACCAGTCAAAAGATTTTGTGCATCTATTTCATCTTTCCCTCCTCAATGGAATTTTTGTGGTAAGAAAAAAAAGATGGAAGAAGTGGCAAGAAAACATGAGAGGGTTACAAATAGAAAACAGAGTCATCTGGACCCGGTGCGGTGCTAGGTACCAAAAAGATCCGAGGCTCAGGCCCACAGGACAAAAATAAAATGCACAAAGTTGCATATGCTAATTTACATATGTTCTAAAGTCTCTCTCTGTTTATGTCTTTAAAGGCCCCTGTCTCCTAAGGACACCCCTATTTGTAAAAAGGGATGTATGGACAGGGGAGAGGAGGGCATTTGATTTCAGAAAAAAAACCCAGGCAGAAAGATTCAAGTGGGGGGGGGGGGGCAGCAGGAGGTGAAGCACATGTGGGCAAAAAGCCGGCTGATCCAGGGGGATCAGATGCAACAGAGATCATCAGAGCCCCTTTTCCTTTTATTTCAGCCAGTGCCCATGGACAGCAGGGTGGTGGGTCAGATGGCCTCCCAGAGATGCGGGGCTCCAAGTGAAAGATTCGGGGCTCCAGCCCTAGTGGGCCTCCCCCTAACACCGCTGCTGCAAGGAACGAAAGGGCGAAAGGCAGTGTATATGGTTCTTCCGCCACCATTTATTTTATCTTCACAACAGCCCTGTGAGGTGACTTATACCCCGGCACGCTTTATGACTGAGTGGGGATTTGAACCTGGGTCTCGCTGGCCCTAGTTTGACACTTTAAACACAACACCACAGTGGCTCTCAATCAGTAGTGATGAATTATATGTGCAAGGGATGGAGATTCCAGCCATGTGATTTGGGCCAAAGAGAGCCAGTGAGATGAGCTAGGATGGGTAGGGAACATGGCGGTGAGTTCTGTTGGTTAGGAGGGTCTCTGTGCGACACAGCAGTGCTCTGGGAAGCGGTGTTCTGCTGCCTCTGTGAATCACAGCTACCCTAAACAACAATCTTGCTGCCCCCTAGAGACAACAAGTGCTGTTGCAGCCTCTTACTATCAACCACGCCTAAGTCACAAAACCTACAGCCCTCCTCTATTACAAACAGCAGATGAAGAGGTAACATTCTTCTTGGACTGTACAACTTCAGTTGGGGATTTGCATGATTGAATACTCCCCCATATACAAAACTCCCGTCACATAAAATACAGGTGTCAGAGAGAAGAGTTGTAATGTAGCCTTCTTCCTTCTTCACATGCCATTTTTCTGTGTAATCGTTCTCCCCCCCCCCCCCCATTGGAAAGTAAGAAACACTTTTGTTGTTGTTTCTTTGGAGTGCGAGCCATGGGCAATTGTTGTTTTGTTGAGAGAGTTGAAAATGACTGGTGTCCCAGGCCTGAGTGGGGGAAAAAAACAGAGTTGAAAATTGATAGGATTGATATCATTTTCACCTCTGGTAGAACCATTGCATGGCCGTGATGTGTATGTTCTCATTCCGCTATCACCTCTAGTCGAACAGCTCTGCAGGTTTTTGTAACACTTTGAAACCTGTTTGTCTGGAGAGCACAGCGAAAAAGGTGTGTGTGTGTGTGTGTGTGTGTATGCAAACCCATCAGGGAACAATACTTCCATCATGCCACCTTCAGCTCTCTTCAGTAACATTGTCTGTCTCCAGGCCTGAGTGGGCTGAAGACTGCATGTTTCAAGTGCAGGAGATCAAGTGCAGAGGACTTCTGAGGGTGCCACATGCTCCGGAGGTTCACCTCAGGAGCACGGATAGTAGAGCATTGAGTGTTGCAGCACCTGCCTTCTGGAACCTTACCAGTTGATATTAGATGGGCCCCCACAGGTCTGACATTCAGACGTCTTCTTAGAACTCATCTCTTTACAGCGGCTTTCCCTGAAGTGCAGCCCAGCCAGCTATGGTTTGTAGCGCACAGTAGAGTATGTGGCTTTATTGCTGATTAATTGTATTGTGTGGTTTTTATTGTTATATTTATGGCTGTTTTTATGCCATTGTATTTTCACCGCTTTGATACTTTTGTGCAAAGTGGTATCTAAATTTTAATTGTTGTTGTCTCTGCCCAGGGTTTCCCTTTGGGGAACAGAACAGGGTTGATTCTTGCCCCCCCCCATCTCATCTCTCTGTTCCCCTCTGCAGATATGAATGAGCACAGTTCCCGCAGCCACAGTATCTTCCTCATCAACATCAAGCAGGAGAACATGGAAACTGAGCAGAAACTGAGTGGGAAGCTATACCTGGTGGATCTGGCTGGCAGTGAGAAGGTGCTGGGGGGTTGCAGGGGCTTGTTGTCGTCCCTGACTTGGTTACGGAGATGGCAGGATCTGATTTCTCCCATAAAAGAAAGGCCAGCTGCCCAACATTGGAAATCTATACAGATCCCAACAATGCCTTGAAACAATTTCCAAGCAGGGCTCACTAAAATACCACGTTCTCCTATCCTTCTTGTCAGGGACCCCAGGTTTTGAACCGGGGATCTAAGGCTGAGACCTATCCTGCCTGTGCGCAGAGCTCTCTTCAGGCACAGAGGGGGAGTCGAGTTGTGCAGTGCCAGTCCCAGCCATTGGCAGGCTATATGGAGCCTCTGGATTGGCCAGGCACATAGTAGAAATGCTAGGAGCTGCATGACCTTTTGCCGCTGCCTGGTCAATCATAGGAAATGTGCCCTGCTTCCAGCATAAGCTGCTGACTTCAGGGCAGAGATGAGGAAGTTGTGGCCCTCCAAATATTATTGGTCTGCACAGCTTCCCTCACCCCTCACCATTGGCTATGCTGGCTTGGGCTGATGAGAGATGCAGTCCAACAACATCTGGAGGGCCACATGTTCCCCAACCCTTCTTAGGGACTGTCAGGCTGGAGAGTGCACCTTTCAGGCCTGGATTTGTCTGTACAGCCAGTCTTGGACAGCCTCTGACACCACTGTCATGCTTTCATGATGCAGTTTCCCTTTGCCAACTGACAAGGAGTTTCTTTGAAGTGCTTTGGGATCTGCATACATTCGCGGGCAGTCATTTTTCATTTCTAAATGTGTGTGTCACTGTTCTTTTCAGCCTTCTTGGGTATCTCCGTCTATTGGGAGAAGAAACCTTGTGTCCCCTTTCATGATTCAATCCCTATCGTAGCCAGGGTTATCATCACCATAATAATCAAGCCCTTCCTTCTCCTGCCAGGTCAGCAAGACGGGAGCTGAGGGAGCTGTGCTGGATGAGGCCAAGAACATCAACAAGTCCCTTTCAGCGCTTGGCAACGTCATCTCAGCTCTGGCTGAGGGCACGGTGAGCCCTACCGCAAGAACGGCAAGAACGTTGTATTGCCTACGCCTAAACCCCAAATATGTGAACCTGTTGTGTCTGAGCAACAGCACTATGTGAACCTGTTGTGTCTCAGCCTTCAGTAGAACAAAGCAGGGCAATGTACACACTGTGACTGAGCTCCAGTCCACAAGAGACTCTTGTGTAGCCTTCAGGCTGTTGTTAGAGCTCTGAGAGTCCAAAAACAAACAGAAAGTTTCTAGCTCGTACATTTGCAGAGATAAGTCTGAAAACATAGCGGCAAGTGTTTCATATTGTATTCCAGGTAGAGTGAAATAATGGTGGGCTGTCTCCTTAAGTACAGCCCAGTCTCTAGACTCTACCCAACCCTCATTGCTTAGATTAGGAGAAACCCTGCTGCAGGCCTGTGTTAGGAGCCCTGCCAAAGAGCTGTATATAACCTTGTAAATAAATCAGTTAAGGGCACAATCCTATGGCCTCCCCACCTTGCCTTCCAAGGTTGCCTTCTGAGGTTGCAGTGGGGACTCCGCACATGGAGTGCCCTCCCGCTGTGCCTGCTGGGCTCTGAAGACAGAAGACCGTCTTTGGAACTCGCATGTGCGGGGGGGCATTCCTGGGGGCGGGGAGGGGAGGATTGAGGCCCTGCCGTCCTCTGAGGAATCCAGGCGGTGCCTCAGCCTGTCCTCCTTGCGAGGAGGGGGAACACATTTAGACAGTTGAAATCAGCCGTCTACATGTTTTGGAGGGTGAGGGGAGTGTGGAGGCAATCCTTGCTTCTGTGCTCCTCCCACCTTCCATTGGATGCCCATAATCCTCCGAGTTCAGAGGGATACGGGCATCCACATTGGATGGGGTAGTAAGTTATCAACACCTGAATTCAGCAGTCAAGGTTCAACAGACAACACAGCAAACTTGTTAAGATTCAGAAACAACAAGTCACGTTTATCTTGAGATCCCCGTGTTATTGTCTCAAGGTTATCTGAAAGACAGGTGTGCTGGCACACAAGTGGATGTTATCTGAAATTGTCTCTCAGCAACACAAATATTGGTACCACGATATTGGAAGGGAGCACATATGCCTTTTATTAACTGAGAAACAGTGTTAAAATTAACCGATGATACAAGGTTCTGAGAGGGGATGATTTATACTCACTGGACTTGTGGCAAGGGGCAGGAAATGCTCATGAGATTCTGGCAATAGAGATTCTATTACTGGTCAGCAATGATGATAGATGAAAAATGTGCATTTGAGTGGATGTAATGCGACTTATGCTGTTGGGAAAGATTGAACTGTTGTTTTCTCTTATATGTATACAACTGCAATGAAGAAAAAAAGCAAGATGAGTAAAAATAAGCCCAAATGCGTTGTTTTCAGCTCTTCTGATTTCTAAGACGATGCGCTGAGAGATTTCCGAATGCTAAGGAACACTGTAGACCATGAACATGTCCACCAACTGCTAATGCGGCATCCACCACATTTGTAAAACTGATATGCAGAGTTGTTAGTGACATGTAGCAAAAATATGTCTCCTGTCCAGCACTCTCTGCTCCCAAGGGAACTGGCCCTGTGAAAGGTGGCCTCTGGACCTTCCTGCTGTTTGGGGAAGTGGGGAGGGCTAAAAAGAGAGTTTCAGACTTCCTGGTGTTGCCCCCCCCCCCACAACACATTTGACAAGGGAGACAGTTGCAAGGGCAGGGGAGAGCCACTGAGCAGGTGATGCAAAGCCAATCCATTCACACAGAGCATCTTCCCTGTGCTTTTCTTGCTCTCCCATGGCCTCCGGCCTCTTGTATCCCCCATTCCCATCATCCCTCTGCCAGTTGCTGAACTCTCCCTCTAGTGTGGTCCAGTTCACACTAGAACTGGGCAGGCTCCATTATTATCGTTCCTCTGTTCTATACAGCACCTGGCTCACGGTTGTCGTTCAAAAGCGACACCGTGTGACATAACTAGTGCTGTGCTGAAAATTTCTCCCACATTTTTTTTTTTGACCATTCTCATTCAATTTGAATAAGAGCCAGTGTGGTGTAGTGGTGAGAGTGTTGGACTGGGATTTGGGAGATCCGGGTTCCAGTCTCCGCTCGGCCATGAAACTCACTGGGTGACTTTGGGCCAGTCACTGACTCTCCGCCTAACCTACCTCACAGGGTTGTTGTGAGGATAAAATGGAGAGGAGGAGGACGAGGACGAGGAGGAGGAGGAGGATGATGATGATTATGTAAGGTGCCTTGGGTTCCTTGCAGGAAAAAAAAAGGTGGGGTATAAATATAATAAATAAATAAATAAAAATATAAAATGTATTTATTACATTTATATCCCGCTTTTCCTCTAAGGAGCTCAAGGCGGTGTGTGTGGTTCTCTCCCTCTCTCTCCCACCATAACCCCAATCCCCCCATTTTATCCTTGCAAGAACCCTGTGAAGTAGGCGGGGATGATGGGAGCTGCTGGGGATGATGGGGGTTGTAGTCCAAACACATCTGGAGGGCATCAGGTTGGGGGAGGGTGCCTATCCCATATACTAATTTGGCTCTTTGGCCGAGGATGTGGCCAAAGCATCTGATGTGACCAGTCCTGTTGAACAAGTGGTCTGCCACCATGCTAGAACAAAGGCTAATGCTACTGCCTATTCATCATTTTCCTTCCACTGGTGTAAGCTTCCCGCCTCCACTTGGAAGACGGAGTCCAGCGTGGCTTTGCATGACCCTGGGAATTCCATAGATAGGGTTTCTCCTGCTAAGAGGGAGCTGTGGAATCTTTTTTGCACTTCTGGTGGCCAGCTTTGCCTGTGTGTATATGAATGAGCCAAATGTGTCCACCCATCTTGTCTTATGCAGAAGAGTTATGTGCCCTACCGGGACAGCAAGATGACCCGCATCCTGCAGGACTCCCTCGGTGGAAACTGCCGCACGACAATGTTTATCTGCTGCTCCCCTTCCAGCTATAATGATGCTGAGACCAAATCTACTCTCATGTTTGGACAGCGGTAACCTCCCATCCCATCCCTTTCTTTGAGCTGGTGTGGTCTGTTCTGTTGCAGTGTTTTCACAAGGGGAAAGACAAAGCACTGGTAAAATAAATTAGTAAGGGGGTCAGCTTGCTGCTGGAAAGTTGAATGTTTGAGAACCTCACACAGTTCTTCTTCAGAGCAAAAAGGGGAAATAGATCCTTACGTGGCAAGGCATGGTTTCTTATCACTTGGGTATATCTGCACTACAAATATAAACTGATTTAATAGTCATTCCTCCTCCTCAGGGAGCCCTAGGTATTGTAGTTCTGTGAAGGTGGTTAGGAATCTAACGGAATTCTCAGCACTATTACCGAACTACAATTTCCAGGATTCTTCGTCGGGAAGCCATGGTCCTTAAACTGGTACAAAATCAATGGGTTCAGTCCGACGTTGTGTGAACACACTTCCGCTCCTGTAACAGGACTTCCCTTTGCTTTCTTCCCCCCCAGCGCACCCCCCCTCCAAATCTGCTCGGGAGGGTCCCCCAACCCTCTGGAGTAGATATGGGGCACGCATGATGGGCTGCAGAGGAGAGGGGAAATCTGTTCTGCCAGTGGTTTCTGTTCCACTGGTGGGCAGCCAGTGCTGGATACAACCCAGTACATATGTTTGTACTGTATACAGGGCCTTAGATGATCTGAAAACAAAGGAGATAGGTTGGGTAGGCTGTGATGCTCACCATTTTAGAACTGGTAGTGGGGCAAAAAATGGATAAAGGTAATAACATGATCTTCAGTTCACAAATGCTTCTGCCATAATAAACTTGTTAGTCCTTAAAGTGCCACAAGCCTCTTTGTTGTTTTAGCTTAAAATAAGATATGTCTTGCGGACTAATAAATAAGACCACCATGGTTAATACAGGTTTTCCTCACTTACTATCTATCTTTCCACATTCAGCCAAAGGGTTTCAGTTACTATAGGATGGGTGGCTCAGTTATAGAGCACTTGATTTGCATGCAAAGGTCCCTGGTTCTGTCCCTGGCATCTCCTAGTATGGCTGAGAAAGAACTTTGCCTGAAATCCTGGAGAGCTTCTGCCAGTCAGCAGTAGACTAGGGGTAGGCAACCTTTTTGGGGCAGTGGACACAATTGGCAATTTGATAAACTGTCCTGGGCACCACCACAAAATGGCTACCATGGGAGGCATGACAAAGGACAAGTAACCAGCCCAAAAGACTGAGTACAAGGCAAGGTGGGGTCTGAGCCCCAACACACTAAACAATTCCTTTTAACCCACAGCCCACAGCAATCCCAGCTGCTGCTAAGAAAATGTGGGGTAGGGCACCTTGGCAGGTGCCAAAAAAAGTTGTGTGGGGGCGCATTGGTGCCCACGAGTACTATGTTGCATACCCCAGCATAGACAGTACTGCGCTAGATCCACAAATGGTCTGAATCAGTATAAAGCAGCCTCCTCTGTTCCTAGAACCTGGGTCCACCCAGTTTCAGCTGTGGGAAGGTGACAGATATAGGCAAGAAATAATAAATAGAGTGTAGTGGGTCGTCCACTGATTTGAGAGGTGGTGTTGGATGGGACAGCGGTCTTCTGCCCAAGGCAGCACCAAGCACTCCATATAAAGGATTTTCCACTTAGCCCTCTCCCCTTTCAGGGCCAAGACAATCAAGAACACCGCATCAGTGAATCTGGAACTGACAGCTGAGCAGTGGAAGAAGAAGTTTGAGAAGGAGAAGGAGAAGAACAAGGTCCTGAAGGAGACAATTACCAAGCTGGAGGCAGAGCTCGGACGCTGGCGCAATGGTGAGCCAGGTTGTGCGGGTGTGGAAACCATTTTATGGGAACTGAAACAGCAAGAGATAGTAAGGTATGAGTGAGAAATGTTAGGAATGTAGAAACTAGACTGTGTTTGTAGATAAGGCGTGCTTGTATATAGCCAATCCGCTCGACGGCTTTCCTAGTAACAAAATGAAACCAATCAGTGCTTTCTGACCTGCAGTGCCTTATAAAAGAGGTGTGCGTGCATCACACAGGCAGAGAAACTTTCCGTGGAAGTTTCTTCCAACGCGTTGAAAATAAACTGAGTGTTCAGATAAATTCCACGTGTATATGTTTATTTTCCACACGGGGAAGAGAGGCTGTGCTTGCCTTGTATGTATTTATTGATTTATTTTATTTCATTTTTATACCGCCCAATAGCCAAAGCTCTCTAGGTGGTTCACAACAATTAAAACCATAAAATACAACATAATACACGATAAAAGTTTAAAACTGCAGTATAAGATAGAAGTAAAAGCCAAAGTAAAACTTAGCAGCAGTACAAAGATTTAAAATATAGTAAAAGATTTAAAGCAACAACGATTGAAAGATTAAAATTCCTGGGAAAATAAGAAGGTCTTCACTTGATGCTGGTAAGCACCAGGCGAGCCTCTTTGGGAAGTTCATTCCACAACCAGCGTGCCACAGCAGAAAAGGCCCTCTTCTTCATAGCCACTCACCTCACTTCCTTTGGCAGGGGCTCCTGAAAAGGACTGCTGAGGACGATCTTGTAGCTAAGCTCAGAGGGAACGGAGTTCTGGGTGGTGGTGCGGGTGACGTCAGCACTGCTGATAATTGGAAGGTGCTGGCTCTGCATCCCTGCAGAGTCCTGGCTCCGCTACACTGCTGCTGTCACCTGCTTATTTAAAATGCTTCCAGGTGAGAATGTCCCAGAAACGGAGCAGCTGAGTGACGAGGAGAAGGCAGAGCCGGACACCTGCGACGAGACACCCATTAACGATAACAACTCCTCCATTGTCATCCGGATCTCCGACGAGGAGCGGCACAAGTATGAGGAAGAGATCCGCAAACTCTACAAGCAGCTCGATGACAAGGTCAGAAACGTCCCTGCCAGCGGTGGCTGCTGACTCCAATGTCAGTGGGGCGGTGTATCCACTCAGGGATCCAGTCTGAACTTGAAAGGAGCTGGCCATGGTGCCAAAGCTGGTTTTGGTGGCGGCGGCTAGGGTTCAGCACCATGGATAGATCCTTAAAAGTTCAGGCTAAAACCTGGAGTGGATGCACCGCCCTACTGACATTGGAGCCACCAGCCTCCCCCCACCCACTCCCCTTGTGCTGAGCGCCAGCCTCCACCCCGTCTTCAGTTACTTTGATACTTAATGTCCCATCCTCATCTCAGTCCCAGAGCCCTTCTCTGTCTGAAGTCCTTTGCCCCACTGGCAGAGCGTAAGGTGGCTCGCACCAAAGTGTTCTCTTTCCATCCAGGATGATGAAATCAATCAGCAGAGCCAACTGATGGAGAAGCTCAAGGAGCAGATGCTGGACCAGGAGGAGGTGAGCCGCGTTGCCTCAAGGGAGTGTTTGCAAGGATTGATGTATGTCCATACAATATGCTCGTGTGCTGTCTCTCTCTCTCTCTGTGTCCCATTGCGATGACCTTTAAAAAAAAAAATCCAGACTTTCCACCAATGAATTCATGGTGCCCTGCATGGTTCTCTACCCCCCCACACACACCATTTTATCCTCACAACTACCCTGTGAGGTAGGTTAGGCTGAGAGCCCTTTTGGGCCCCTGGAAACATTTAGCAATCTGAAAAATTGTCATGGGCACCACCACAAAATGGCTGCCATGGGAGGCATGGCTAGTCACAAAGGACAAGTAACATGCCCAAATGACTGTATACAAAGCAGAGGTGGGGTCTGAGCCATGACGCGCTAAACTACTCCTTTGAACCCGCAGTTTTCATCACCTTTTTCTTTCCCCCCTTTTTTTTCTTGGTGGCTGAATGCGCTGCAGAGGAAAGCATCGGTCTGCAACCACCTGCCATCTTCATTTGCTAAGAATATCTCTGAGCCACATCAAGTAGCCCAGAGGCATTCTTGGGAAATTAAGATGACAGCAGTTGGCTGCCCCCACTTTGGTTAAAAATGATCCCCCTGCCAGTAAGAAAATGTGTTAATTTAAAGAAAAAGTGGGAGGGTCACACACATTGCCTAGGCCTGGCCTGAGGTCACCCAGTGAGCTTCATGACTGAATGGGGATTTGAACCCCCGTCTCCCCTGTCCCAGTCTGGCACTCCAACCACTATATACCCCGTCTCTTTCTTGGCACTCTTCCTGTTCTGATGCCTGTCTCTTTCCACATCATCATTGCTTGGGCTTCTTGTTCATCCTTCCTGCTTCTTTCTTGACCTTTTTTTGGCCTGCTTGGGTCCTTATTTATCCCCCGCCCCGCCTGTTTCCCACCAGCTGCTGATGTCAACGCGTGGGGACAATGAAAAGGTGCAACGGGAGCTGAGCCACTTGCAGTCAGAGAATGACTCTGCCAAGGAGGAGGTGAAGGAGGTGCTGCAAGCTCTGGAGGAGCTGGCTGTCAACTATGACCAGAAATCCCAGGAGGTGGAAGAGAAAAGCCAGCAGAACCAGCTGCTGGTGGATGAACTGTCCCAGAAGGTGGTAAGTGCTGGGTCCTTCCTGAGGACTAGGAAGGTGTGCAGTGAGTCTGTAGAAGAAGGTCAGGGCCAGACTGCATCTTGGTTTAGTCCCTAAGAGCAGGGTTGTGTATATGCTACAATCCTGCAGAATCACAGAAAAATATGCAGTGCAGTGTCAGGTGCAGGATTCGACTTCCTGAAGATTTCAGGGTTTGTTTGTTTTTAAAGGAGCAAGTTTCTAGCCCTTATGGAAGCAAAGATGTGCTTGAAAGCATGTGACTAATATCTACTGAAACCTCTGGAACTAGAATGGTGGCTAAATAAGAATTCCAGTGGTTGGTTGGGGGCACAGCTCAGTATCCCACATAGGTCCTTACCCCTCACCATAACTAGCACCATCAGCATAAATTATGCCAAATAGTAGAAAGGCTGAATAAATTATTCAAAATGTGACAAATGGAGGGTTGTTTTGCATAATTTATACAGGTTGCAGAATTCAATTTTTCTTGGTGCTGAATTTTAATCTTTTTTTTTTTTAGTGTATTACCATTATTATTTCTATTCATTAGATGCCTATGAAACTAGATCCCTAGGCATCATACAGCTATTTTAAAACACAGCAATACTACAGTAAAATCTGACAATCTAAAAAAGTGCAGCAAAAAGCCAACACAATACAATACAATCCAAAAAGTAGGGCCAAAACCCAACCAATAAATGCAGGAGTGAAAAGCATCAGAATGTCAAAGGTACTAAAATAACAAAGATTTTAAAAGGTCTGGGAGAACAAAAAAAGTCTTAACTTGATACCAAAAAGAAGATGGCTTTAGGTGAGCTTCCATGGGGAGGAAGTGGGGAAGGGGGGGCAGGCAGGCCCCTGGTACAGGCAGCCCTTCTCATCTGTGACAATAAATTCACAACAGCCTTTATGTCAGGGTGAACTAGAGAAGAGGAAGCCCTTTCCTCACTCCCAGTCTGATCTGGCCACTGACTGCTGTGACCCCCACTTAGGAGTTTAGATCCCAGATTCAAATCCATTGCATATGGGCATTATTTTGAGCCAAGTGCATCTGAGAACCTCTTTTGAAGGCCACGGCTTAGCTCTGGAACTTGTGAATTAAGAATTCGGTAGAGAACGTTGAGCTAATGCAGCCTTCCCCAACCTGGTGCCCTCCAGATGTGTTGGATTGTATTGTTCCCAGCCATTGGCCACGCTGGCTGGGAATGATGAGAGTTGCAGTCTAACACATCTGGAGACTGGAGGACACCAGTTGGGGAAGGCTGACCTAAGGGGATTTGTATAATAGTGCTGTGGCAGTTGCTTACCTCCCGAGACTTGTGTTTGCAGAATCTAGTCCAGAACAGAGCTGGGAGGGAAGCTCTGTCCCTTCACTCAGCCAAAAATCGAGAGTGTGGTCTTTGTAAATCAGAGGGCATCTCCCTTGAGTTGGCTAAGTCACGATCCTGTCTCTACCTGCAGGCCACCATGCTGTCTTTGGAAGCAGAGTTGCAGCGGCTGCAGGAGTTCAGTGCACATCAGCGCAAGCGCATTGCTGAAGTGCTCAACGGCCTCATGAAGGATCTGAGCGAGTTCAGCGTCATTGTGGGCAATGGCGAGATCAAGCTGGTAAGGGAGTGGGAATGCTTGGGTAGAAAAGGGGAAATCAGGCTCTCACCGCGACGCAGAGACACTTTATGGCAGGCGTGGGCAGATTTTAGGTTTGCAGGATCTACTGTCTTTTTCATTAGAAGGATTAACCTGAAGGCAGTTGATGGTGATCTCTGAATAGACCAGCACCATAACTGTGTCTCAAGTGGGGGGGGGGTGGATATCACATATCAGGTCTGAAAAAAGACAGAAGGACAACTCAGAAAACACTGGAATGTAATGGTTTGGCAACAATATCTAGATTCTCTGTAAAAATTGAGTGAATGGAGGGTGGCAACTCCAGACTAAATCGCTAGTATGGAAGCAACCAATGTAAACAGGGTCAATTTACAAGTGTCATGCGACTGAGCTGTGTGCCCTATCATCCCACCTTTTTTCTTTCATCTCCAGCCAGTAGAGATCAGTGGTGCCATTGAGGAGGAATTCACCGTTGCCAGGCTCTACATTAGCAAGATCAAATCGGAAGTGAAGTCGGTTGTGAAGCGCTGCCGGCAGCTGGAGGGGCTGCAAGTCGAGTGTCACCGCAAGATGGAGGTGACAGGACGGGAATTGTCTTCCTGCCAGCTCCTCATCTCTCAGGTGAGACCCAGGGGTGCAGGCGGGGATGGAAGGAGGGCGGCCCCGGGAAATGGCTGTGGGTTAGAAAGATGGGAGAACTCAGAGATTCCCCATACCAAAAACAACAACAACCAGTGTGGCGTAGTGGTGAGAGTGTTGGACTGGGACTCAGGAGACCCGGGTTCTAGTCCCCGCTCAGCCATGAAACTCACTGGGTGACTTTGGGCCAGTCACAGACTCTCAGCTTAACCTACCTCACAGGGTTGTTGTGAGGATAACATGGAGAGGAGGATGATTATGTAAGCCCCCTTGGGTTCCTTGAAGGAAAAAAGGCGAGGTATAAATATAATAAATAAATAAATAAAACAACAAAACCCTAGGAGGCATAGGGGCAGATTCCCCTTGCCTTGGCCCAGGGAGAGAGGCTGGGCTTTGCTTTGTCCCAGGGAGGGTAGGGAAAGCCAGGGTGACAAGTCATTCCCACCTTTTGGAACAGTCTTCCCCAACTGGGGTTCCCCGCCACATCTGTTGCACTACACCTCCCATCATCCCCAGCCAGCATGGCCCTGCCCCACATGGGAGTTGTAGTTCGACATGGCTGGAGGGTGCCAGGCTGGGGATGGCTGTTCTAGCATCCTGGTGCCCTCCAAATGTTTTGGACTACAATTCCCCAAAGGCCCATCCAGTATGGCCAATGGATTGCTTGGGAAGAGGGCAAGAGTGAGTTTAAAGCAATCTGGATCAAGATTGCTGGGGTAGGAGGCTTTAAGCTCACCCCCATCCC